>JADLZL010007337.1:0-511912 GCA_015844335.1 Chrysopogon serrulatus
TGAGCGAAGCGGGCCGTGAATGGGCCAGGCCCAGACCGACTGGTTTCAGGGGTCCAGACCAGCCGGTTCGGCCTGGTGGCTGCTGGGGCCCTCTGCTTCGGCGTGGTGTCTTCGTATCTTCTTGTGAGTCTTCTAGTGTAGCCCCTCGCGGTGGGAATTCATATCTTTCATCCGAAACTCCGAAAATGGTAAATGATATATCTGTTTCGATCGTCTCGACGAGCTCTTTGCAATGGTGCATTCCAATTCATCATTTGAGGTGCTTGTAATATATCATGTTGGTCCTTTTTGATAGCTTTTTCTGCTGTGTACCAGAAACATGGATTCACCAAAACTCTTGGAATCCGTTAGTGTAAAACCCTAAGTCTATGTTGGTGATCGCAAATGTGCCTCTTTCAAGAGTTAGTTGATCAAAAATTTGGTCATTATCGACCGTCAACAACTTTCTTGATTCAACTGATTACAATCCTATATTATCTATAGTCCTGAGTGGACTCTAACGAGAAAGTCCTTATTAAACACGGATTTTTTCTAGTTTTCTAATCTGAATTGCATAAATAATAATTAATAAAAAGATAACTTCGTGGATTGGATAGCAGCGACAGGTGGGGCCCGGCCCCTCAGCTGCGCAGCAGCGGCCAAGTGACAGGCGCTGCTGCCCTAGAGCCGGTGGGAGCCTCGTCGCCGCTTGCATCCTCTTTTGGCACAGTGAAGGCCCATCGAATTTCGGCAATTATCCTTTGTCTTCATTTAACGTGTGACAAATGCCTTAGAAAAAGATGTGGTTAACGGTTTAATGCATAAAGCAGTTGTAATGCACTGGAGAAAGCGATGTGATTAACATTTTCTAATAACCCACACAAGCAACATTTTGTCATCTCCTTTCTAGCCTGCCTTTAACAAGACTTACAACCACACGGAGTTTGTTGTTAAACATTTGCCCTGAAAAAATGATGTTCAAAGGAATTATGTATTTCCAAATGTAATTAGAGCCACCCTATTTGAGACATTGGTTATTAGATACAAGGATTTAGAAGTACTGCCCAATGGACTATATCCTAGAATCCTCACATAGAGAGACCTGATTCTAACTCTTGTAATAGGAGGGACCAGCTATCAAACTCACTGAGACGATCGGAGACAAAGTTCTCCAAACCCCCCATCAGAGCACTCTGCGGTAGTAATTTGTCCCCACGGCCATATTATAAAGATTATCATATGCCACTTGGAGGAAGGACACTAAACCAAGGTCATGCCAAAAGCTGTTCTCCCATTCATAACCTTAAACATGGAGATGTTTACCCTTTGTGGAGCTTCCCTGCATAAAAACTAGGAGCTACCTCTATGGTTAGAAAAGAAAAAATTACTATTCTTTCTTCGTATATTTGGCTTTGGGGATATTTGAACCACAACTCATCAGGTTCTTGAAGAATTTTCCAAATCCATTTAACTAGCAAGCACTCATTCATGAAATTTTTGTGTATGATCAGTAACCCATTGATCTTTAGGCCTAGAGACATTTCCATTTGGCTATGTGATGCCTATAACTTCTCTACATCAACACAGAAAAATTGGCTCGATTGTGTCCATTTTTCGTCTGGCAGTCCTTTTCCGATAGTAAAGCCCATGCAATACTAAATGGGTATGCTATTTAGGCGAGGAGTAATCAAAATTGCCTCCCACCCGTGGTAAGATGCTTCCCCTTCCATGGGTCAAGCCTTTTGCTCATTTTTGGGTAATAGGGTCGAAGGCATTAAGAGGGAAAGATGCCTATCACTAACAGCAATCCCCAGATATTTCATAGGCAAGTCACTAAACGTCGATATTTTCTGCAAACATAACTACATGTGGCCAATTTGAAAGGTGTCTTTTAATTTGCCTCGATTGGCACAACCATAGTAGAGCATTTTGATGGAGTTGCTAAATGTTATCACATCCGGATCAATTTTGAGAAAAAACAAAAATCACACAAAGAAAAAAAACTCCAACAAAATTGGATGATAGAACTAAGAAAAATAATAAGTTCTAAATCTACCCTTTGAATTGCAAGCTAGCAACACACACTCCCTATTCGCAGAGACTGACTTCTTGGCCACACGCCAAAGTGTGCCCTCGCCTGGCGGCTACGGGTTAGTGAAAGGTTGGGTGGGGGCGGTGACATGTAAACTGGTGAAAAAACCTATTATTTGAAAATGATTGATGATGTAGGAAATGTTTCTTGACCCACTCGTGTCAATGTGATTGTGCATATAGAATCATGAGCATTACATGTATTTTAAATTAGTTCCAAAAACGAAAAAGCTTTTGTCCAGATAGATTAAAGAAGATGGGTTGTTAGAGCATATCAAAGATTCCAAAACTCATTTTTCAATCTAGATTTTTTTTGCAAGATTGAAAAAAAAATGACTCCGTATCTTTCCATACCATGAAAAATCAAGCCCGTCGTCATGCAGATATCCTACTACTAAAAAGCACCAAATATTGTTATAGTCACGGCCGCTAATGGCTCGTACTCTAATCCCCCGCCCCGCTAATGGCCTCCACGCCAATCCCCTTCCGCAACTGCGCGCCGCCCGACGTGAGAGCGAGATGTGAACTTCTTGCGGCGCCAACCGCCCTGCTCAGCAGCTAATCCCCCCTTCCGCAAGCTGCGGCACTTGCCTTGCCATACGCACAGCGGAAACGAGGCAGCGAACACGCCCAGCTGACTCGCCCGGCATTGCTCCCTAAAGGCGGCCAGTGAGCAGCGGAACCGAGGATCGACGCGGCCCGAGACCCGGCTCCCTCGAGACCAACGCGCCAAGGTCAACGACTGGCAGGAGGCAGCGCTCCGGCCTTCTCCAGCGCCACGGCCGCGCCGCCACCCGCCCCGCCCTGGCCGCTCGCATCGCGAGGCGTCACCCGGTACCGGTAAGTCGCAGCGCCCGTAGCCTGCCCATGAAACTCAGCTCCGCGGCTCACCCGCGCTCTCCCTCCCGCCCATACGCCTCGCTCATCGCGGTCGTCGGTCGTAGATCGCAACTCCGCCCGTCACTGGGAGATCGAAGTAGGGTAGAGACCGCGATAGTCCTGCACCTTTCCCTCTTGCTGAGTTTCCGGCCGATGGATTTGACACGGCTAGCGACTCCACGCCCCGTACCTCCGTCACGTGGAGGCATTTTGTGCCTGGAGCCGGGCAACTCACATCATCGATCTCCTCAAGTGCCTGACATCCACCTACGTCGTCGAGAAGAGGTAAATTCGCTTCATTGCTTGCCTCTCCCTCCCATCCAGTTCCTCTAGAGGCACCCCAGCAATGACAGTTCCTCTAGAACAGCAAAGCATAAAGCGAGGGGATTATGGCGCTATTCTCTCGATCTAGCTGTGGCAGTGGTGTGGTACAGCAAGAGGATTTGTACCTGGAAACTGAGTAAGGCATCTGCCGCGGGCGGTGTCTGAGGGGAGCTGGCGGCAGGCCAATGGTCCTGCACGGCGGTCATGGATGGTGTTGGCACTGTCATGCCAAGTTAGCTTCCCTTTTGTTATTCTTGCACATTGTCACCTTTTCAGTGAAGAAAAACAAACCTCTCTAGATGATTTAGAATAGTAAGGTATAAGCGGTAGAGATTTATGCGTTCTCGTGCAGTCGGTCCACCAACAGATCTGAAATACACATGCTAAATCGTTAAAAAGCATCCAAAGCAATAGATATTACCTCTTAAACATCTGTGCTGAATTTTTCCCCTCTCCTCAATAGGAGGTGGTTGGATTAATCATTGATGGTCTGTTGCTGGTACCAACAGTGTTCTATACATTGCAAAACTGATCCATAAACAAAGAGGACTGATGGTAAACCTGGCTTTTCATGTCCATGAATGGATAGTTTTCAATGAAAATGTACTAAGGTCTAAAAAAGATCAGAAGCTTTGCACTTGTGTCCAAAGGGAGAAGAGATCACATAAAGCCTAAAATGTAGTTTGAATGCATTAATACACATGCAGTAAGGTGCAGTGAGTAAATATTAGCACAAAGACAAAAATGCAATGCTGAAAATTTTAAGAAAATGTTTGTCATGTTTACCAAGCAACATGTAATACTGTATCACTTCTAACAATAGGATATTGGAAATATTCTTAAGTATAAAAAACTTAATTATTAATTTGTATATATCCATACTTAATAACATTAGAGAGGTGAAGTGAAACTATGTACAACTTGACTGCATTCTTCAAGTTCAGTAGTACACAGAAAATATATATGCAGTGCAACATGCATTGGAACATATATATAGTGCAACATGCAACATGTTTTTCCGAGATCATGCTTACCTCGTGTTGCCTTAAGTAGGAAGCACAAGTTTACAACTCCCTTGGTCACATGACAATGGAGGTGCCGTTTAGTGCAATATGCATTGGAACATATAAGTGGTCCTCTATATTATTTGGAAATTGGAAACATGAATAAATGGTTAATTCCTTCAAAAGTACTTCTCCTCTCATCACAGCTCAATGCAACAAATCATGTGTTGGAAAATTTCAGAAATAAAGCTTCTTCATAACAGAAGCAAGAGAAGCAATATCATTGTGAGAAGAAGGAAGTCAGTGGTGTTGTTGCATGAATGACGAACCTGACCAAAACTTTGAAGCTCAGCGTTTATTATGCTTCAAAATAGTGGGCTCATCAAAATCAAATATATTTTATCTAAAAAAGACACCAACAAGCCAGCAAGTAAAAAACGGAGCACTTTTAGCATCTCTGCAAACACAGGAGTTAGATCTGATGTGTATTCGCTGTTCACAAACTTCAGGTTAAAAAATGTCTACTGAAATACATCATCTGTATTCAAGTATTATGCAACTCTGTCCCTAAATTCAATGTTGTTCCATTTATAATTAGTTTTTTTGGATGCCATATGGGTGGTGGGGTGGTATGGTATGCAAAATATGTTTACCTGCTACATGGAAATGCAACTCTGTCCTTAAATTCAATGTTCCATTTATAATCAGTTTTTGGATGCCATATAGGTGGGGTTGGGGGTGGTATGCAAAATATGTTTAACTGCTACATGGAAATTGCTAACAAAACTTACTGTGGAACAAATTTATCTTTCTGAATATACACTGAAGTATTATTGCCTAAACTACAGAGCTCAAAAGAGAATGATCTGTGCAACTGATATGCTGATTTTTTTTTTTGGCTTATCTGAAAAGAATCAAGTATTCAACTCAAAACATGGATGACCTTAAACATCATGGAACCATGTGATTCTCTATTATATAAAAAGGAGATGTATGCCATTTGTATCGTTTGTATTGTTGCAAGTATCTTAGGACCACTCATCCAATCCTGCTTTAATTCTCTTCTATATTGTAGATTCATTATACGCTTGGCTCTTGGCTAGCCAAACCTGCAGTTCACGACTTGACAAAATTGTTTTTGACATTTAGCAGGTTTCTCTAATTTCATTTTCTTGTAGAAAGCATACTTAATTAACTATGTTTGGAGGAGCTCAGTCTTGTCTTCTCTCTCCAAGGCACAGTAAGCCTTCTCTAGCTCCTGGGCACAACTATATCAGGTCGCGGTTGTACCACTGCGATAAATATGTATCTCCGTTGCTGATGGGTATGCAAATCGGTGAAAAACACAATCTTTGTTCCTGGACAGCTTTTTTTTTTTTTTGAGAAACTTTGTTCCTGGATAGCTTTGTAGAATACTATGTCTCATATTGCCATGTGCTATTATGAAGAGGTCATGGTCGCAGGTACTGGTGTAGCAGGAGCTATGCCTGAAGCACGTGCCTGATTTTTTTTCTTCCGTAGGAGAACTTGGTTTGGCTATCAGGAACAAATTCGAACTGTCATCAATTGTATCCATCTCCATTTAAGGTCTTCGGCTTCCTTATAAAATTATTGATTGCAGTGGTGTAAAACTTGCAAACTTGATCATTTGTTGTATCCATCTCCATTTAAGGTAACAGAGGAGGCAAGAGTAATATAGGATAACTTGTATCCATCTGCATTTGGGATAATAGCAAAGGAGACAAAAGTAATATAGAATAATTTGTCAGCAGGGCAGATCCATGCTCTGGGGCATGTGTTTTGGGATATCGCGCCAATCCTAAAATAGAAGGGCGACGTGGGAAAGAATAAAAGTATATAATTATCTTGTCCTTTAAAGATAGTATATAGGACGGTAGTATTTTATTGTAATAATAATTATTAATTAAAAATGGTAAGTTTATTCTTATTGCTAGTACGCACCTTGGCGAGGTCGGGTGATATTTTCTGGGTGGAAAAAAAAAAATCTGAATATCTGAAACTGAATGAAAATCGGAGGGATCAATTCCGACGATTCCGATCCGGTTGTGACGCTCTCCTACGTTGTTCTCGGCTTCTCGTTCTCTTCTCATCGTCATCGTATATAAAAAAATTGGGACCCTGGCGGATAGAATTGAATCGATAGATCGATCGTATCCAGCCCGCAACAAGATGGATCGATCCATGGCGGACATGATCGACCGGCCGCTTTTAGCTGTGCCCAGCCGCAACGACGACGGCCAAGGCCAACTACTCATGTACGACGTCAGCGTCGTCGCCGGCGACGAGGGGGGGAGGATGATCCGGAGCCGACGACGACGGCGATGGCGCTGGAGATGCGGCCGTTCCCGTGCTCCTTCGCGGGGCACAGGTGCTGGACCCTTGCCGTCTCCGGCAGCAGCATCGTAGGCCTCACATTCAGCTTCCAGGACACCGTCGTCTACGACAGCGTCGCCAAGGCCGCCGCGCCCGGCCCGCGGCTGCACGACTACAAGCCAAGGACGCCGGCGATGCTCCCCCGTGGGGGACGACACGGTGGTGGTGATGAACACCTCCCTGCCCGGCCCCGCCCGCTCCTGTTCCTTCGAGGCGCTCCGCCGCCAGCATCATCACCATCTCCCCGGCGGCGGCGGCGGTGTGTGGCGCGCCTTCCGTCTCCCGGAGCCACCGCTGGAGATCGAGAGGGGCAGGTCGGCGCGCGTGTCCGCGTACCTGGCGCTGGGCACGCGCATGTGGATCTCCGTGACCGGCCAGGGCACCTTCTCCCTCGACGTCGTCGTCGACGGCGGCGCGTGGAGCAAGGAAGGGGCGTGGGAGCTGCCGCTGTACGACCGCGCCATGTTCGTCCCGGAGCTGGGCTCGGTGATCGGCATCACCAACCTTGCCTGGAGCTCACACGGGGGCCACTGCCTGTGCGCGCTGGACATGGAGGCCCGCCCGCCGGCGCTGCGCCATGTGTGGGAGGAGACGTTCCCGTCGGAGGAGTGCCTGCAGGCCGGCCATCTGCCCTTGCACGACTTCGTCTCCCTGGCACACCTCGGCGACGGTGCCTTCTGCATCTTCAGGCCGGTCAACGTGGAGCGCGACGCACGGGGCTACTTCACGCGCGACGCCATCTCCTTCATGGCAGTGCAGCTGAGACGACGACGCTTGCCTGGCAGTGGTGGCAATGGCAGTGGCAACGGCAGGGAGCTTGAGCTCACTAGGCGCAGCAAGGTGCGCTATTGCGGCGAGTGGGTCAGGGGCTGCCCATTCCCATACTTTGTTCAGCCCTAGCTTAGCTCTAGCCACCTCCAAATTAAGGACACACATACACTCGTATTATGCGTAATCTTTCTTCTATAATAAATAATAAATATATATGCAAATTTTAACTTCTCCCCATAAGAGAAACGCTACTTATTGATGAGCTTGCATATATATTACATATATACTATCTTATCATAGAGCTAGTAAGTCAATCAATTATAATTATAGTTAGCCAATCAACTATTTAAAGATACATGACGCAACATGAATTAATCATTCTAAGATACATGGCACACCATGTGATTGAGAAATGAATGAATGAATTCCATATCAAAAGTTACAGTGGCAACTTACAATACACGTGGCTGTACTAAAATACAACAATGACATCTTGAACATGCATGGTAACATTACATAGTATCACGCGAATTCATGGGAAGCACTGCAGTTCACTTCCTTGAGTTCATCATCAGCCTGACGACGGAAATTAATTAAACGAAAATTCGTCAGCACTGCACTGGTACGTGTTTATAAATTTATTTGCAATTGCAATAATAATGGTGTTCAATTAGCTAGTAGTTTATATACTACGTATACTGTACCTGGGATGGTGACCCATTTGAGCTGGAGGTGGACGACGCCGGTGTCGACGTTCCTGAGCTTGAGGAGGATGTCCTGCACAGCGTGTCCGTTCTCCCAGATGATGTGGCTCTCGTCGGCGAGGCAGCTGTCCCTGCCGCCGGGGCGCACGGTGCGGACGACGGTGCCGCTGCGGATGTCCTCCAGGTCCATCTGTATGATCTGCACCAGCGCCTCGATGTCGAACTCCGCGTCCCCCATCCGGTCGTCCTTGCTGAACGTGTCCTTGTCGAAAACCTCCTATATTTTTTTTGTTTTCATTTCAGAAATCAGACACGGTTTATCGAGCCGACGACGGTGATGGAATGGAACTGAATGAGATTCGAGAATTCGATCTCTACATGCAGCGTTCAAAATCCAAGATTGTCTATATCATCAGTGGAATTAAGGTGAAGGGATCGGATGAATGATGCTCACTAGCATGATGGGTGCCGACGCGTCCATGACAGCCAAGGTCAGATCCTCGTTCCACACTGGGTTCACCGTCTTCTTCATCACATTCGTCTTCAGTTTCTGCATGGGACGGCGACGGCGACGACGACGACGACGATGACGAAGCAAACACAGACAAGAATCCGATCAGCTTGCATTAGCAACAATGCAGATTGCAGATCACAGCTACCAGGGTCGTCGTACCTGGCCATCGAGGCTGAGCACGACGTAGGGGTCACTGCCCTTGGCGTCGCAGCTGACAAGGTTGATCCCTCGCAGGACGCGCACGGACAGGAACCCTCCTGGCAGCGAAGACATTATCTGCGCGGCCTTCCTCCGGGCAGCTCCGATCCTTCTTTAATTCACCACCACCGGCGACGTCAACGACGACGACCTAGCTGCTGCCTGCTGTGTTCTTGGACGTACGACGCGGTTTTCTTCGTCGATCGCCGGCAAGCAACAAGAGCACGTCGCCGTACGCACTTGTGATTCTCAGCTGCTGCTGCCATGCCAGGCCATGCCATGCACTTGTGATTCGGCCTGCCGGCCGGCCGGTCTTTGCTGAAGGTCTCGACAGCTGGCACAGTCGTAGCCTCAAGCTATGTGTGGCATGGTTTGACCGTGTCTTCTGGGACTCGTGTTTCTTCAGAAGTTTATTTTTGATGCCCCTTCCCCTGTTTTGCATGTGTTTCTGTTTTGTGTGGCGAGGCATATCTATCCTGTTTGGAGAAGAATCAGAAAAAAAAAAAAAGAATATAATTAGGGCTAAACAAAGAGCTGGTTGAGCGGGTTTAGAAGTTGATTTTTAGAGATTTTTTTTTTAAATTTCGGCTCAACCCGTTCAGCTCGGTTCAAAGCTTGGTGTCAAACAATTAAGGAGACCACACGATAAAATAAGATTATGTCAATTTTAGAAAAGCTCAACAATTAAGGAGACGTCAAACTTCTGGGCTTCTGGCCCAAGGATAAATCGATATGACCAGAAGCCCAAGTTAGCCTCACGTGCAACATCTGGTTGTGTGGGCTTTTATATACGATCCATCTCCATTTGCTGGTATCGCTTGCCACCGGAGATTTTGGAGGCCCAAGTCACTGGCCCAAGTCATTTGCTGGTATCTTTTTGTATCACGGGAAGCTTCACAATCACAAGTGAAGCGAGTGATGACGCTAAGAGTTCTGTAAATTTTTTGGTAGGTAGACATATTTGGTTTGTTGCTCCTCTTGATGAAATGTGTGACGCTTTGCTAAAAAAATTCCCTCATTCGCGAGTAAGTGCGTACCATTTTATATGATTTATTTATTTATTTTATTACTCCATCTATTTCCAAAAAAAGTTCTTCTAATAAATTGCTCACTAATGATACTAACAAATTGCTTAAAACTATATTAATAGCTATGACATATTATTTATATAGTTTGTTACTTTATATATATTTATATATTTTAAATAAATATTTGATGCATCTATATTGATAGTATGACTACAACTGCACATAAAGTTCCTTTATATAGGAAAATTCAATCATCTTAAGTGTGGCGGTATTCTAGTCCTTTAAGATTAGTCAGAGTTTGGTGTGTGGATCTTCAATGGTTCGGACACACAAAACACTCGATGAAATAGGCAATTTATCCGGTTTGAGGCTTTTGAGCCTACGTCCAATAGTATATCGTTCTTCGTGTCATGAAAGCCCAATCGAAGGTTTCTTAACATGGTGGGAATATAAAAGAGACTAGTAAGGAATTACGCGATGCTATCTTAGAGCATTGGCCCATGTCTCCCCTTATATATCGAGGAGGGCATGGGGTATAAAGCAGGTGGATCCCAACCTAGGGCTTCTCACTTTGGGCTTGGGTCTCCTTCATCTTAGCGTTGTCAGGCCTGTTGTGTAGGCGGGGCCCAACGACATCGCAACCACTCTCTGACATCTCTACTGCAGTATGATGTTTGACCATTAGGCATTTTCTGCTGTGACGGATCTTCCCCTGGTGAACCTTCTCCAAACTTCCTTGATACAAAAAGATCCTCCCTCTATTGGGAAGGACTGATGAGTGGGCCCAGAGCACTCTAAACAATGGGCCTAGGGAGTTCATTTCCTCATGTATCATGCCCCATTCGTGACTTTGCGGAGGAAGTGGCCGATAGTGCATTGCAACCATGGAGCAGGAAGGCGGTTTAGTGCTTTTGCGCCTGGCTCTAGTTTTTGAACTAGCTTCTAGTCTTGGCTTAGGACGTGTGTTGGCCCTAAGCCAAGGCTAGGATGGCCGCCAAGGCAGAGGCTTGGCCTGAGCTCGCTTGGGCCGGGAATGCCTGCATTGTATTATTTTAAATGTCCCCTACGACTTAAAATCCTTGTTTTAAAAATGTGAAAAAATAGAGTTTATAAAAGATGCAATAAGCACAAGAATTTTAACTTATAACTTGAGGATAAAAATAATTTCTACAACCAATAAAAAAATAAAACTTTAAAAAACCAAAATTCATATTCATATTTCATAAGATATTATTTATCTTTTGCTATAAAATCAACATCATCTAGAGTGCCTTCAAATACGAATCTAGTCACTCAACATTTTCAATTTTTCACTTTGAGAATCAACATATGCTTTATATTAATGGATGCAGGAACTATGATTTAACTCTATTTTAGTTATGGGCAGTTGGGCACCCACCGTGGAATCATGCCACGTATCCATGTATAATCATTTAATGGTGGACTGTTGCATAAATTTTGGATAAGTTTGAAAAACAAATCTTAGCTCTTTGTGTGATTATGCATGAACGCAGAGCATGAATTCTGCCCATAGGTGCACGGTGGGGATAGTCTCTATCCAATTTTTCCTAGAAAATGACACGCCTGGGAATAGAAAAAACACTTTTTATGAAATAGAAAAAAAGTGTGCTCAGTTTTAAGTATTAATTATCAAGCTACAATTGACTTTGTGATTGTTACTGCTGGCTGGATCTGAAACCCTCACGGCGAGCACATCATGTCATCATACCTATGTTCCCTATCGATGGACGACCTGACATTGCTAGTGTCACATCATATGCATAGTAACATGGATAATATAATATATATTTATATGATGATGGAAAGCAAGCTCCCTACCATCCGACATCTAGTTACCGAATTGTGGAAATTTTCACGTTATCTAAACAGCCACATGCATGGCACCATATATCACGAAATCACAGGTAACCTTTTTTCGATATGAATCGATATGAATCATGTGCAAGTCCAAAACGTTTATATCTATAAAATCGTTCAAACATTGGTTCAAAAAAAAAAAAAATGAGGCTCACGGTTACATATATACCATGCATGATGAGCAGCACAATGCAAGAGCGGCTTTATTCACCCCCACATTAGTTAATTTACTTACTAGAAGTACAAATTAATTAATACTATTTACACAGTCACAAACCATGTTTAAAGTAAACTGCACCCTCTCACCAAAAGCACTAGATCAAGGGTAACTGACCAGTAATAAAGCATATGCCGATATACGCATGCATGCATCTCAGTTGGTACGTACATGCATGCTGGAGACAAGATTACACAGCGGGTTACCCTTTCTTGCAAACATAACAATACATAGTTTAGCTTAATTGCTGCTGCTGCTGCCATGAACTTACGCTAGGGTTCAATCAACGGAGAGCAATCACTTGCAGGAGCGCGCCATTGCTCGCAATCGATGGGCAGGCACGGCGCGGCAACCATATGGTACTCGTACGTCATGCTTCATGACGAGAGAGGTCGATGTGCTATCGCCCTCTCATGCATTGAGGTGGCTCAGCATCCATGGCGGCAGACCTGAGATGCGGAGCTGCGCTTGCGCCTGCCCCGGTGGTGGCTGCTGCTGCTGCGCCGCCGCAGCAGCCTCTTCACCTCTCTCCGATCGTCAATGGCGGGAAGCTGATGCATGCATACAACACCAGCAGGCAGGCAGGATATATCATACAGCGTTGACAAATTGAGGTAAGAACTAGTAGAAGTGAGCATAGAAGTGTACCAGATATTTTGTGGAGGCGCCAGTCCCTGCTGATCCTGCCTCATCATGAAGGAGGATGATGATGAGCTTGTCTGGGCCTGGGCCTGTGTCTGCTGGTCCCACTGCACCTGCTGTTGCTGCTGCTGCTGCCGGCTCGCGACTGCCTTCTGCCTCTCCGCAAGCTACACAAAAGAGAGGAGACACATCAAATCTGTTGACAATGTAAATATAGCAGTATCTGGCAGCTTACTTCCTTCTGTAGAGCCTTGTTCTCCTCCTGCAATGACCTCTCCTGCACACCACAACAGCACCAACAGTCATTTCTGAATGAACAATTTACTTTGATGGCTGTTCAGATGCAGAGCCTTCTAAACCACAAATCATCAGCAGGTAAATGACCAGTCCAGTGCTGTTCTGTTTTGTGCAACTGCAGGAAAGTTTTTCAGCTTTGGTTACCTTCTTCTGTAGCTCAGAGATAGACTCGGCCATAAGGTGGCTCTGCACATCCAAACATGGATCATGTTGTTAGTACCCAATTTTACAGCAGCAAACCAATTTAGAGTAACACAAACATCGGTTATACAGTAAACAGAAGAGATTACAGGTTATATAAGTTAAGAAAAACTACTGTTACTACCTTTCTTGATCTGATGTGCTTCAGTGAGCTCTCCAGCTGCTGCTCTAGTTGTTGCAGCTCTTTGGGATTCAAAGACTCTAGATCCTCTCCCATCAGGTGTCTGCAAGACACACATTATTTTTTTTTTTTCATGCACCACCAATATGCATACTACACAAGATAGTTTCTTTAGGAGAAGTTAACAGGATAATACTAGTTTCAAATTATTCAAAATCCAAATCACCATCAAAAGTTATTACTTGTGACATTTTTGTATGGTCTCAATTTTGGCCTTCAGTTTCCTGTACTCGTGGCACCAATTTCCCTGAATAGGAAAACAAATTCTGTCAGAACTGCTTTAGGATCAGAATTAGCAGATAATGGCTGACCTGGGACAGTGAGAAACAAACATATAATGCCAGTTAAGATTTTCTTTATAAATGAACATAAGTTTGATCATTGCAGTCACCTACTTAGCATCAGTTTTGAAAATTAAAGATAAGAGCTAACAGGTAGAGGATGCTTTCAGGAATTCAGCTTTTCCATATTCTTATCTCAATATTGGTGCAGTACATTGTAACAAATTATCACTTGCATTTCCATCAGCAAACAAAATAGGAATTTCATATCTTCTGTTCTTATTCTTATTTCTCATTTCGTAAAAGGATTTTTCCACCGCAGAAGCACATGAGACAAAATGAGAAATAAGAACAGAATGAACATTTCAGGTGCAAATAGAAGGGTCATCAACAGAATAATTATCATCTATAAAAATAATCATTCTATTTTTTATACACAAAAATGTCATCTCAGTATTGCCAAAAGCAAAAATAATGCTAGGATTTGTTGATGTGGACTAATGTAAAGAAAATCATCACATGATGACTAGTTTAAAGAATTGATAATGTTTTTTTTAGTGAAGGGGCATCATATTGACTTTGAAAATGAGAAGGAAAACGAGAAGCCTGATTTCTGATATTATATATCACAAGAATCAAGACAGATTAAAGCTAGACATAAACTTCAGATCTTATGTCAGGCTTAGGCAGCGAGACAGCCTGATGATGATCTGAATAAACAAATTTCTTCTTAGGTAAGCATAAGCAAAGGTTAATCTGAATTAAATGCAGGACATATCATTAGGCTCCTCTGCTCCTATGTAAATTTACACTGGACAAAATTAGCATACTCCTATGTTGCAAGACAGTTCAAGTTATTATATCCACCTATATATGCGACAAGACTTATAAATCAACATTGAGAATGGAAAAAGGAAAAAAAAACTCTGATGAATGTGTCTTTGTAATTAGTTCATATTTGATGACCATATATATGCTCTTTCAAAAATGGGATATATATGCTCTTTCAAAAATGGGGAATTATAGCAAGTTAATATAAGGTTGACAGTTTACTTTTAAAAATAGTTTAGACTACAAGCCTATGATATATTCCCTTTATTTTGTTATACAAAAAGAGATCAAGAACCACAAAAGTATACAGAGCAATAGCAACTCAGAAAAAAATCTGTAACCCATGCAATGTTTTGACTTGCTTCCACATTCTAAAACAAGACAATTTTGATTTGTTTCTGCATTTTTGGATACCATTAAATTATATAAAACATACATGATACATGGAGCCATTGGACATAGCCTGTTATTTCTAGAGGCATGACTAACAGTCTAATAAAGAGTTATATTTATCACTGAAGGTGGAACACATTTAACATCAGATTTTTTTTATGACTGTACATTTAAAATCACAGCACTAGAATTCATCCAAATATACAAGATTGATGACTAAAAAAATATAGAAAATAAAGTTTTAGTTATGCCCACATACACACAGGCACATTTGAGTTAAAAGGTCATAAAAAAGAAAATCCAAACTCCCAAGTAACGAGTCCCTTCTTTTGTGCTATGACTGTGTTATCACTTTGTAGTAAGTTCATAGATACAGCACCACAAGTTTATATAGAATATAATGCAGCTACAGGCAGTCAAGGAATAACCTAGTATAGAAATATGCAAAAAAAGACAGGGAATGAATTTAACATTATTTGAAGTGAATGTTAACATTCAAAAGAGTTACCAGGTTCTTTCAAGAGTCAAGACTTCAAATGTAATGACGTTGTGACATCTTGTACACTTTTACCAAAGTTGGGATCCACCCACCACGTGGTTTTGTAAGCTTGAAAAACAGGCATAACAGAACCACATCTAGTAGCTCATATTCACATATATATGCTATTTAGACCATAAGATGAGTCCAGATAATTAGACATATCCTCTTACATACAAGTGAACGTTCAAAGGTCCAGTTGATAGTATTTAACATAAAATATAAGATCATCCTATTATCCTACAACCTTTAATTAGGTGAACTGTTTGAATGAAGCTTATTGTTTTGTTCAAAAAACACAAAAGAAAATTTACATATGTATTGACACATGCGAGAAATCTTACTCATACAAAGCGCAGGATAATAATTAAGCATTGGTGGCTTGGCACATGAAACAAAGTAAGATGCATCTCAAATTTCACAATCTGTGATCTTACCTCACTTTCAGATTCAGCTGAAATAAGAGCCTTTTCAGCATAGGAATATCGCTCATAACGTTCAAGAATTTTGTCCATGCTGAAAAAAAGAAAAAAAAAAGAATGTCAAATCATTTCTGTAGAAGTCCCTAAAATAATCTAGTGACTGGTTTATGCATTAAGCTAGAGATCATTACAAGGGTTAAGTAAATTTTGAGCAATCATGCAAGAAAGCACAAACTTAAGTACTATATCATTATCTACCTTGCATTGCAATAGAGAAATGTCCTCAACATAAACAAAATTTTGTAAAGCAACCATGATGCATGCTTACATGAAATCCGAAAGGTAATAAGCAAACGTCCAGTATCTTCAAAATAAAAAACAAGCTAACATGCAAATTGCAAAAAAACTATGCCTCAAAGTTAATTGCCATTTACTTTCGTCTTATCTTAATTTTAGATCTGAAAGTACCGTCTGGATTACTAGATTTTAATTGTTTATTTAAACAGCAACAGTACTGACCTAGTTTACATATATAACATCCACGTAATAGAGCTTCTTTTATAGAATCTTATGTTAAGAACGCTAGTAAGTGATATACAAACAATGTGTGTTCTATCTTTAAGCAGTCAGGAATATTAGGTATGTATGGATGTGGAATGCTTGAAGAAGCACACAGTGCATGTGATATTGGTTCAGCCAGTACAGTAAGGCAAGTAATGATGCATTCCATCTTAGCTAAGCCAAGATCAACAAGTTTGATCTAAAGACACTTATTTTTAGTAGTTGTTGAATGAATTAAAGTGTCAAAAGAAGTAGAATGTAGAACATGAACTCCTGTACATAAATCATGAAGTTAAATGGTTTACTGAGTTGTTCCCAACCAGTGTACTGCAAACTGAGTCGAACCAAAGTTTCATAAACAAACCACTAGCTGTGTTACTCAAACTACAAGCTGTAGCTTCACCTTGAGCCTGGCTAGCTAAGAAGGCAGAAAATAATCTGCTGCTCAATTACGCAAATACCAATTACCTTCATGAATGTGTAACACGACGTCCATGCAAGCTTTTCTTCTAATAAAAGTTTATGAAAAGAATATAATGAAGCACTATTTCATTTTTACCCAGCATGTCATAGAAATCTATAAAAGCCAGAAAATTGAATAGAGCTTGATGTAAAGAGAACACTGATGAGAAGGGAAAAGGAAAGTGAACAAACAGAACTCAGTACCTCACAAATACAATATTTTTAGAATTAGTACAGCACCACAAAAACCGGATTCACATCCAGATAGATGCACATAGTATTTGTAGTACACCTCGGATACTGTTGTAACATAGGAGTTAGCAAACCCATTATCCAGACAGCAAGATTTACTGGACTAATTTCTTGTTTTATTGTAACATATACTCCAGACAGCAGATGAAAGCGACGATGGTTTGAGTGGTAATATATTAGTCAACGGAGGATCAGAAGTCACGAACAAATACAAAAAAAATTGGCATTTTTCACGGTCATGAAGAACAACAGATGCAAGCGACGATGGTTTGTGTGAAAAAAAAGAGAAGCTGAAACAACGTGGAAGGGTTGCAAGAGAAGAAAAGGCGAAGATGAATGAAGAATCAGATAAGGAAGAGCCAGATCTATGCCTCTTCGATCATGTGTTTTGGCGTTCAGATTATTCCAGAGGGGTTTCATTAGTTGCAGTAGTTTTGAGCCAGCGAGTGATGAGTAATTACGCCGGCATGCAGCTCTTTTTTCTAGGCAGAAAATTAATCAATTAATACTATATTAATTTAAGGGCGAATAATAAAGAGAAGGGGAGTTCTTCAAGAAACACAGGATTACATGCACGCGTGATTGGGTACGAACTCCTCGGAACATGTGATACTTTTGTTCAGAAAAATGGGAAAGAGGTGCACGTGATTAGTGATGGTTAATTAATTATACGGCGGAGCGGAAATCGAAGAGGCCGGGATTAATTAAGAACGAATTTTCGGAATCCCGGAGTGAAATACCCATGTGAAAGAAGTACAAATCGGGCAACAGGAACGACGAACAAACAGAAGAGCTAGCGAGATCTGATCATTGCGTGGTGTAATCTAATAATCGGCAGATAAAAGCCAGCAGCCCCGGCCTGCATCATCAGCAAAAGCTTCCAAAGCAAGGAATTAAAACGAGTGGAGTCACCACATCACCAATCCCCAAAAAGAAAGCAGTTGCAGGGAACAGGCAGCAAGAAAGCAACAGAAAGCGCATGGCCGGCGCAAGCAAGGCAAGGCATGTAGCAGGAACAGATGAGGAAATTACTGGTGAGCAATTAATGGCGGGCGAGAGGGCGGAGATTTCCCGAAACAAGGAGGCAGGTAGCACTAGCAGAGCACAGATCGACGCAGGCAGCATGAAATGATCGGCTGTAGCTCCATTAGAGAAAAGAAATGAAGCAAGTAAGGCAGCACAGCAGGGTGATGAAACATGAAACTGGAGAGGCAGGCAGGCGTGGACCAGAACAGACAGCAGCGGCTAGCAGAACATGGTGGCCAAAAACGGCAAGAGCGGCAGGAGCTTTCGGGCCGGGAATCGGCGGGTGCGAGCCAAAAACGGCAACGCCAGGACACCAAAGCCAGCAGCTAGCAGCAGCAGGAGGTTGGTGGCGGCATGGCGTAGCGTAGGCATCATCATCATACACACACAACACAGCAACAACAGCACGAGCACAGCACAAGCAGAAAGATCAACTGATGACGACCATACTGACAGACAAATATAACAGGGAAATATTCAGTTCAACAAACACACACGCGGCTCGGGAAGGAAGAGATGAACACGCACGAGAGAGGAGGAATTGGAAGGGCGGATCGATGCGAGTGCGGCGAGGAAGATGGAAAGCTAGAGATGGCGGAGGTCGTCGTACCGGGAGTCGGTGGCGTACTCATAGAGCTTGCCCTTGGGGGAGAAGACGATGACGGCCACCTCGGCGTCGCAGAGGACGGAGATCTCGTGCGCCTTCTTGAGCAGCCCGTTGCGGCGCTTGGAGAAGGTCACCTGCCGGTTTATCTTGTTCTCTATCCGCTTCAGCTGCACCTTGCCGCGCCCCATCTTGTTGCTTGTGCTCCGATCTGCTGGGCCGGCGCCGGCGCTGCTTATTCTTCGTCTCCTCCTTCCGATCGATGCAGAGGCCGCGGCTGCAGTAAGTGGCAGCAGCTTGCGGCCGCCGGCGAGGTGAGGCAGGCGGGCAGGTAGGTAGCTAGCTAGGTAGCTTTAAAGAGGAGGTGGTGGGATGTGAAGGAAGGGGAGAGGCTGGCTGGCTGGATCCTATCGATCGATCGGTGGTGGAGGAAGGAGAGAGGGGGAGGGGAGGAGACGGCCGGCGCGAGGGAGGGGAGTGTGGGTTTGGGGGCAGTCTGCTGTCGATTTCCGATTGGTCAAGCCCGAGCGGGCCCACCTCGTCAGCGTCTCTCCTTCTCTCGTCCGCTGACAACGCTGCTGCTGCTGATGCGGCTGCGCTTCCTCTCTCTTTTCCTCTCTCTTTCCCCAATGGTACTACTACTTATTACTGGAACTTAATAAGTGTGTGTGTGTGTGTGTGTATATATATATATATATATATATATATATATATATATATATACGGAGTACACATGTATATATATAAAGCAATAGTGGGTTGAAAATATATTGGAAAAAAGGAGAATAAATCGGGGATCGCGTCATCGGGCAACGTGAGAGCAGGCTCCTCGTACTGTCGAACAAAGAAAACACATGCAAGCTGGCCTATTTTTTTCAACATGGAACGTGGATTTCTCTTTCACTTTTTTCTTCTATTATATATATATATATAATTATATATATATTCTCTGTCCTTCCTTAGTGCATTTTTGGGTAATTATGAAAATGAAAATAAATCTGATGGAGGGAGGTCAGAGGTGATATAATGCGAATAAAAAGGCGATGGTGTTGTGCAGCAGCAGGGTTGCAGCGTTTTTGGTTTTAAACTAGTGCAGGTGACGCGGGGTGGTGGCGCAGTCGCTGCTCGACAACGCCGCACCGGGGCATTGTTGCGTCTGCGTCCGTCCGTCGCGTCATCAGCAGCGGCGGCAGCAGCAGGAGCAGGCAGCAGCTACCCCCTTTCTCCCCGGCATGGTGATTTTTCCAAATCCTTCCGTTTTTCCAAATCCTTACCGTGTCCTTCACTTCCATTCCACATTTCCACGGCCCCCTTCTTCAGTCCGTTCAGTAGGCCTCCAATTTCATACCTCTGTTGACACGATCGACGCACCACAACAGATGCCTTAAGCCCTTTTTGAATTGACTGACTACTAGTACATCTTTGACATTAACAAGCATCCCTGGCCTTTTTATCTTCATGAAATTTCTGTTGATGTTCACACACGACAGACATGCCTTACGCCCCTTTTGATTGAATTGACTAAAATAAGGATGTGTTTAGGAGGACTTCGACTTCTCTTGTTTTTTTCCACTGAAAAGAGGCCCAAAACAACTTCTATCCTGCTAAATCGTTCAGTAAGGCTCCTTTGGAGGAGCTAGACCTGACCCAGAGCTGAAAAGTAACAATACCAAACAGTTTCTCCTACCAAACCGTTCACTGATCCAAACAACTTAGCTTGCTCTATTTAGAACGGCGTAACTTGTAGAAGAACCAACTTCCTACAACAACCACTTATTCGAAAAGCTTGAGCCAAACAAAGCTAATCCTTGGTAAGTGGCTTTTCTTCTCCGACTCCCATGTTGGCTTCCATGGCAGGATTTCGGTGATGAAGACGAAGGAGACTTCGTGGGCAGCAGCCTCGAGAGCAAACGACAGCGTATTTGCCCGAAGACGGAGATGTCATCAGTGATGGAGTGGTGCTGGCTGAAATCTTCCAAGACCTAGATGGCATTTTACAAAGGGCTAATATAACAAGAATTCTAGATAGCTAGCGATTTTTAAATAGCTAGTCTAGCACAATCTCTTAGAAATAAATCTCTCACACCTCACATAACTCTCCACTACAATATTTTTTTACATCATTATCTCTAACATTTAGCTAGCTATTTGAATATTAACATTGAGGACACCCTAAGAAGAGTTGAACTAAATGCTCTAGACATATATTCTTCTATACCAACTGAGCTATCTTAGCTTCCGCGAGTTATGAGGAATGAGTTTGTATAATGAATGCTTACTGTTCCATTAGAAAAACAAAACAAAAAAGCAAATGTTACCACTATTTGTCTTTTGTTAGAATGTATGAGAGGCAAAGTTTTAATTAGAAGTTTTCATATACTTCCTCTGTACCTATTTATCTGTCTCTACTATAGGAGGTCAGAGCTAACATCGATAAACTCAGTGCTCAGTAGCCTTACCTTCCAATGTAATATGATGTCATTCTTTCCCATACTATGAGGCGTGCTGAAAAGATTGGATTATTTTTTGTCCATATTATATTGGCACAGTGATGAACAAAGAAAGAAATATCGCCTTGTCAAATGGAGTGTTTTATTCCAACCTAAGAATCAAGGTGGTCTAGGTATACATAACCTAGATATCAAAAACATGACACTTTAGCAAATGTTTGTTCAAGCTTCTCACATCGAATGGCACATGGCAACAATTGCTTCGAAATAACAACCTTGGTTCCAAGCCTTTGTACAGGTTGATTGGAAATGAGGAGACTCACATTTCTTGTCCAACCTTATGAAGGCTAAGCATATATGATTTCCTTTGCTTCAGGTCGTTCATTGTGAAAGATGGATCACGTGTTCGATTTTGGAAGGATAAGTGGTTGGGTAACATATCTTTTGGGGAACAATATCCTTGCTTTTACAACATAGTTAGACCCAAACATATCACCAATAGCAGAAGTCCTCGGCATATATCCACCTAATCTTTCTTGGCGCAGGAATCTAATTGATCTGGGGTTAGTAGCATGGAACATGTTTCCATGCATTGCTAATGTTAATTTAGGATATGACCTGATGTATTTAAATTTATCAGAACCTAACTCCAAATAGACAATACTCATTGAAATCACATTACCATGATAAGGCTAAATTGGCTCGGGACACCGAAAGTGACCTCTCTTTGCTAGCAGACATACAAAATAGAGAAGTTTGTTGGTGGGTACTCCGCTTCTTGTCAAATTTGATGGTGACATTGTGTCTAATAAAATAATTTTTATAAAAGAGATATAAAATTGTATATAAAATCTTCTACACTTAAATAGACAAAGTAGAAAAATCAAAGTTAACCGTGGTTAATTTGTTCATATATTTGTTTTACACTAAAATGACCTTCTTCATAAATAGACAAAGTTAACCATAATTAATTTATTCATATATTTATAGGAGACTAAAAATCTTAGAGAAAAATCATTAAATGTGTACATCACTAAATTTTGACTATGCTAAAAAAATTATCTCTATAATTGGTCAAATTTAACATACTAAAACATAATACTATTCTAGAATTGCATTTTTCACTGAACTGAGGGACTATATACTTGACATTGCAGCACTAATTAATTGCTACAAATTTTAACTGATGCGCATCCACGCTTCAACAACCAAACAAGAAAGCCCTGATGGATGCACACCAACCCGGTCAAATCAAATCAAGTATGGATGGTACTATTAGTACTAGATTTAATATTCCAATTGAAGTTAAAGGAGGCGGGGGTCAAATCAAATCATGTAATAATGGATATGATCATGCAGGAAGTACGGCATTATCTGCTGGTTGAAAATAGGCAAAGCTCTCTAGCATCCAATGCTTAGAGACCGTTTGGTATGCCTCCAGGAGGGATTTATAGGTTCCGATTCATGTAGGAGCTGTACCAAACAACAGTGGAGAAGACGGCTTCGCCGGTGGAGTTATAGAGAAGCGGCCGCTTTGTATTAGTGGAGGAGAAGCCATGATTTATGGTTTTTTTAAGAAGCCAAAGCCAAAAAAAATAGTAGCTAAAACTCTAGCAAACAGATCCTTAATCTGGTAGGTAGATTGAAGCCATGGGAATTATCACACCGTGGTACAAGATAATAACCGGCGAAGCATGCACTGCTGCAGAAATGATTTCTATTGGCGGTGGTATTTTATTGTTACAGGCGGTTTTGATTAACGGATGCTAGTTTTGATTAATGGACGCCAGTAAAAATTAAACGGTGGGCCCAAATCAAGAACCGCCACTAGAAATTCATTTCTATTGGCGGATTTTTTAACAAAACCGTCACTAGAAATGGTGTAGTGGCAGTTTTGTTAAAAAAACTGCCAAGTATAAATGTACTATTTTTACTTGGCGGTTCTCTTAAAAAACCACCACTAGAAATCGATTTCTAGTGACGGTTTTCTTAAGAAATAAGCACTAAAAATGCACTGGAATTTCAAAATTTTGAATTTTTCAGTTGACTTCAAATGGAGAAACAGTCTATATGAAAGTAGTCAAAAGTTTTTCATTTGAAAGTATCTAGTTGAGAATAATTACCTTAAAAGTTTAAAATTTGAAATTCAAATTTTTTTTAAAAAACTCGGATAGAAAAAACGCTCTAAATAAAATTTGTAGATCTCTAAAAGTTATGAAACTTTATAGTTCACCACAGTTTATTTGAATTCGTTTAGGGCTTCAAAAAATCAATTTACACTTGGTTTATTATAAAAAATATGTGGGAAACCAAAACGTAATCTAGACACAAGTGATGGTGTTGTTTAGTCGTAGAGGGGGGTATGCGCAAGAAGGAGGTCGTGGGTTTGAATCCCGTTGGCCATGTAGCATGAAAAAAATGCATGACTTGTAGATCTTTTTGCTATTTTCTAAATCTAAAAATATACATTTTGGGCAAGCATTTCTATTGTACGTAGTTCCTTATGAAAAGCGCCAGTATAAATCTTATTGTACTGGCGGTTATCAAAACAACGTCAGTACAACAACTGAATTTCATTGGCCTCTAACACTAACGGGTTCAAAAAACGCCAGTAAAAATCCTCTACAACCACCTGTATAGAGTTTTTTTGCTAGTGCTACAAGTCCATAGCCATCACAATCATGCATGCATGACTAGGTTGGAGTGTGAGGGGGAGAGTTGCATGGAGTGGAACTGCAGGGCTGAATCGTAAGACGATAAAATAATATAGGGTAAACTATGCTGCTGGTCCTTAAACTTCTCTTAAGTATGTTATGACGTCTTTGTACTCACAAAGTGTGTCACTTTGATCCTTAAACTTATCAAGGTATATTATACTTATCCTCGTACACACAAAATGCATCATTTTAGTAGGCAAGTCATATTGATCCTCGTACTTTCAAACTGCATCATTCGGTCCTTAATTAATCATCTCTCTTCAAGGGTGGTAGTGGACATCCCAACAGGTGTAAGGCTATACCGATGTAGCATCCTAAATGTGTGTTGACAGGGGACCAATTTGTGATCATTCAAATTAATTTTGAAACTTATCATTTTCTAAAAAATAGAATAAAAAATGTACGAGGTTTAAACAGATTTTTAAATTTATTTGTACATAAACTAGAATGAAAATGACACAAGAGAAAAATAATTGTATAAAGTTTATAATTTTATTTAAATAAATTACAAACAAATAAACAAAATTTAAAGGAAACTTTAGGTGAGATGTTACCCCAGCGTCGTCTCCTAGGTGGCACGGGGGGGATCCCACCGCCACTGCCCTCGGGGCCTCTCTGAGGGCCACCCCGTCCACCGTTGCCGCTCCTCCCCAAGGCGGCGGCGGTCCACTTCCCTTGCTTAGCATCATCCTTTCCCCCTCCTCGTCCTCCCTCCTCCCTTCATCCATCTCCATTGACGGCTGCGGCAGCCAGCCAGATGGGAGGATCTGGCCCTCTGGCGGGCGGTTCTGACGGCTCCGGGCCTGGGGCAGCCATGTGGGCAGCGCCTGCGGCTGGGGCTTCTTGGGTGACGGCGGTTAGATCTAGATCTGGTCGCCAATACCATCCTCCCCGGTGGCTGGATTTGGATCTGGACAGCAACCGGTTCCAATGCCCGGTGGCCGTTCACGGGGTGGCAGTTTGAGTGAAGACCCTGCATGGCATCTTACGTCGGACCGACGGCGGTGGTACTAACTGTGCCACGCACCTTGTTGAAGGCGCGCTGAAGCTGTTGCACCCGTGGGCATTCAATAACTGGATGAAAATCTAGCCTGGTTTTTCTGGGTCGGCGGTAGTGGCGCAGCTGGTGCGTCGTCGAAATTGTTGTTCGTTAGGACCGGGATTTCCTACTGCGTGTTACCTTGCTGCGCAGCTCAAGATGGAGGTAGCGATCGATGGCGTAACAGCTCGGCTTTTGATGGCAGGCTTGCATCTGCATCAAGTGCTTTGTGCTGTTGCCTTGGAAGAAGCATCCAATCTTTAATGGTGGTCGGTGTCTAACGTTTTCAGTACCTTTTTTAGTCCGATAAACGTATTTTTGGCGGCTTTGTCTTGACATTGGTGATCTTATTCTAGTGGAGTTGTCATCACATTGGTGATCTTATTCTAGTGGAGTTGACATCACGGAGCAAGCCTCGCATGTTTGTCGCGTAGGCTACTCGAGCTTCTTGTTGGGGATGTAATTTTTTCCGTCAGCTTTTTTTTTTTTTTTATTTTTATGTTGTAATAATTTGGCCTGATTTTACCTACGGATAGATGAAGCCGGATAGTTTCTATCCTTTATTAAAAAGCACTCGTTTAACTAAGTTATTGTCAATTTACTAAACAAAATTTGCTTTGTATTTTATTTAAACTTATTTTTCCTAGGGTTTCCTTTCATTCTGATTTGATTAATTTTTATTGTGTGAAAAAATATATTTAGAAATCTCTTTAACCCGCGAATGAGTTTTATACTTTATTTTCAAAAAATAATTTCAAATTTGAAAACCACATGAGTAAGCAAACATTCAGCATACCACATCAATGTCTGGTCATGGGTCCGTCCAAGTTGAAACGGACGGGCATGACACAATTTGACAATTTTAAAGGTCAAAATGATACACTTTGAGAGTACGAGGACTGACATGACATATCTTGATAAGTTTAGGACCAAAATAATGTACTTTGTGAGTACGAAGACTAGCATGACACGCCCACACAACTTTAGCTTCATGTAAGCAAACAAATAGTGTCTAAGGCTATCCGCACTCGTGGTACTCTAAATTCATCCTCTAAAAGGCTTGGTCATCGAGATTCTCTTCTTTATACTTAATTCTCCCGCACCCATTCAACCTCTATATCATTCTCTATCCACTATGGGGCCACTTATCACTTTATCTAAATATATCCATGTGATATCTTGTTTTGAAGGATTTATTGAAATAAATTTAATGGTACAATCAGAATTTAATTTAATTTTTTCGTTTGTCAGTTATTGCAATTTTTTCTATTAGTTGAAAAGTGAGGCCCGCCATCACCTCTCTCCTCCCTCTCAGACTATCTGGACTGGCTCCTTTAAAATGATACGGTACAACACATAGCGAACGAAAAACTCTGCACCGTGACCCTGGAAACCGTGCGCTAAAGTTCCGGATAGCCATGCAAACGCCATACTCAGCGGTGTACTAGCGCATCCTTTACCCATGCATAGACGCGGAGCCCACTACTGCTGCTGGTGGCCGAACCATGCGCTGGGAGAGAGAGAGAGTGCATGCAGAGCCTCCAAAATGTGGGCCCCACTAATTTTATTACCTAAAAAAATGTTATAACTCACAAACTAAAAAACTAAGTTAAATTTTGATTGCACCATTAAATTCGTTTTAATAAATTATTCAAAACAAGATCTCACATGGATATATTTAGATAAAATGACAAGTGGGCCCACAGTGGATAGAGGATGATATAGAGAATGGATGGATGTGGAGGAATTAAGTATATAGGAGAGAATCTTGATGACTAGATCTTTTAAAGGATAAATTTAGAGTACCACGAGTACGGATAGCCTCACAGGCCCCTTTCTCCTCCCCCGCACCGGACGAACGCTACCTCAAACAGACTCCGCTGCCTGTGGCATACCAGCCCTCTTTCCGGACCATGTAGCGGATGGCACTGCAGCTCGCTCCTCTCGCCAAATGCACTGCAGGATTGTTTTCCAGTACCCCGCTGCAGTTAGCCTAATAAAAGTGAAAATGTGATAAATCCAATTAGCAAAAGTGCTGGGTCACATGATCTGAACTAGCTAGGCAGTACTAGATAGTAGGTAGCTCGTGGAAATTATAGCAGTCGATTTATCTCTGTTCATCAGTTCATGGGTCGTGATCGACGCGAGCAGGCCAGTCAAGCAAAGCTACAGTAGATCTGTACACCTACAGATACCTACGTGTACGTCTCTATATATACGTCTACTAGCTAGTCACCTAGCAAGCTATTGGCCTATAGTACTACGTACGATTGTCATATACTCCCTCCGTCCGCAAAAGAACGCAATTATAGAACTTCTAGATATCGTATTTGACCATTCATTTTATTTAAAATTTTTATATAAATATTATATATCTTGTTATAACTTATTTTATTATTAGATATATTTTAATAATAATTTATTTATTTTATAATATATATAAAAAGTTTAAATAAGACGAACAAATCAAACACGATATTGAAAAAAGTCCTCCAATTGTGTTCTTTTTGCGGACGGAGGAAGTATAGTGGACGGAGTGCGATGTGACGATGGTTTCTTTGCGTCCCTGATCACGAAATTGGGAGATGGGACTTATAGAGGCGACTTTCATCTCTCTACCTCTATGTCTTATTAGTGGTTAATAACTTCTTCCTCCTTGTAAAAATATCATTATTATTTTCTAAGAACTCAAACATATTTTTAACTTTACCAAATATATAAGAAATATTAATATTTACAATTTAAGTATATTTCTAATATCACTAGATATGTCATTGAATATATTTTTATAATAAACTTATTTTGAGATATAAATGTTATAAATATCTTTTTACAAATTTAGTTAAATTTGAGAAAGTTTGACCACCATAAATCCTATAGCAACTCATTGTTATGAGATGCAGAAAGTATTGGCTACCCTAATATGTTTGAGAAAGAAGTTATCAATCTCTCTCTTCCATCATTTCTCCCTCGTGGAATTTCGTTGTGATGGTCATGTTGTTTAATCCGTCAGCTTCTACAGAGGAAAGACATTAAAAAATATCACAGCCATTAAATATTTTTTGAAAAATAGATGGGACAATTAAATACTCTAAATAAAGAATTTCCTAGGACCTCAGCATTCCTCGCAGCAATAAATATCTCTTGTCACCCCTTTCTTGTCTGTACTTATGATTAGGTAAGGTAAAGAAAAAAGAAATCCTCCTCCTTCCTTGTTTGGTCTGCACGTGGATAAATATCATTTTGCACTGACCTGAGTAAGTTTTTTGAGTAGTAAAGCATGAATGTACCAAAAAAGTATAGAGGCTTTCATTATATTCATACTTCACAAGTCGTGATCAATGCAAAACTGTGAAGAACGTCTTTCCATTAGATGTATTAACACCTGTCAAGATAGAGTTCAGCGTCATGTCACATCAAATAGGAAAGTTAGATCATGCACGTATATTAGTGTGCTAATGTGGACAAAAGTTTTTTTTTCCCTATTTCTTGTATTATCTCCCAGGAGGCAATATGTGATAATTGACATCCAGATTGATAAATCTGATTTCCACAAGGGGTCAATTCAGAGAACTGCCAATAAAGAAGAAATTACCATAGGTGTTCCTTGGATGGATCGTCATCTATTTTGACAAGCCATTGAAATTCATTAATTTCCACAAAAACCTTCAAGAGGTTGGTGGCTCGAAATAGTTAGCACCTATAGCACTGAAAAAGAAAGTTTATGTGTAAGTGAAATTGAGGAAAATATATGGTGACTGAGATTTTTAGTGTTTGTTTATGTCACTACACGACTTTTAGGAGAAAATGTGTTTTATTTATAGATACAAGTCTGTTTTCACCGCGTCTAGAAATTTTCTATAGGCCCAATATTCTCTCTGCCTAGTAAATATATTCAAAGATAGGCCACTTAAAAACATCGCTTTTGAAAATTAAGTTATTCTCGTAGGTTAATGCCTCCCACACCTACGCTGACACCACACCTATCCATGCACCAACAATGGTGCGGATCTGAAGGTGTGCCAACTATTGCTTCAGCGTGGATTTAGATGGGGGTGACGATAGTTGAGTTGGCGATGGGAACAAGGGAGAGGGCCGTAGCATGTAATATTAATATGACAGCCGCCCAGCCAATAACAAGGCGCGATGTGATGTTGTAGATCTAGAGGTAGCTCGGCCATGGGAAAGGCCTCACACCAGTGACGTAGCCGAGGGCATAGTGCAAAGATTGTTGAGTCAGCCGTCGAGTCTCTGGTCCCGCCTCCCTTCCTCTTCCAGTGGCGCATCCACGGTGGTGTTCAAGCGACGAGGATGACCAGCGGCATCCAGCATCACGATAGCACAGAAAACCTTGTCTAGAGACTGGAAGAGCGGCACATCGTTCTAAAGCTGCATCAGTTGCCCGTGAAAACCTATATAGGGTAGCATTGTAACTTTCACATTGATCCTTTGATATGCATGATTAAAGAGACAATTCATTTGTGCCAATGTGAAAACTCCATGCACGAGTAGTACCGAAAAATCATTCATATGCGTGTACTAATGAGGGCATTTTATACTACATTGCATATGCGTTGGTCATGGTAATTCGTCTTGTGCACGTACGATAACCACATAAATAGTTAAAGGAGCTACAATGCTATGAGTAAAAAGGATGCATGGTACGACGACGTACATATGTCTTGCAGGAGTGGTGGGGTGGTGGGTCAAATACTCAATTATATTGTAGATCGAGCTAAGGATTCCAAACGATGCAAGAACTATAGATGGATGGACGATTGATGCCCCCTTTATGCATGTACTCCCTCCGTCCCGAAAAGGATGTCGTTCTCGCTTTCTGAGAAACGACTGCCGGTAAATTTTATAAATAGTAAATATCATCGATTAGCATCATAATTAGTATTATCGAAAAGATCTTTAAATCTAATTTTTTAACAAATATTATTTGAAGATATAAATAATATTGTACGTATTTTCTACAAATCAAGTCAAACTTGTGGTAGAACACCCAAAACATCATCTTTTTGGGACGGAGGGAGTATATATACACAATAGCAACCAATAGCGGACCCAAAACTGAAATAGAGCCCGGACGAGACTTAACGCACCGACGATCAGAACATATAATTCAATTTGAAGCTAAGGGCGCTGCAACGAATGGCTAATTGCGAACGGACGCCCAGGCTAATTGCGAACGGACGCCCAGGGTCGTCGGGTCTAATGCCTTTTTATTTCTCTTTCTTCTATCACGAATGCCAAATATTTTCTTGCAGGGGAGCATGGATATCTTGGCTCCACTTTGCTGTTTGTACAGTTAAGACGTACAACATATGACGCATGCACAATGTATGGTGTAGCATGTATATAGTTCACATATAAAGGGCTCCATGCATGGAAATATATCCATAATATGTGTGGGTTTCAAATAGCTACTCCCTCCATCCCAAATTATAAGTCATTCCAAGAATCTTGAAGAGTCAACCTTTTTCAAGTTTGACCAAGATTATAGAAAAAACATAAAGATTTATGACATCAAATAGATATATGATGAAAATATAACTAATAAAAATCTAATGATACTTAGATGGTGTCATAAATGTTACTATTTTATATATAAATTTAGTTAAACTTGAAAAACTTTGACTCTCCAAGATTTTTGGAATGACTTATAATTTGAGTGGAGGGAGTAGATGTTTTCCAATATACTCTCAACTACGGCATTGTTTGGATGTTGTCGGATTTATCTCAGTCCACATGTATTGCAATGGAATTTAGGTCAACTTTTACTTAAATTATTCCACTCCAACACATGTGATTGAGCAAATCTGACTATATCATATCCAAATAAGTCCTAAAGTGGGTTCTATGTCTACATGTCATTTCCCTCTTTGTCATTGCGTCCAGCTTACTTCTTGCATAGGGCGACTACACGCGCATACGCATGTGTCTACATAAGGAGTAATTGCGTATGTGGGTCTAATCTGCGATGTTCATTCACGCCATAGTTTCGACGATAACGTGGCCTACTACTACGTATGGACGACAAAACCATAAACTTTGTTTAAACTAGAAAGATGTCTTGCCTCCCACGTTGTTGCGCCGTATTGCAGATGTGATTCAGAGAATGAAATTAGACTAAGCTACATATAATTACTTACATGACGACATAAATAAACTATTATTAGTAAAATTTTAGTAAATGGAATGGCATGCTGAGATTGATAATTAAATACTTGTAAATGGATGAGTACTTCCTTCATCTCGTAAGTCTTAATGAAATACATGCTATGTATGTTTGTGAAAAAAACTGGATGAGTTCTATAATAATTACATATATACCAGTGGTATTGTTTGCTGATGTGGATAGATAGCTTGCATCGAGAGATAGACATGGTAGGCTATGCAAATATAAGACACTAGGTGGATTCCCCAGCGTTGTTCTGCGGGAATGAAGTAAGAATGCAAGATAATGGACTCTAATATTGGACTTGTTTCTGAAATCACTGAAGTGGCAAGTCTGGAGTTAACTCAAATTGGAATATAATTTTGGAACACTCTGAATGGATGTTAACCATCGATAATTAAAGAAAACATAGTAAGTTATTTATTGGAGAAAGTTCAGTAGATCATGGGATGGCTTTAATTGTCTTGTTGATGTCCAATATGTAAGATTACCTGCAATTTTGAGGAATATAAAAATATTAGATCTTGAAGTTAACTGTTGGTGAATATATGGATGTTGAAATATTTTTAAAAAATACTGATATTAACTGTATCTTCTTTTTTTGGCTTCTGCAGCATTTGCTTCCACTTGATCCAAATCGAGCTTTTCTCTTGGCCTTTGAGTTGCTGACCAATTGTTGAATAATTATGAAAATTCATTAGGGAATTATAATAATAATTAAAAAATTTGCTTGCTTGGAAAAGCCATATCATAGATTCTCCACAAATATTGCACAATAATTCAAACTTATTCTATTGCTACAACAAAAGGGTGAACTGGTGTGTGTGTCGGTTTTTGCCTTCCAAAACAGAATCCAATCAATTCTATTGAATTTGCATAGTTGCATAGAGTTAAAATTTATGAAAAAAATCCTTCAGCATGTTATGTCACCATATTACAAAGTGAAAAGGAGACCAACTAATTATCTCACGAAACACATACCCTTTGTGCAATATAAAAGAACAGTTTTCGAGGTCATCCATTCAGAAGACAGTGTCCCTTGTGGAAGCTTATAGTATAGAGTGATTAAAGAGCAAACCTATTTTAGCAAGTATTTTGTGCTCTGGTCTGCTACCGGCAACAGAGTGCCATGATTACCTTTAGTTTTGAAATTTTGCCCTTTAACACAAAAACCCGTAATGGGTTGGTAGGTCAACTTTTAAGTCGTGATTGAAGCAGGGCGGTTGATAAACACAGCCAAAGAAAAATAGTCTAATACAACTGTAGAAATTGTACATTTCCTAAATAGCAGTAGAATACACTTTCCTAAATCATTATAGCATATTGTAACTAAAACATAAGAAGATATGAACAATAATTGGAACAGCCATAAGGTATCCAATTTGGTAGCAGGCATATTAACCTCACCAAGTCACCATAGATGATTGGGCATTGTGGGTCATGCAGCTTAATTGTTTGGATATGGGGAAACAGCAGGGGAAGCCCCCACTATAAAAATTTATATATGCAAAGGAAAGAAAACTGTACAAACAAAGCAAACAAAGTCCCGGTGAGCAAGGCACTGGAGCTAGAAAGTGGCTAGGTGCAAATTATATTCAATTACAATTGTGATTTACATTTGTTGATAAAAGCACAATGTGGAAGAGAAATAGCAGCTAACCATGAAACATGTTATAATACAAATTTACTAATAACTGAGGCTGACATGATCACAGGATTAGAATTTGCCTTCTTGTAATGGAGTTGGAAAACCAAGAGCATAGTTGTAGGACCAGATGGAGCAAAAATTTTAAGGGATATGTTAAAACTCTAGCTCTCCAAACTTACTATTGCACAAAACTGAGATTACTTGAGAGCATCTGTTAGATTTTTTTGTACAGAAGAGAATTATTTACCTGTCTGGATGCTCTGATTTATCTTGTGTAGTGTTCTCAGTTGGAGGAGTGCTTATTCCCATTGATGCAGCTTGTGGTTCAGTTTTCTGGAAACATATCAGAAGAATATAACTTTGAGGATTGTTGTATACAGAGATGGTGGAGAAATTATCAGTTTTTATATGCGAATGACAATTGAAGGGGCATGGAACTTACACACCGACAACTCTCGGCATTCGCTATCCGAGCGGCATGATCTCAGCTAACCTAATGGCACTGCATTAGACCTGCATAGGCATTGAATTGCGGCACAACCACATAAAAAACCATAAGGGTCTACAAATTGAATGTTTAGAGCCAAAGCAAAGTAAGAAAGCATTATACCGTAGGAAATTACAGTTTTGAAGTAAAACAGAATATGAAGTTCAGTTCCCTGTGAAGCAAAATGGAAATATTAGCACAGACATGAAGATGTTTAAGACATTTATATATGCATATATATGGTCAGCCTCTTGAGGTAACACGCTAGAGTTATTTTAACTTTTAGTATCTTTATTGCCTACCTATTTTCCGTTAAAAAAATTATGTTCCAATTTGTAGGTAACCTACGATGATCATGAAAATAGCACTAAAGTATCAAGTAACAAAAAGCAGGAACGAAGAGTTTAATCTGCATTGATTTTTTTTGGCGTGGAACACATTATCTTGTTTGCAAAAAAAAACAGGCATTAGTTCTGAGACAGTACATAGACAAACACCAAGATTTCGATAAACATTGGGAAAAAATATCAGAGTTAAAGAGGCAAGCTAACCCCTTTTTTGTTGTTTCTAACTAAGAGGTTCCAGCATGAAATGAACTGATTCAGCACAGAATACACAAACTAAATTGGTGAAGACACAACATGGATAAATTTATGACCTGTTAGAGAAGGGTAATGTTTGGGCAACGCAGAGGTATTTAATAGCACAGCAATCATGATAACTCTGAAGTATTTGATTTGATGAACTGCCATGGCATTAGCTAGACATTCCAAAATGGTTCCTGTCACAGAGTAGTATCCAAATTGGCACACAATCTGGTTCAAATAGTGCAGTAAAAAGATAGATTTAATCATTAACTGAATTGACAAAATTTCTGCTAACTTATGTATGCTAGAATTTGCATATGATAGAAAAATGAAAAGGCAGAAGTCAAATCACTCATGCAAAGCTCCTCATTTTTGTAAACAATGGGATCATAAAACTCAGTGTACCTTCATTGCTTGTTGAGCATGACGGGACAACGAATTGGTGAAGCAATGCTTCTGAACCTTGTAACATATAGCCTTTATGCTTTATGCGGGCTTGTACAACCACCAGGGCACTTGGATGTAACAAACCTGATTAAGAAGCCAACTAATTACATTATAAACAATGGAATGGACATGGTAAACATGGAACAGTCGGGCAACATAGAGTAGGTAACACAAAACTACTGAACAGAAGCGGTAAAAAAGAGGCCTTTGCAGGCTGCGGCAATGGCACCAGCAGAGAGCGATTAAATAGGCGTCATTGGCTGAAATAGGTAGAGTACAAACTAAAAACCTTTGTGGGAAGGCCAGTAGTGGCAGCCTGCCGAATCAATCTGATGGACCGAAAAAAATTAGATGGGGAAGCAATGCGTGGTTAAAATCAAATTGACAATGGCGTCGATGCGTTCAACACGACAACATCACATACAGACCCCTACGATCCCCAAGCAGCAAAGCACACGTACCGTGGAGATGACCCCCGAACTTCGAAGCTGCCGGAGTGTGTCGCTAGGGAGGCGCTGCGAGAAGTCCCCCGGCGGCCTCCCCTTTCGGCCGATGACGAGCCCCTCCCGGGCGGTGGAGCTCACGGACGCGGTCGATGTGCGGGAACCGGGGTCGGAGCATCTTGCCTCGGAACGGCGCAGCGATCCCGACGGGGATGGCGACCAGGGAACGCAGGCGAGACGCCACGATGGTCGGCCTTCTCCCGCCGCTAGGGTTCGCAACCATGCGGCAGCGGTGTGGGGCGGCGAGGAGGGTTAGAGAGGCGCACGGGGGCAGGGGCAGGGGTGTGGGCGCGTGAGGGTGAGGGAGCAGGAAAGTCGGCTAGAGGGGAAGTGGGGGAGCGGGGAGTCGGCGATGATGCGGCTGCACGAGGGGAAGAGGGAGCCTCGGGCAGATGGAGCGTCGCCCATCGCGCTTTGCGCCGCCCGTGACCCTCCTCAGCGTAACGATGACGTCATCTCGGAGCTCTCAACCAATCAGGAGGCTGAGAAATAAGCTAGTTGGGTTTAGGATTATAGTAGTTATAGATTGGCTTCTTCACTACTGGAAATGGAAATATTCCTGATGATGTAATTACCATCAGATTACTAATTATAATTATCCTATCGGTTTAATTACTGCATAACTGTAAATTAAATTACCATCATCATTAGAGATATTACTGATTCCAGTAGTGCTTGCTGTTGCTGCTCCTGGCCTTCCTGCTGCTGCCTCTGCTGGTTGGTTGCTGCAGCCAGCTTGCCAAACTGGATTGATGGACGTACAAAATGGATAGAGATATATAGATAAGGATCATCTCCGTACATATCATTTAGCATTCTTTTAACAAATAAAAGTGGTAGAAAGACAATAGCATAATTTTCCAAACGACAGTGGTTTTCACTATCAGAGCGCTTCTATATGGATCAAATCAAGCAGAGACGTAAGTACATTGGACAACAAGCAAGGTACGGGTAAACTTTACCCTCTCCTCACATGTACATGCATGTGATTTCGTCCTTTTTTTTTTCTGTTGCGCTAGCTAGCTAGCTAGCTAGCTTTTCTAGTGACCAACAAAAAAGAAAGGGAAATAAAGAATGAAGAGCACATCACCTGGATGCTTGCTTGTTAAAGGATGTACATAGCTATCAGGACAATGACCACCGCGCAAAAATGCTCCCATTGGCCTGACTATGACAGCTTTCAAAATCATGCGGTAGACAACCACATCGATGATCCTACAGTATGAGCTTAGACAAAAAGTACAGCAATATAATGTATTCTCCAGCTAAGAGGCCACATGATATGATATCTCCATCGACTGTTCATGGTGTGGACGCAATGTTAATTGGCCGGATTTAGTTCCCCTAGCTCGACAAGTCGATCTGATAAGATGAGGGGATCGGACTGACTGATGATGGAGAGCTGCTGCCGAGTCACCGGATTCGATTTCAAGGGCTATTTGGATGGAACACTAGAATTTTGTGGAACCTACTCTTTTCAGGATCGACTTATTATTGATTGATATTGTTTTGTGGAATACATATAGGTATTTTGCTGAAGACCTAATTAGGATGGAATTATCTTTAGAAAGAAAAAAAGGCTCTCTCTGTCATGCATGCATGATGCAAATGAAAAAGGGGTCATGTGGAATCCACATGCATTCAAAAAGGACATATATATACTTCCACTTAACAAAAACAAAACAGACGTGTCCCTCCATCTACAAATACAGTAACCAACAGATCTGATCATCTTTTTAACAACAACGAAAAAAAAACTATTTCAAAAAAACATGAAACATTACTTACTTATATGTAATTGTTTGCTCATGTATTTCTTCTCATCAGAAAAGCAATGAACAAAAGCAATGAACACAGTTATAACAGTGAATTCGTTCAATGGTGCAACAACAGTGAACAGCTCCATGATTCCCATGAACCATGGTGACATAATATTTGCATATTTTTTTAGGACTCCTATATGCATGTTAACTCTACTCCATCATGTCTATCCTCAGAGGAGCACGCATACAGGATGCAAGTGGGAAGAGTAGAGTGGGCATGCATTGCATTGCAACAAAAGCTATTGCTGTCAGTGGCAGGAAAAGAGGGAGATTCCAGCGATGGTGATGCGTCGGGATGAGATCAGATATCTCCTCTGCTGCTGTGGAGACTGAAATGAAGAGGGAGGAGAGAGAAGCCCAGCCATGGAGGACCAACCCCGTGGCAACAACACGGCCGCGCGAATCGATGGGAGGCCCCACCGGGCAGGCAGCCTTTGTCTGCTCTGAACCCTGACCACCAAGCATAGCTTATGGTCATACAGTAGCATGCATTACCAAAAGGCATTATTATGAGATATAAACACCAAACAGTAACGCTCAGTACGAGCCCAGTCACTATATATGTGGGACAATAAATATAACTAGAAACAAGGCGCGGCTTTGCCGCTCCCTTCGTGGAGTGACCAGCCAACGAGGACAACAGAATGGTTTAACTTTGAGTTGTCCTTTTTTATATGTGTTGAGATCGATCTAGACTATGAGATATGAGCTTCAAAATTCCACATTTAGGAGCTACAACTCTGTATGTGGCTGCTGGCTGGCTACTGATGTAGAAAAGTGCTAAAATATGCTACAAATATGTAATGTGTGCTATATATGTTGCCACACCCTGCTTTGATCGCGTCACCATATCGTCATTTTTCTATGTATCTAAACATATTGTTATATCTAGATGTATAGCAAAATAGATGTACCAAAAAAAAGTCAAAGCGACTTATAATTTGGAACGGGGGAGTACTCTTCATGCTCTGATATATATACATTCCAGTTATAACATGTATTCAGCTAGCAATAGATGAAACTGTATGGATCTAAATTCTCTTCTCAACTTGAACAGGAAGTGCGAGTGATGAGCTTTAGTACGCATAGCTCCATTAAACGTTGAGTTTAGGCTTCAGACTTCAGAGACAACAATACCCCTTGAGCTGCTGAGCTGGTGTTTATAGATTACTGTGAAAAATCATATATACATTGAAAATTTTGGAGATGTGCCATGCATAAATATTGGAGTAAAGATTTATTCTCTTCTTTTACCTTGCCAAGTAGGCAGTCTCTACAATCTAAGTATCCCAGAGCTTGTTTTTGTTCAGTTGGTAGGAGGTGGAGTAATTGAAGTACTATGCTCGAAGACAACAATGATGATGGTGCATACATGTTCTTACTGTACACATACATAGAGGAATAATATTGTTAAAATATTATACTAAATTTGAACTTATGTATATAACAGCTAAGGAGTTGTTAAAAGATAATTTAAATGATTACATACTAGTACTAGCTGATTGGATCGTGGAACCTGTATTGTAATCAACAACATTTCTTCGAAGATCTGGAGATCGTTAGCTATTGCCTGCAAAATCAAATATTCAGATAAACATACACAATAGGAGTAGAAATATATGATAGAACATAGATGCTCATTGGCTGAAATAGAAACTTCAATATTATCAGGGAGTCTTTGGATAAGTATAAATCATAGCTGATAATAATTCGTCAACAAATGTAATTAGGGGAAGCACGCTGTATATCTAATCAGTCCATACATGACAGTTAATTTGGAAGGATCTTTGTCATCTCAGGAACATGGAGTCCTTTGATCATGCAGCAGGTGAGCTGGAGATGGAGTCCTTTGATCATGCAGCAGGTGAGCTGGAGAGGCTTTTAGCAAGTTCAGAGAGGTACGATGGCTGATGTGGAATCAAACAGCTCGGGGGTACTATGTTTTTTTTTTCCTTTTTTTTAAAAAAATATTTGTATCAAATACAGAGTAAAAAGGAATTTAAGCTTATGGTACAGATATTTGTCTTTGATTAATTCTAAGTATCAATTCCTTCTTTGACCGAAACCTGCATAGCCTATCTATGGATAACAGGAAACAAGTAGACATGTACAATAAGAATATGCCACACCACACCATGCAGTCAAGCAACCCGAGAAACCAAATTGGGAATAGGTCACGTTGTTATTGGGGATCAGCATCATGGTGCAAAGCAGGGGAAACAGAAGCGAACCTTCAGACATCATCCCCACCCGCTACTCCGGAAGAGACCGGAGTGCAGCGAGAGCCGTGGCGACCCGGCGCAGAATACCGTGATGTCCCTGAGCTCAGCGACTCTGTTTCTCTGTAACGAAATTAGCTAGAAAAAGTTTGAGAGTAAGAAAATAGAAAAGAAGATACCTTGTGCCCATTTCATCAAACATATTGGCTTCATTATCCATGGAGCGTCGATGGCGGCATTGAGCTTGTTGGTTGATGGCAACGTCCAGCACACGGGAACATGAGGCAGCCGACGCTGTTCAGCTGCGGCTCCACCGCGCATGCGCATGTGCGAGCTGCTACCACCGCCCACCGCGAAGTGGGTCGGGACTCCGGCACGGCCATGCTGGTGCCGCCGGCTAGGTGCGTGCGGGAGTTGCTACCGTTGCCGAGAGCACGGCAAACCTGCGGCCACTGCCCCACCGCGAAGAGTGCCAGGATTGGGCCTGGCCACTGTCGTTTCCGGTTTCGTCCTCGAGCTCCTCCTTCGATGGCCAAGTACAGCGAGGCAACCTCGGGCATCGGCGCGGCTGCTCCCTGGCGCGGGCGTGGCTGGCTCTCCGGTGCCACCGTGCGCCGCCGCCGACCAGCCTGCACAACGTGAGGACTGAGGAGCCGAGGTGTTCACGAAGACTGGGGCGGCTCGAGCCGGTGGAGGCGGCGGCAGAGGCATCGGTCCTGGCGTCGCGGAGGCCAGGATTCGCAAGCGCCCGGTTGTCCTGGTTAACGGTCAGCCGACGGATCAATGCCCGACCCGACCCGCAATCGGACGGACCAGATCACCTGCTTGCTCGATCTAACGGCTCTTAGGTTAGCGGGTGACGTGGCACTATCGGGTGCCCGCTTTTGTTGCAGAAATCGTATATGGAGATTATACTAGCTAGTAAAGCATTCCAAATATCAGGAAGTGGCTTTCTTGATGATTTTTTTAGTAACACCAAACATACATCTATTAAATTATTATTTCCATGTGATCCATAATTTGGCTATAGGTACCTTAGTGTTAACTGCCAAATATGTGCAAACAAGAAAAGAACAAAAAAGATTAAATTTGATCACTTTGGTCCAATTTGGCGTTTTCTAGGAAAAAAAACAGCCTTGGCCGGTTTTGGAAGAGTTCCCACGATGCCGAGATGCTGATTTTTGCAGTTTCTCCTTTGAAACTAATATGATCTCATGAAAAACTCATATCCTAGTATGGTAAGTCCACCTCTCTATCTATATAAGATAAGAGGATCATGGCCGATCAATAGATACATCTACTCAATTGACAAAAAACCAATTATATTTACTACACTTTTTACCCTACTTTTCTCATCTACCACTATTACTCGTTCTTCGTTGTTCTTTGATGGCCGATGGTTCAATGACAACAAAGTTCTAGAGCAGAATCCCTTCCGCGTGTGGAGTTTTTTAGATTTGAAGAGACCTCGTTGGCATGTTTTGTGTATGTTGCTCCCGGCGAGACTCTTGCACGACATATCTTGCATGTTGCTCTCATCATTGTTGGTGCGAATAATGCTGTCAACCAATGGTCGACCTAAAAGCCAGCTAGGCTGATTTTTGGCCTCCTCTACTAAGCGATGATCTAGCTCCATGCAAGTGTAAGGGCTAATTAACTTCAAAGCTTAGGGCACTCCCAAGTCGATCCCAACCTAGAAACTAGACGGTTTCTATATTCATTAGTTAGGATGTCAAGAAAATGATGATGATGATGCTATGTTGTAATTAAGGGGTAGAGAGAGAAACAATGTCCGTAGGAGAACCAAAATATAAAGAGATGTGATAGGTTGATGATACTTGATTGGACAAAAATTGTTTTAAAGAAATCACCCGTTGAAAATTTAATTTCTATGTATAGTGTCTATATGACTTGGCAAGTGGTAGAACTGCACTTATTAGCCCCTTATTGAGTCTCCAATACACGGATCCTACAAGTTCACCTATCGTTCATTTAGTGATTTACAATCGTCAATAGCGAGTAGGATATGGATGTATGATAGTCTCGCCATCTTAAGATCTGCCGGCTCGACTTCTTAAGGCTCAACACTGTAATTGATGTACCCTGCATATATGGCCTGCGAATGGGTGAGCTAGCTGCGATATATGGAAAGCTAGATATATGTACGTGTGGGTGTGCACTCATATATGTTATATGCATATATATGGAAAGCTAGTGAAATAAAAGGAAAGGAAGACAGGAAACGGGAAGCTATATATATCACCACACTAGCTACACTACATATATGCACTGCGTGGTCCAGCTCCAGCAGGGGCGAACCAATAATTGATACACTTCGGCCATCTAGCTCTACTACTGGTAAATGGAGTGGACCGGACCGGCCGGACTGGACCGGACTGGACTGGACCGGCCGCCGGTAGCTGCGTCGTGCCCGTGCAGCGCTAGCTAGCTGTGACTGTGACACAACTGAACCGAACTACTGTATATATGCATGCATGTCTAGTCCAGGACTTTCTGGCTGCTCTATGCGCAGCTCAGTGGCCGTGAGTGGTGTGTGCACCACACACCATCGAACAGCTAACACACCACATCTATTATTCTATCCACTGCCGCACTGCCACGCTTTGTGTATAGTACTACCTCCATTGCGATGGAGGACGGGTGTCTGGCCATATATGCGGATGCCTGTTCCTGTTCATCCTACGTACTGCTACCCCTACCCCAACAGCTCTAATTAAATATCACATCTATCAAATTAGTTCCTTTGATTTCTTTGTAAGTTATTTGCGACAAGTGCAATCACTGCAACATAACCGTGATGGTCAAATTAATTTACCATTGCGGTTTTCGCAACCGCCTTGAATGATAGAACTCGGTTAAATAGGGATTAACTGAGGTGGTTGATCCAAATAAAAAACAAAAATACAAAACCCATAGACAAGCCCAGCGAGCTCATCCACACGCCACCGCCGCTTGTTGGATTGCTTGCCGCTGGATCTAGTTGCTTGCCATTGGGATCCGGCCGTACGTGACAGAACAAGCCGCACAATGCCGAGTTTTGGTGGCACCTTGCTAGATCTGGCCTTTGACTTGCCGGATCTACGAGCAAGGAAGGGGAGGGGAGGAGCGCTGCCGCATCTAGAGCAAGGACATGACTACAGCCCCCACCACCACGCCACCGCTAGGTCTCCATCATGTCGCCACTAAGAGACGAGGGGAGGAGCACCACCGAAACTCCCCTTCGGATTCGGCTTTCGGCTCGTCGGATCTACGAGCAAGGGAGGAGAGGGGAGGACACACGTAGCAACTAGAGCAGGGTGCGGCTGTGGCCAGCACCACCTCGCAGCCGTGAGCTCCCCATCGCGTTGTTGCTAGGAAAGGAGGAAAGGAGGGCCACCTAGATCTGGTCATCACCCACTAGATCTAGCCTTCGGATCGCCGGATCTATGAGCAAGGCACGGGGAGGAGAGCTGGCGCCCCCTGTGCAAGTGAGGAGAGGCCTACTACAGTTAGCCTACGACATACTCTATCTTCTTATTTTAGAGATTTTTTTGTTTCTAAATCTATTGGTTGCTATAATTAAGAGGGGTATTTGGATCATGACCTAGCCTAGGAGGTTTTGTCCACCTACAACACGCACGCACTCACCTCAATGAACACACATACGCAAACCCTACCCTTTCGAGCACCTCCGAAGGACTGAGCCGGTAGATCTTGAGATTCACGAAGTCACTATAGGTGCCTTGCTGTCGATGAAAATGTCGCCTATCACTGAAAACATAACGCCATTAAATCTTAGAATAAATCTAGGAAAATGTGAACACTCATGCCAAGTCAAAGACTTGAACCCGGGTAGGCAAGTTTCACCACAAGGAAACCAATCAATGGATCTATGATCATTTCGCACCACTAGTTTCGTTTTTGCTAACTCGCTTATATAATTAGGCCTCGATGGTCATTCCACATATTTCTTAATCTATCCTAATTTTAGAAAGCATCGAGTTTTATGAGAGCAATGTTGTATATATATACTATTGATTTGTTTTTTAGTTGGGAATTTCATCTAAACAAAACAAATACAAAGGATCTCGGACACTAGTGTATTTTATCATATATGTATTTCCACTGTATAGTTTGGGGCACAGATACCAATCGTTATTCCTAGATTTGCCATTCCCTTTTCTTTTATTCTAGTTATTCCTATGCTAGTTTGGAAACTAGATCGGAGATGCAATCATTTATGATGATGATGATCTACTACCAACAATATAATTCAATTTGACAAGACTACTTTCATTCTTTTTTATTTGGTTTTTAATTAAAGTTAGCCCCTGACCAAGTCCTTAACCTATGCGGGTGCTTGCATCTTTCCGAATTTATTTTGAAATTGAATGGTATTATTCTTTCAATAATACGTGATGTGCTTGTTGATAAAGCAGTGTCTATGGTAACTTTATTAATCTTAGACATGTCGACTTAGTCTTTTGTGTAGGCATTTATAGGGGTGAATATATGTCCATGTGCATGAACGTCCAACGGCCTTTATTTTTTCTTCAAAGTTTGCTATTTCTAGAGTTTCAAAGATTAGTAAATGAGGGGTATGTCCTAATCCCCATCCATCTAGACGAAAAGTGGGCCTCCAATATTTGCCCTCTTTGGCATAGGAACATAAACAAAATTGAAGCCGCATGTTATCACTTGCACAATCCTATAGAAATTGAGAATATTGAAAATTTCTAATGACATGTCTGGATGCAACGGACGAATTTGATAAAAGAGAAAGAAGACACAAAGAAAGTTATTGAGGATGACCCCATTTTAGATTTCCTCTAAAATCCCTATGGATCGATCAAGTTATTTCTTATGGACGCTGTAGGATTCTATGTTTCAAATGGACACATAGCAAAAATTCCTGAAAGAAGAGATAGTATGTTAAAACTTTGCTATCACTATCAAGCTTACCGTTCATGAGTTAGCTCTTGGTATGCCACTGTTCATTATTGTACGGATGCATGGTTCAAGTGGTAAGTGGCGATAGTGCAAACGGCAATAAGGATGCCGATGAAGGTGATTTGGGCAATCGTGAAGAATAATATGATGGTGACCAGTGTGTGAGTTTCTTCTTCTTTACTGTGTTGATGTCTTTAGGTAACTTCTTCTTTATATATCTCGTTTATATGTGTGTGTGTGTGTGTGTGTGTGTGTGTGTGTGTGTGTGTGTGTATATATATATATATATATATATATATCCTATTTGTTTTTGTTTTTGTTTTGTACTCCAGTGAAATGTAATATAATGGCTGAAGTACCCTAAACTAAAACGTGTAATATCTTTAAGCGACTAATGTTATAGTTATAGTATTGAAATATGCATGCATGCTCCATTTTTTTTTACTATTTCTTATTTCTTAAACTCCATTACTGAAACTTAATTAGTGCCAATCAGTAGACCTCTAGTAGCCTTTCTTATATAATGATATAATCATAGACCATCAACTACTGAACCATCATCATTAGCTGTCTATATAACTATATAAAAATTGACAGAATCGACCGCACGTCACTACCGGAAACAGTGCCTTTGCCGAAGGCAAATATCTTTGCCGAAGGCTAAATTTCGGGCACTCGGCAAACAGTGCCTTTGCCGAGGGCGCGCGCCAAACAGCACTCGGCAAAGAAGGCCTTCGGCAAAGAATGCTTTGCCGAGTGCCCGCCTTCGGCAAAGCAGCAACACTCGGCAAAGAGAACTTTTGCCGAAGGCCGACACTCGGCAAAGGCTGGCCCTCGGCAAATCTCGCGGGCGGGATGATGGCTTGCCCTGCCGTTAGTCTTTGCCGAGTGTCCTCCGTTTGGCCCTCGGCAAAGGCCTTTGTTTGCCGAGTGCCCTACTCGGCCTTCGGCAAAGTTTTTCTTTTTTTTTGCTTTTTTTGTCCAATTTTTTTTGTGAAGCTTTTATATATTATTTTAATCTATATTTTAAAATTAAGTGTCTGTTGGACTTATTTTGATATATTTGATACATTTATTTTGTTTACATGAATTTTTGCGTCTAATTTAAATTTGAACTGCGGGTGCATGGAATGATATAATTTAGTGATCCAAAAATAGTATTAATGGTATTTAGTGTATTTTGTGGCCGTCTCCAATAACTCATATGAAATTTGTATCATTTTGGTCACTTAAACATGATGTGGAATTTCGGGAGATGTGTTTTTAAATTAAATAAATTGTAAATGAATTTCAAAAATCATGAAACTTGTTGAGTTGCCATGTCATCGCACATAGAGGTAGTGAAAAAAAGATTGACAACATTTCGAGTAAATTCAAAAGGGCGCTGCATAGAACCCATGTATCTACGCATGTGATCACATATGACGATAGCATAAGATGTTTGGGTTCTAAGCGGCGGCTGTCAGAACTTGCTCGAAACATTATCATTTTTTATCACTGCCTCCACGTCGATAACATGACACCTCGACAAGTTTCGTGGAATTTCAGAATTCATTTGCATTTTATATAATTTAAAAACGCTTCTTCCCAAGAAGATCAACGTCATGTTCCATGACCAAGACATTCGAAATTTCATGTAAGTTCCTGGATACAGCCTCAAAGTACATTAAATTCCATGAATATAATTTTTTAGCTCACCAAATTTTTTTATTTTTTTGCACCCGCAGTTCAAAAAAATTAAAATATACCATAAAATTCAACAAAACAAAATAAATGAATGAAATATAGCAAAAGAAGTCCAAAATGCATTTAGTTTGAAAATGTAGTTTCAATTAACATATGAAAGCATCACAAAAAAAAATTGGGCCAAAAAACCTAAAAAAAAAAGAAAATTTGCCGAAGGTCTCAGCGGCACTTTCGGCAAAGGCCTTCTTTGCCGAGTGCCCGCATTAGAGCCTTCGGCAAAGGGCTGCCCCGGACACCAAAAACAGTTAAGGCCCAGCTGGCCCAATTTTAACCCTAGCTAGACGCAGCCATCTCCAATTGCCGCCCACCGCCGCGCCCACCGCCGCGCCACCCGCCGCCGCCGCGCCGCTTTCCCCGCGCAAGCGCCGCCGCGCCGCCGCTGCGCGACGCACCCGGGGCTGGAGAGCGCCGCTGCTCGCCGTGTTTCGTGGGGGGGCGCGGCTCGCCGGATCGGGCAGCAGCTTGAGGCCGGGCCGCCGCCGCGGAGCCGGATCCGCGCTGCCGCGCGCCGGGCGCCATGCCGCGCCACCGCGCCCCCGCGTCGTGCCCGTGAAGGCCGGGCTGGCGCGCGCCGCCCGGCTCGACAGCGCAGCTTGGAGGCCGGGCCGCCGTCGAGGCGGATCCGCGCCTGCGCCATGCAGCGGCCACCGCGCCCCCCACGTCGTGCCGTGAAGGCGGGCGGCCCGCTGCGCGGATCGGCACGCTGCCGTCGATCCAGCGCCCGCCACCGTCGATCCAGCGTTTTGGCGCCACCGTGCAGCCGCTTTGCCCATCCTCTGCGTCCCGGCAAGCCTTCTTTTTAAAATAATGTCCTAACACATCGTTTTTGATCAGAAATTTTTCAAGCGGAGAAGAAGGGCTTGAAGCCCGAGCAGATCGGGCGGTGCATGCAGCCTGTAGGAAGAATGCGTCACCGATATACACCACGAGGCGCGCGTCCAGGCCCACGTTGACTACTACGCATCGGTGCGTAGAATGAGCCTCAACAAAACTCAAGCAAGAACGGTGACGCTGACTCGGGAGCAGTACCTTGAGGTATATGAATAATATTGATATTCATTTGTTTTTAGATTAAATAGGTTCAATTTGATCTTCTTATATGTGATATACTCGATGACTTGTAGGTGACTCCTTGGTGGTGCCGAAGCGTATCGAGAGCTTTGGACCATGATTGTGGATAGGTGGTTCACGCCAAGCTATATGGAGAAGCACGAGGCTCAGCGAGCCCGGCGTCTGCTCAGGCAAGGTCCCACTCACCATCAAGGCAGCCGAAGCCTCCCCGCATTCAAACAAGCCTACGTAAGTGATTTCGTTTATCTATTTTGACGCATAATTATGCCTGCTCTCTCACCATCTTTTGGCTTTCCCACAGGAGGCTGCGCACCCAGACGAGGAGGTCTCTGAGTTCTCGGCGTGGGCTATGTCCCACATGGGCAAGGTGTCCTCCGTCTCCTTCGACCCGGCTGCCCCGCCCGAGTCGTACTCCGACCCGAACGTGTACACTAAAGTCCAGGAGTACACGTCGGCGGTACGAGAGCTCCATGGGCCAGACTACGACGTGCGCTCCGAGCCCATTGATGCCACTGCCATCATGAGGCTCGGAGGAGGGAAGAAGCACGGCCGGCTGTGGATTGCAGATGGCGCAATCGACTCAAAGATCTGTTCGTCTCTAGGCGTGATCCGAGCACGAGCACGAGCCGCGGCCAGGCCCATACGCCCACGGCCTAGTCCATCACTTCGGCCGGGGTCGACCCGGCTCGAGGTAATTCCTGCAAAGATCTCATACTTTCATATTCTAACACTTGAATTAGATTTGCATTACGCAACATTGGAGCCAAATTTCTGTGCACGTATCGTAGAACAAGATAGGGTACATGCGAGCTAAGTGCCCAGATAAAGGTCGGCGGGGCTGCACGAGAGGCCCAGGACAAGAAGATGGCGGAAATGATGCGCATCATGCAAGCTCTTGGGCAAAAAACGGGTGTAGATGTGCAGATTCCTGATCCTGATCCTACAGGTCCTCTAGTTACTCCTACTGCTACTCCCGTGAGTATCAAAGAGAATTGTTGGCTTTTGTTTCACTTATTTAACATAGAAACCTAGACCACACTAGTTAGATGCAATTTAATAGGATTCTCTCTAAGTACTCAAACTGTAGTCCTACGTTACTTGATGCAATCTCACACAACCAACTAATTTAATGTGCAGCTTCCATCGGCGGGTTCGAATAATCCCGCTCATGCGTCACCTGGTGATGCGACCTACGCTACACCACCGTCGTCTCGAGAGGCCGGGTTGGTGAGGAGTGCGCTTGTCATGTGCCGATGGATTTGTCCCCGATTGTGATATATTGTGATGTACTGTGATCATGTGACTTGTGATGACCATGTGGCGATGCAACTTTGTGGCACTCTGTTGTGAACATGTGACTTTTGTTGGACTTTTGTGTTATATTGTGAGGATCATGTTGTTTGTGATATATATGTGACGATGATGATGTTTGTGATATATATTGTGGTCTTTGGATATATATGTGTCTTTGATGGATATATATATATATATATATATGTATGTATTGCTTGTGTGGATGGAATGCAGAAAAAATAAAAAAAATTTCAAATTTTCGGACCTTTGCCGAGTGCTATGGCATAAGCACTCGGCAAAGGATAATTAAAAAAACAGAATTCAGCGTCTTTGCCGAGTGCCAAGGCATGGGCACTCGGCAAAGAAATTTCAAAAAAAAATAAAAGTCTTTCTTTGCCGAGTGCCGGCGCAAAGACTCGGCAAAAAATTCGAAAAAGAGAAATAAAAAAGTCTTTGCCGAGGGCTGGGTGGTATGGCACTTTTCGGCAAAGAAATTCTGGAAAAAAATAAAAAAATCTTTGCCGAGTGCCTCTGTTGGGGCACTCGGCAAATCTTCCGTCAAAATAACCGTCGCCGTGGCGCCTACTTTTCTTTGCCGAGCGCCATGGTTAGCCCTCGGCAAATCCTTTGCCGAGTGCCCGAGAAATGGCACTCGGCAAAGAGGTCTTTGCCTACCAAAAAATTCCCCGTGGCCCTTTGCGAGTGCAGCCCTCGGCAAAGCCTTTGCCGAGGCTTTTGGGTTTTTGCCGAGTGCCGGGGCACTCGGCAAAGAACCCGTCTACAGTAGTGCGTACGTACGCAGCGAACCGACTGACCACACACAACTAACTGTTTGAGGGTGCCCTTTAAATCTTTGATGTGATGACGCCGACTGCAGAGGACAGGCTTAAGGGAGTTTGGTCAAATAATTAATTAATGCAAGTACTACAATTCTACAAATTGTCGGGCCCATCTTCATACAAGTGGACCATGCACTGCCTTTCAGCACGCAATGCATTATTGATTATTAATATAAATATATATAATAATGGTACTATACTTCACAAAAAAAGCACCGTAGCAGAAAAAGGTTGAAAGGTGCTATCCCTTCCCTCATCGGAGCATCCAAGGCTATGTTCATTTATTATTTTTTCATGTCTGGTCATACGTGAAATACTTTGATACTCAAGAAAGACGGAGGAAGTAGTTTTGTTAAATGATATTGTAAGTACCAAAGATCAAAATAGGACCTACTAGTACAGTGGTGTATGTAGTGACTGATAAGGGCTAATTTGGATTCACCCATTCTACCTCGAACTTGGAGGGGGTTGAGGGATATTTGAACTAATTTTTCTCCAATACTTTCGAATCCCTAAATGGAATGGTGGATCCAAAGAAGCCCTTAGTATTTATTATTATTGAGTTTAAATGACGAACTTATATAGTATAAATGGATCCAAGGAAGTTGTGCGCGCCGTGTACTATATACCCATGCGTATGTTTATGGGGCTATAAATGTGCATACGTAAGTAAGTGTCTATAAAGAAAGGAAATATGTTGGCTAAGAACTTAAGATGTATACTAGCTGAGACAATAAAAATGGAAGTGAAATTGTTTGGTTCTTCGAACTTAAGTATATGTTAGAAGGTTCAAATTTCAAAGCGACGCTACTGTACACAATAACATAAAGCACTGAGTTGTCAATTGCCCAAGCAAGTCGTTGTAGTATAGTGGTGTGTGGTGAGTATTCCCGCCTGTCACGCGGGTGACCCGGGTTCGATCCCCGGCAACGGCGCTATCTTTTTTGGCCATTCTCACTTTTTTGTCTGGGCCGCTCTCCCTGCCTATGGTTTCACGAACTGGGCCAATTGTCTGGGCCACTCTCCCTGCCTATGGTTTCACGAACTGGGCCTACCGCCAGTGGGCTAGCTCTGCCAATTCATAGGAAGCGAAGGCCACGTTGAATACATATACGTTGGCCGTTTCGTCGTCGCAATAATACTAAAAAAAAAAAGAATTTAATAAAAACAAAATGACTGGCCACAGTCAATCTTTCTCAAGGATCCCACGCCCATAAATGGCGCACGTCCAAAACCAAATATAGTTGTTCAAAAAAAAAAGATAGATACAGTTGTGGGCTTGTGGTGCGTTGTGCTAATAATATTTTTACTGTGTTATACCCATTCCTAGCGTAAACAGGGGGTGCTTGGAATGGCTCAACTTCCATTCCTAAAACTTTAGCATAGCTCTGCATTTTCAAACACCTTTGGTTAAAGGCGGAATTAGAACTTTTGATTAAGAGGGCTGGATAATACGAAGGCACCTAATAAACGTAATAAATATGCATGTCTCAATAATTTTTTATTGGATTTACATATATGTTTCATATTTGTAGCAAAAAATCACAAGCTTAGCATAAAAATGGATGAAATAATATTTTTATGCTACGTAATTAAAATATATATAGGATATTTTTTATTGTGTTAGGGGAGGAGGGGCAGGGCCTTCGGCTCTAAGAACTAAACTATAAAAAAGATATAGTTAAAGGATAACTCAACATTCTTTCTACAGCACTCAGGTACTCTATGGAGTTATAAGGTAATTACCCGTGTTACCACTTATTAATAATCTGGAAAAAGTCTACATCACTCCCTGAGATTTAGATAGATGTCTACTTAACCCCTTTAAGTATAAAACTAGGTATTAAACATATTAAAGTTTAGAAAACTGGTCAATTTATTCCTTGGAATGGTTTTGCTAGGCTGTTTTGCTTGTATGGTAGTGGTTTTGTTTGTTGGTGCACTAAGGTGGACTATGATGTTGATGTGGACGGTTGACTAGTGGGTCCTCTTCTAAATGACAGGGCCTTCTCTCATCGACATGTGGTCTCTACCTATCATTCCCTACCTTTGGGCTCAAGAAAAAGATAGAGTTAGAGGACAGCTATATATTTTTTTAGAGCGCTTGGGGTATTTACTCCTCGCTACATGGAATTAATTAAGGGGTAATTAATCACCTTAGCACACATTAATGATTTATACCAGTCCACTTTCCCATTGTTGGACTCTCCTCCAATCTCCATTTTTCATGAGTTAGGCTAGTCCCAGTGGGAGTTTCATGGCACAGTTTCATATGCACCCAGATTTTGGAAACAGTGCAGAAGAGTTTCATCCTCATGAAACTCTCTCTACTCCCATGAAACTTTCACAGTCTCTCTCTTAATAAATACTGTGCCACATCAACCTATTTAATGCCCATGAAACTCTATGAAACCCCCATTGAGATTAGCCTTAGCAGTGGGTCCAATGTCATAAATAAGCTGACGTGGTTACAGCTCTAGCAGAAGTTGGCCAGCATTATTTGTGCCCTGAACCGGCGCCGGAACCCGACTGCTGAAATTCTCCCCCTCCTCGGTTCCCGCGCGGCTGCGCGTGGTCAGTGTGGGCGGTCGCCGCTTCAGCTTCCTCCTGCCGCTTCAGCTGCGGGCGCTCTCCTTCCTCCTTTATATAATCGTGTGCCGAGACCGGGAGCTAGCCCAGGAGGCAGGAGCCGAAGCAGCCAGGATCCAGGTGGAGGCGATGGAGAGAGACGACCTCAAGCTCGCTGCCACTGACGTCGTCGTTGCCTCGCCGGAGGCCGCCGCCGCCGCTTCAGGGTCAGGTACTGCATAACTACAAGATCAAGATCAAGTTCGTGCGATTTGCATCAATTTATTTTCGTCTTGTGCACGGCCAAATGCTTGCAGCTGAAGATGAGGGCACGCTGCTGGATCTGGGAGAGGTGGTGGAGAAGACCAAGACGATGACGATGACGGATGAGCAAGTGACTTCCGTTGGAAACAAGGAGGACGATGCAGGTCGTCGCCGCCGCCAAATTCATGATGAGAAGAAGAAAGCTGCTGCTGACAGTAGTGACAGCAAGGTTCCTGTCAGTCTAGTAGCAGCAGCACAGACGGCGGGGAAGAAGAAGCTTCTCGTTCTGGATGTCAATGGCTTGCTCGCCGACATTAACCAAGACTTTGGCAACGCCCATCTGTCGCATGGGAGGATCAGAGGCAAACTAGGTAAAGTTTGTTTTGTACTGGGCATCCCCATCTTCTTCTATCTTCTTGTCTTTGTCCTCTAGCTTTGTGATACACTATGCTGTAATAATGTAATGTACTACATCAACCCAGATTGCTAATTTCAAGTTAAATGTATTCTGTATATGATTTGATTTGTATTTGTGGTACGTACGTGCGTGGTTGCCAGTCTTCAAAAGGCCTTTCTGCGACGACTTCCTGAGATTCTGCTTCGACAACTTTGAGCTCGGGGTGTGGTCTTCAAGACTGAGGTGCTAATGAAACCTTTTTTTCTTCCCATTTTGTATATATGTTTTACTCATCACTACTGCGGTAGTGAACTTGACAATTCATTCCTTTGCATGACCGGCCCGTCTCTTCGGCTATAAATTTTCTACGCTCTGATCCAGAGCTAACGTCGATGCAGCTGTTGATATCCTCATGAAAAGTTTGAAACATCGCCTGTTGTTCTGTTGGGTAAGTAAGTAAGCAGTATTTTTTCTCGAATACGCAAAAGACTTGCGCATCTTTGTATTTAAGAAGAAGAATGCAAATGCAAATGCAAATGCAATACAACGAAACCGGGGTGGAAACAAATTTTGAAACAAGCACTGCCACCTCCGGTCAAACAACAAGAAGTAAAAGAAACAGGAACCACCAACCACACGGTCTCCTTGTCCTAGGACACGTGGAGCAAAGCAACCACGGAACACTAATCCCAAGTGAGCGAGCAAGCCTACGGTGGCGAAGCTGAGGCGCGGTGGCGGTAGGCGGAACGGGAGCTCGTAGCGGCCTCATCGGAGCCTCCAGGAAGGGTATGACGTCCTCGGACGCCAACTCCTAGAGGTACCCGCCGGAACCTTCGTTCCCGAGCCCGCGAGTTGCCGCTGACGGACGGCAGCCGACGACGCCTTGAGGAAGGGGATGACGAGGACGCCACCGTCGCCGCTCCCGGGCATGCCCGAGAAGTTTGGTTTTCACCATGCCGTCGTCTGAGGGGTCCTCCAACAGCCGGTGGTGCGGAGGAGCCCGACCGCCCACGAAAGCCGCGAATGCCGTCACGGGGTAGGTAGGCCAGCGTACGGCGTGGCGTCCGTTCGTCCACCCACCACCCCGGTGGGGACGATCGGCCCGGATTGAGGGAGTTGGAGCCGCTAGGCCGGCCCGGCCACCCAGCCCGTGCTTGGGCCCGCGCCCCTCGGCCCCGGCCGAGGTCCACCCACCTCAAGGCCGGGCCAGAGCAGCACGCCGAAGAAGCATCGAACGAACAACGAACCGGGGGCTTCACACGGTGGTGGTTGCCTGCCGAAGAACCAATACGAAAGAGGAGTTGAAGCATGCGAGGCCAGCCCAAGAATGTGAACTGCCCCGACACATACCGGAAGTTCGGAAGCGGTGGCCTCCCATTGCAACCACCCCCCGCCGAGCACTCTCGAGGCCCGGGGGTGCGCTGGCGTGGGGTGTGTCGGGCAGCCGTGATGCTGGTGGTGACAACGCTCGCCGTGGTGCGACAGGCCTCGGCCAAGCGCGCACGGGGAGCATTGGGTGGCCGGCCTCCGCCGTCGCGGACGTGCTCGACCCCGCCGCCCGCGACAGCGCAGGTGGAGGTTGGATCGGGGCCTGCTCCCGCCCCCGTGAGGGGCAAAGGGACGGTTTGCGCGAGGCCCGCCCCGCTGCTAAGAACTGCCCTCTTCAATTTGGAATTATGATCGGGCGGCCTCCCCTGCCGCAACGACCCGCCAAGGCCCGCCTCAAGGCCGGGTGCAGCCTGGCGCTGAGCGCAAATGGCGAAGAGGCAGAGCACGAAACAGGGCACGGCACGCCCCCCGCCCGACCCGGGGACGTTGGGCGCGCGAACCCCGAATCCACGCAGAGCGCCCGAGGCGGCAAAGGGGCGCGGGAGGCAGGTGGTGTAGGTGCGGGGGGGGGAGGGGGAGGGGCAGCGGTGTCGGCACATCCCCGCCCCGAGGCGCCCAGCCTCTAGACGTAGGGACGGTGGCGGCGGGACCCGGCCGCCTACCCGCAAAAGGATAGGCGTAGGGCCGGGGAGGGGGGGTGGCGCGCCTTGCTCTGGGGCCACCACCTCCGGTGGGGAGTAGGGTGAGGCCGCAGGCGGGCCCAGCCACCCCGCAAACCCTAGGGCCGGCCGGCACAAATCCCTCGACCGCCGGCCCCCGGCGTCGTTGCGGTGATGGGGGAGGGGATTGAGGGAGACACCGCCTGCAGGCTTCGCCGGAGGTTGCTGGAGACGGCCCGGCCGCGAGACGTGGCCGGCCCATCCCAGCCGAGCCACCCCCTCGGCAGCCGGCCACCGCCCGGAAGAAGAGGGGAGGGGTCGCCCATTTCGCCGGAGGCAGGGGCAGATCTGGCCCCGGGGGCCGAAGGGCCGCCCGGGACGCTGCCCGGCCCCCGCCCCTGTCGCTGTCCGGTCTCACCGAAGAAGGGGGGGGACCGCTTGAGGGGGGAGGAGGCGCGACCCGCGACCCAGGCAGGCGAGCCGGGCCCCGCGCCGCCACCAGCCCCCAGCCGCCCACCCGTCTAACGCCGCCCAGGCGAGATCCGCCCCTTGAGGCGTGGATCCGACGCAGGGCCCGGATCCGGTCAGGGGCAGGCCGGGCGGCCGACTCCGGCCGCCGTTCGCCGGCGGGGGGGGAGGGGGGGAGGGAGGGGAGGGGGGAGGGAGCCCGCGACCCGAGGATCGCCGGGGTGCGGGGGGGGCCTTTTTGGCGCTCCCCCCGGGCCGCCACCCGCCGGCGAGGGCAGCGACGGCCCGCCCAGCGGCGCGGTGAGGAGGTGGCTGGGAGGCGGGGGGGGGACTCGAGTGAACAGCCCGACATCGTAAGTAAGCAGTATAATAAACTAGTAATGGAGAACTGATCCATGCGTCTGTTTTTTCTTTTTGTATATTACATGTTTCTCTTATTATAGTAGTAACAGTATAAAAAACATTGATGTCTCTCTCTCTCTCTCTCTCTCTCTCTCACTATATATATGTCGTCTGCTCTGGTTTGCATGATGGGGCCACGCAGGACGCGTCTATGTGCACCGCTACTGGGTTGTACACTCTTGAAAACAAGAACAAGCCGTTGGTGCTCAAGGAACTGAAGAAGTTGTGGAGCAAAGAGGCTGATGATAGTCTTCCTTGGCAGCAGGGGGAGTTCTCGCCCTCAAACACTCTCCTCTTGGATGATTCCCCCTACAAAGCTCTGCGCAATCCGGTACTGCCCTATATATCTTGCTCTAAGTGGTATATCGCAGACTTGGTTACAGCTTTAATCTTCTGATGATGTCTATTGCATCGTGTGTATCCTGCAGCCGCACACCGCCATTTTTCCTTGCTCCTACAGCTACAAGAACAACAAGGATGATGCGTCATTGGGTAATTGACAGTCTACCTATGCAAGTTATTTTACGTTCTGTTTACTGGCCGGCTAATGTCGTTATGGATGATTAATGAACATGCATCTCCCCTGAACGTACACTCGTACAGGACCTGGAGGGGATCTTCGCCTGTACCTGGAAAGCCTTGCCACTGCAGACGACGTTCCTCGTTTCGTCAGGGAGCACCCTTTTGGTCAGCCTCCCATCACGGAGACTGACCCCAATTGGAACTTCTACAAGCAGATACGACTACTTGATTATTAGAAAGAAGGAAGGAACCAATAATGAGGATGCTTTTGAAATTGGAAGATGAAGAAAAGGTGGACGTACCAGCAACAAGGCAGCAATGTCGAGTACCCAACATTTTAATCACTGATGTTCTTATGGAGTATATCTTGTTCCTTTACCCTGAAGTATGATTGCTAGTCTGAAATGCAGTCACATTTTGTTTCTATTGGCTATATATGACAATATGATGTGAAGGCATTCAGTGTTTTCCAGTACTTTTACTGCCTTATTTATGTACTATTTCATTCAAAGAACGAACTAGATGCTCCAATGCTTTCCCTTTTTATTTGACAAATTAGAAAAAAAATATTCTTCCATGCTTTTCTTGTAATAGAGAAGCCCACAAAGGCCCACGCACAAATCTCCTAGCTTCACATTGGACCCATTGCCCTGTAGCCGGAATGCAACCACATCACGGCCCAGCCCAAAATTCTCCACGCCTAGAGTTCTCACGCGCGCATGACTGTTTGGATTTTGTGAGCACAATGGAGGCAGGGAAGAGCCATGTTATGGCCGGCCAGATATTTAAAATTAGCGGTGATCTAATTAGTTGCCGTGAAATATAAATGACGTGACTCGTTTTGGTTTTAGCTTTATTTATGTCAAATGAATGATTGCTAATGGTCTCCACATATAGGAGGAAAAAGTCCTCCAACCTCCCTCAACTATTGCGGTAGTTAGATTTATCTCTCTAACTACAAAACAGGATGCTTGTGCTCTTCGAGATATTGGGACCATTTGATTTACCTCCCTAAGTGATTTTAAAAACAGTTTTGTCTGACGTGTGGCCACATCAACTGTCTCATGTGGCGTCACGTCAGCTACGAGGTAGGTAAATCAGAATTTTGTGTCAACTACAAGGTAGGAAAATCAGAATTTCATAATAGTTCAGGGAGGTTAATTAAAATTTATAAAAAAATTGTAAAATAATTTATAAAAAATTATCCAATATTTTTCCAAAATAAACACATAAAAACACTAAAACTATAAATAATCTTAGAAAATTCATTAAAATTGTTTTAAATAGAAAATGTGAAACCATTGTCATGATTTTTCATAAAGTCATGATCTACCTTTTTATTCACCGCTTATGATTATTTAAATCTTATATGATCTCCTAAAATTTAAAACTAGGTTAAATATTAACAAAGACAAATCCTTGTAGACTGCATCATGAATCACTGTACAATCCACCATGCAAGCTACAAAAAGTGTTTTCTCACTGGTAATTGTTCAGATTAAAACTATCAAGACATCCATGGAAAAATCCAAATGAAAAATAAAATTCAAGGTTTGATTGCACAGTAACATGCATCATGTTGTTAAGCTTTATAGCAGCATTGTCCTTTTCAACGTCCATCACAATGGTAACTTGTGTAGATTTATTAGACCTTCAGCACTAGCTGTGATGAAACTTCACACGATTTCATAAAATCGTGCTCTATACTATATATGGTCCCTGACTCTGAAAAACATAAAGAATATTTTAGGGTAAATTTAGAATTGGTTCCACATTTTTAACTTCAAAAAAGTTTTCTACATTTTTTATAAAATTTAAAAATAATTTAGTATTTTTAAATATATATTTATTCTGCCAATATTGGATACTTTTATGAAAAATGATTTTACACCATCCATGTGGCTCGACCATCGATCCGTGCCCCCACAATATGGCGTGTGTACAATGCAAGTATTTTTAATAGATTTGGAGTTGGATTTAATATACAAGCTAAAAACTTTTAATGGAGATTAGTCCTGTGTTTTTAGTGTATTATTGTATTTTCGTTATCGTCATGGATTGCATCAGCTTCTCCGGCACGCGACGTAGACACTCAAGCAACCACATTAATTACATCTCTGCTATTAACGTCGTCTGCCCATGCATGTGAGCGTAAAAAAGTACTTGCATTGGACACAAGTTATTAGAGTCATATACTCTTATGTGAAGCTTACTCTCTCCGTCCCTGAATACTGTAACTCCTAGAATCCGTGCCAGTCAAACTTTTTTAACTTTTGACCAACTTTATAGAAAAAAGCATTAATATCTATGACATAAAGTGGGTATCTTATGAAAATACATTGTATGATAAATCTAATGGTACTAATTTGGTACCATACATCTTAGTATTTTTTCCTAGAAATTTGGTCAAAGTTTAAAAAGTTTGACTTCAGACAAATCCAGAAGTTGCAGTATTCAGGGACAGAGGGAGTAGAACAAAAAAAATTGAGTTAAACTTAGAAAGAATGGTTGCATATGTGAAGCTGAACCCAAGGGAACTGTATTCAAGCTATCGAGGCACCCATTTATCTTGATAGTATTAGCTTGAATAGGTATGAAGGAATGGCAAACGATAGGGACATCATCGATGGTGTTCCTTGTGTGAAGTTCAACAAGGGAGTCTCTCTTGATGTGCTCAGAACAAGGCAAGCTTCATTCCCAAGAACATGGCTACATTTTTTAGTGAGATCAAGACAAATGAACAATCAAGGAAAGCAAAGCAAGTTGAAGCAACCAAGCGAGAGAGCCCCTACCAAGAAGCTATGCAAGTGACTATATGTGTTGTTAGGGCAAATGTGTTGTTGTGAGATATGTTGGTGCATGCCCACAAGACGGGAGAAACGATGAGGAGTGTGGGCGGTGCCCAAGTCTTATATGACTAACCTCAAAGGAGACAAATCTATTTGGGTACCTAAATCAAGAAATTGTGTTTTGTGTAGGATTACTTGCTCCTCTTGGGAATTAGTTGGATATTGGGTAGTGGCCGCACCAATTATATGGCCGAAAAGAGAAATATGTTCACATTCTTTCAACCAAATCATGACTTAAATATTGTATTATTTGGTAACGATGGTAAAGGAGAAGTTCTTTAAAAATGCAACTTGCTTTAAAAAGAAAACTTGCTTTTAAAAAGACAATTTGTAACTAAGGAAACACTACTAAAGAAAGTTTAATAAATGTCGGCCCATGTGAGAATCACTGGCCCGGCATATGATCCAGCGGTGAACACAATGCCAGTCTTTGTAACACCCTGAATTTTTGACCGGTTTAAAAAAAATCACTAAAAATTTTAAACTTTTAAAAATTATGCGCATAGATTATTTTAAGTTACGAGTAGAATTATAAGATAAAATAATCTTACTTGAGTGAAGTTGTGTTGCTTGCTTCACCTTTGTTTGATGAACTTAGGTGGTATCCCTCCTTGAAATCCAAATTTGAATTCCATTTAAATCATCCAAATATCTCTTGCAAACTCTAAGAAGAGGACAAGGCAAAAGAACCATCTCGAGCTTATTCTCCTCTCTCCTCATTTGGCCGCTCTTGGCCCAGCAAGGCACGGTGTAGCAGCAGGTAAATCTCTGACCCCTAGCTTGAGCCGTCTAATCACCTACTCTCCCACTCCTTTGCTCGACACAGCACTCAACACAGCCAGAGGAATAGACATGAGGACACAGCTGGGGCCATGAACGTGACCTTACGAGGAGCCAACCTCGCCGGAGCAATGGACGAATGCGGAGGCAGCCAGTGCAACATACGGAGTCATACGCAAAAGCCGGCGAAATGTCTGGCCGGCGAAGAAAAATCTCGCCGCTCCGACAACCGCCATTGCCGCCTATAAATAGGCCCGGCCGACGAGCCCCCGCTGTCACGACGACCACTCCAAGCTCCGTGGGAGCCTGGAACACACCATCTCCCCTGCTCCCCTGCTGCTGCCGCCATTGAAGCTGAGCGTCTGTTCTACTCCCACCGAGAGTACCTCCGGCCAAATTGGGAAGAAGAAGGGAGTTCTGGAGCTCTCTTTTCCTCTTCTGTAACATCTAGCTTCCTATCTCACCTTGCTATACGTTGCCACCGTGTAAAACCTGCCCAGGCCATGGCTTTATGCCGTTGCTATCACCACCGATGGCAAGGCCTAGAAAACTATATGTAACCATATTGCACACACAAACACACTGGAAACTATACGTAACTACACTACACACATATACAAATACACCACGGATTGATGCACACACCTATGCCTAGGCACTCCGTTGTAGGAGCAAGCACATCACCACCCACTGAGGTGGAAGCCGCCGCTAGAGCCATGGTCGGCACTGCCACCGCCCAGCAGCTCAAGGTTGCTGCGCTGGAGCCATGGCCGGAAACACCGCCGCCCAGCCACCGGTGCCTCGCATCACTGCGCCGAGCACCGCCGCCTGAGCCGTCCACCGCATTTATCACGGTGAACTATCGCCACCGCCACCAACGCACGCCGTCGCCCTGCCGTTTCTCGTCCGTCCTTCCTTCTTTCTTTACTTGTGGGCCCAGGAGGTAACACCGTCCGCGACCAATCAAGAGGAGGTTAGGGAAGGCTCACACGTCAGTGAAACGCGTCACCAACGCACTGGTCCTGTTCACGTACACGCACTTCACGCAGATGGTCATACAGGCAGTGTACACAGAGTGTTGAAAACCTATTTTTCTTGCATAGAAAAATTCCTAGAAATACTAGAGTCACTCTAGAACATTCCTAGAAATTCTGCAAGTATTCCAACACCTTATACTAACTTCTAAAAATCATATCTTCTTTATTTAAATATCCTTTCCCACGAAACCACCACCAAAATTCCTCTAAAATCTTGCTCTATTTATTTTACCTAATACCAATAGTTCTTTGTTTGCTTTATGTCTGCTCTTATGTTTAGTGGTAGTCTCATTTCGTTCGCAACGATCGACAGAGGGCAACGACTACCAGGAAGGTGAGGACCCGGACTACGAGGGATCAAAAGGCGAGATCAACGAAGGCAAGTCCTAACTCCCCTCTCTCCTCCACTACATGTTGTATGATTTATATTATAATCTTGTATTTATGTTATTGATGAATATGAATAATTGGATGAGATGTATAATGAAACCAAACTTGTCTTGACGGGGGCGAGTGAGAGTAATTTATATGGGATAAATTACTTTGGTAGGTTCGCCTGTGTGGATTCCTATGGGAGATACTCGTTTCGGTCGTATAAGAACCGGTTGATAGGCCATCTCGCCTAGTTTGATTATGTACAGCCACATGTCTATATGGGTAGTCCTGGTCTCACACCCCGTAATAAGGACACGCCTACGATGCCCGAGAATTTGACCCAATCTTTCACGGTACAAAAATTCAGCAACCAAATATTTTCTAATGAACAATTAAATCTGTCTGATTAATTTTCACGAGCAGTAGTACAGGCAACCAGTTCCACTTCTATTCAATTCAATGGCGTAACTATTAAGTAGCAGGTCAAGACATGGATTGAGTAGCACAGCTAGGAAACGGGAATCCCTTCTTCCCGATAAGAATAATACTAATCCAAGAAGGAACCAGCGGGATAGTATCAAGAGATTCAGAAAATTCTCACTGAAGTTATAATCGACCAATAAAATAATATTTAATCTCCACACCAGTCAAATAGTTCCTCTCAGATTGATCAATCACACTGGTAGCAATATCAATGATAAATAGAGGGATCGGCTTACAAAGGATGCAGTCTAAACCCTAGATAAATCTTCCACCCGTAGCTACGACGAACCACGATCAGAAGAGAGGGAACTCCAGAAATTCCAAGCAACGCGCCTGAACTGCAGCAGCTCGATCACGCACTCCACACAAATCCTCGAAGGATCCAGATCAGTCACCCCAACTAGGGGTCTCGAGCGGCGGCTCGGCAAGAGATAAACTCCTCAAAATAAAATCCAATCTAATCTATTACATGGACAAACGTCCAGGTTATATGGCTCGCAGGCCAACCATCGACTTCAACCAGGACCCAGGCGGCACTACGAGTCCGACGCACACAACACATACGTGACCAGACCAGAACGAAACTAAACTTGACATGCTAGCTAGCTACTACTTCAGCCAATAGGAAATATATATTAAATAATGCGGCAACATTGCTAATCTCCTTGCTGGTAATCAATTGCCAAATAATGTTGACGTATTCTGATTGGGTTGCCTTTTGTCTCCACATGCATGGTCTCTAAATATACATATTTGCTTGCCTTCTCTTTTCTCCTCTTTTTCAAATAATAAAGCACCTCTAAAAAATATATTTGATGACAGTCCAGCAGTAGTAAATTTATCCATTATGTTCTCGCTATATTTCTTATCAAAAATAATAGCTCCGAATTTAATATGAGAGGGCTTCAAAGAATTACCGGCTGCAATATTTTGAATAATACTAGACTTGCCTTTATGACCATCTTGATGAGCCATGAGCTCATCACCCCGTTAGGTAGAAATATAATTTCCACTAGGAGGCCGGCGCGGCAACGGGTTAACAGGAGAGGACGCGGCTGCTGTGTGATCTACCGTGGTCTGATCGGTATGGTTGCTATGTGGTCTTTCATGTAAAATTTATTGTTGTGCCGTGTGCGAGCACCCTTTTATTAATCTGGATGCTATGTGATCATCCATCGGATGCTGTGTGATCATCCAACCACTCGATGTCCTAGGATGCTGTGTGATCATCTTGATGTGTGTGGGTTTCGATCCCTGAGTAGTCCATAGTGGAATTATACGAAAACCTAAGGTAGCTCCATCCGGGTACGAGATCTTGTTAGGTCTGTCCAAATCACTGATCATGGTTAGACTGTGTCTATCATGTGGGGAAAATTGTATCCCTCTGCAGAGTTTACTAATCCTATTCGAATAGCCACGTCCTTGGTAATGGGCAACCGCTAGGATGAGGTCCCCTTTAATTAGATTTCCTTGAAATAAAATGTGCTAATGGACTAATTAGTTTTCTAACACTAACCGGGAACTGGTGAGAAGGATAATGCTCTCCCAGGGCCCAACCCTCACTTATTAATAATATTACCATCTCCACCATCCACCCTTGTTGGGACTTGCTAAGTACTCTATGTACTCACCGTTGTTGACTCACAGATAATGATCCCGAGGGGAGCTTCGACATCGACAAGGAGGCGAACGACGAGGACTAGGAGACATGTGAGGACCGACCGGACTTGCTGGAAGGACATAATAGGACTTAGGGATTCGACCGCGCTCAGGCATTCCTGTGGATTAGTGTGTATCGCTTCGCTAGCTATAGTTTCCGTTGTAGTAGATACCACCCCTTGTAATAAAAGTGCCGCATAGCGGCGAAGAAACATCGTTAGTTATATAAGGCCTGTGACCATGTCATTTGAACATTGACTATTGTAAGACCTTATTTTTATTATCAATAAACCTCGGATTTTTATATTTTATATATATATATATATATATATATATATATATATATATATATATATATATATATATATATATATATGTGTGTGTGTGTGTGTGTGTGTGTGTGTCCCATTTCTGTAATTATGTGCGTATTTGTGCATGATCCTGGCGTAAATACGGATGCATTTGGTCTCCGAAAATTAGGGACCGACAGTCTTCACCGCCGCTAATCATCAAATGTGCGATGCAAAGAAACCAACAGATAATAAACTTCACCGTCATTTTGAAGATGGAAGGATACACCACGAGTTATAATCGGCGATAGAACAAGCTAGCACTGTCGATTTATGTTCTGGTAGTGGAAATTAGAATGATTCGAAATACTGCATTATCCCCCGTGCTGACAGTGATCAGAAGTTTCATTGCCGGTTCGTTCGGACCTAAATTCTATATGCTGCGATCTGGCAGTAACTACATATATCATTGTCGGCTGTTGGTTTAATCCGGTGGTGGTAGAAAACCCAATCTCCCTCCTCTTCTTCACGACAGTGGTGTTTTTGGGGTATTCATTAGTGGAACTGCCCCACCCTAAGAACTCTTATATAGTTAATATTTCTAGGGATGGTAAAGCTTAAGTGATCTACCCCTAATAAAATATCATTTTCATCGATAATTTTTACGGGCAGACTTTTAAGGCAACCACTCTTAAAGTAGAATATTTATAGAAGTGGTCGATTTGAAAAAGGCTGCCCCGGAAATATAAAAAGGGAACGTATCTAGTGCAAACCAACTTCGTGTGAAAACCCATGTAAACCATAGCAAAAAAAGTTATCTAAATTTATCAAAAAAATCATATAAGTAGATGATATGATGATACATAACCTTATAAAATATCTTGTCCAAACTCGACTTTTTGTTTGTGAGGTATAAAAATAATAAATTTTAAGCCGGAAAGGTGTCCAGATGATTTGTTAGAAATTTGTTATTTTATATCTCACAAATGAAATCGAGTCTAGACAAGATATTTTACAAGGTAGTGTATCATCATATCATCTATATGCGTGATTTTTTTGGTGAATTTAGACAAATTTTTTCCATAGTTTGCACGGGTTTTTATATAAAATTAATTTACATTAGATACATTTCCAATATAAAATGTTCCTAAAAGTATAACTTCTAGGAGCAACCGTATGTATTGTTTGTGTAGTAGACTCGACCACTGTTCGCTCGTCAATGTGTTGCATCGGCTTCTCCTGTACTCGACGTACAGACACTCAAACAACCACATTAATTACAGTTGCGCTATTTATTATTCGAATAACAAACAGTATCACATGCATGGGCAGCACGGCCCTGACGTGAAAGGTCAAAGGTGGTAGACGAGTAGCATTAACTGAAATGTCAATATATTATGAAAGAACGAACTAGGTGCTCCAATATTTTCCCTTTTTTTTTAGAAATTAATTAGAAAAACAAAGGTTCGAAAGGGCGGTCTGGGCGACTGGGCCGGGCCCCAAGCGAGCAAGGAAAAGAGAGATCGGTGCCCGTGGGCCGTGGCTCCGCCTCTGCGCCCGATGCAGGCCCTCGCCCATTGGACACTACGGACTACGGTGGCCCTGTCTGGAATAGGCACAGTTAGCCATCATATGCACATGGGATTCCTGCTTTCTTTTTTTTGCGACAAAAGAAAAATTATATTATATGATAGCTGGGTACATCAACACGTTACAATCACTCTGGATTGCAAAATAATACCCATGCTGTGAATAGCACAACTTATAACATAACCTGTTAAATGCTTTGCAGTGTGGATAGCCGCACAAACAAACACTCGGCAACTGGCCTGAGAACAAACGAACAAGGAACGGCGACCAATATTCCTGTAGACGAAATTGAGAATCTTCTTTCTGGTTTCTTTCTTCTTCTTCTTTCTACCACTGATGAATGAGAAAGACGGATCCGAAAATTATTCTCCCTAGTCCTTTATCATGGCCAAATCTAACCACAACAAAACGGAGAAAGGACCGGAGAAAATTATTCCATGGATGCGATATCATCTCCGCCTTGATGTCGCAGTCCGGAAACAAAAGTCTCCATGTCGTCATGTCGATGAAGATGTTGATGCCGAAGTTGTCGCCCTCATCTTCAACGGAGCCACCATGGAGAAGATGATTCCACCCTTCCCCTTCATCATAGCCGGAGAGGAGAAGGAGGAGATAAAACTCTAATACCAATAAATTTGGCATGAAGAAACTCTAACCCTAATAGCTCGATTTAATAGAGAAAATTTAACAATGGATCCCCACTCCCTTCAGCCCCCAGCGAGATGCCGGAGGGGAAGGGAGGGGGACCAGCGGTGGTGGATGGTGGCGGCGGCGACGCAAGAGGCGGCGGAGATGACGCAAGGCTCCGTGGGAAGATAACGAGGGCCAAGAGTGTCCTCTGCTCAACACAGCTCATGGGATTCCTGCTTTCGGCAACAGAGTTTACAAATTGGATCAGCTTGACCTCCTCATTTGTTAAGTATATCTGTCGCAGGTAATTTTCTCTGAAGTAACAACCAGATAAAAAAAACGGCACTTGGGCTCCACTTTTGTTTTCCAGACTCAATTCCAATTATGATCTGAGCATGCACCAAAGAACTACACGTTATATGTGGACTTTGCTGAGTATTTGCCTGATGCTTCAAACCTCCAAGTGATCTGATCTTCCTGGTCTTGCAGCTGGATTTCTTGTATTTGTGTCCATAGGTCAACAAACTAATGTAGTTCTTGATCTCTATGCAAAAGGAACAGGACACACATCCAGCGTCCTCCCTGCAAGGCTTGTGCAACATGCTAAATTGATGTTGGATTAGTTGATTAACATGTGATGGTTGGTGCTGTGTCTGCCCCGTCAACCTTGCTTTGCCCATTGTTCGTTCTGTTCTCCAACTCTGTTTTATTTCCGTTCATGTTAATGGAAATGGGGACAGCCTTGCTTGGAAACATGTGCCATGAATGCTACAACTATTATTACATCCTCCAGTATTCTAGAGTATTTTTTTTACAGTAACTTACCTTGGAGGACAGGATCAATTATATTTCACCTGTTAGCATGTTGGGTGTCAAGATTGCAAACATAAAAATTTTCTTATCTTTTTTGCCAAGATCTAGCTGATTACATCTAATCATCTGTTCATAAGTTTCTTACCTTTCTCTCATTTGAAAATATGTTTTTGTTATATTTGATTGCACGTGAGTTCAGCATTGACTTTTTTCTTTTTTAAAAAATACTTTCCATTTCTAGAATCTCCGATTGAATCGATCCGTACACCTAGGAAGGGAAAGGTCATCCATATGACAAGGCGTAGCTTGTGGATCAAATATAAATCCTAAATTAAAAACTCCTTATATTAGTTTTGTTACAGTTCAATTAAAAAGGGACATGTCAAAGGGAAGTTCAATTTCAGCTATAATAGATTCATCTTAAAGTGAAACAAAGCTCCATGCATACAATACCAATTTGCTACGGAATCAAATCAACTTATTTTGAAACTAAAATAAACTCAGTTTCACATTTATTGAAAGGTTCTTAGCCTTGATGGAACGTTGTAGGTTTATGTTTCGACAAGGAAATTCCCAACCCCCTAATTCTAAGAAAAGTGTAATACAAAAATCAAAGGACCAAAGTGACATTCTTCCAATACAACATGTCACTTCTTTTTGGCAAGGAGTTGCCTTCGAAACTCTTCAAGAGCCCAAATAGGGAATAAGTTGCAGCACGGATATGGATACGTATATTGGTATCGGATGGATACGGATACGCGGATACGCTGTTTTTTTTTAAAAAAACCCGATATGTGGATATGTTTTATTATTATTTTTAAAAAATAAAATACATAAACTACTGGTAGCCGATTAGTAATATGGATGGATGCTCTCGACTAATAATGGCAGCTTCTAGTTGCTACTCGATGCCTCCCCTGGCAGTGGTATTGTTGGCATGTAAATGCTCAGCACATCTTCACTCTCCTGGCCCAAGATTAGATTTTTAATTACTTTCTCTCCCCAACAATCTTTCCCACAGCGGACGCGCGCGTAGCGCGGTGGTGGGGGGCAGCTCAGTTGGAGCGCCACCCACCCAAGTTCGATCCCCAGCGGACGCAACTTGGGTGTCGCACCTGAGATTTATTCCTACAAATAAATTTGTAGGTCTTGGACGTACGCGTGAAAGCCACAATGGTAGAATGACGTGCCCGTCATCTACGGAGCCCCATGGAACTTCGTCGATATCTAGAAGGACGTGTGGTGTGTGTATAGTTTGTAGGTCTAGCGTACGCTCTAGGGTGTGTGTCTGTGTGCGTGTGGGGTGTGTGTCGGTGTGTGTTTGAGCGTACGTTCAGATACTACAGCTGCACCGTAGGAGTACAGGTAAAGAAAAAACAATCTTTCCCACACGGTGCTCCTTCTCCACTCAGCCGCATCCGTATGCAATCTGCGCTCCTGCTGGCCTGCTCCCTGCAGCTCCTCCACCGGCGCCATGCCCTCCTCCGGCGCTAGTGACCGAGGTTCCTCTCGGCGCAGGCGGCCGAGCAACCATGGCTGCGCCCCACTCCACCCCTCACGGCTCGAGCGTGGCTGGCAGGCTGCCTGCCCAGCACGAATGCAGTACATGAGCACAGATCTCGCAAGCGCGGTTGTAGCGCGGACCACGCCGGTGCAAGGGGCGGCGGGTGGGCAGCATGGACCTCGCCGGCGCGGCTGCAGCGCGAGGCTCGCCCGGTGCGGGGTGCGGCGCGACGCGTGGCCGGCGAGCAGCCCACCCAGTGCGTGCGGCGGTGCGTGCTAGGCCATATCGCAGGTCAGTGGTGGGTGGGCTAGCCCGTATCGCCAAACCACTTGGATACGTATCCATCTTTTGTTTTATTTATTTTTACGGATACTTCGCAGATACGTATCCATCGCGTATCCATGACATATCCGTATTGGATACATATCCAATATGGGATACATAATCAACCTCACGTATCCATGTTTTGTAGGTTGCTGTAGTTGCCATAGTTAAAGTACAATGAACAATTGAAGCTTCCAACAGGTTCCTGCAATCAAGGTAAATAAATAGATTAATTACTAATACATGTGGATATTAGATCACCAAGAACAAAAATAACTGCAATACCTACTACATATGAATCATTTTACACATATATGTCACAATTGGAAACTGATATATATGCATATATACTCAGGCACAGCTTGTATGCCCGAAACACAAGCTGGTGTTTTCAGGCTCGGATGGTAATCTTAGCTTAAATTTGGAAGCTGCGTTTGATAACCATTTTAAAGCACGAAAATTGGGGACTTACCTGTGGAAACTCGCCTGACTCTAATTGTATGTTGATTAATTCTTTCGCAGCATGATACAGTGGCGTTGGATCTCATTCAACCTGCTTTGCATGTCCACAATACGAAGATAGCATCAGAATATTTCCATGCATAATGTATCAATGAGACAATGACAATCTAAATGTGGCATATGCTACGCAGCATGGATACGGATACGTGTATCGGTATCGGAGGATATGGATACGTGGATAAGTTATTTTTTTTAAAATCACTATACGCTGCGGATATGTTTCACTATTTTTAATATAAATAGATAAACAAAAATTATGTATATTTAGATTCTCAAAATAGTAGTAGCTTAGCAATTTTATTAATACTTATAATCCTTTGTCTCTTGCTCATATTTCCATATTTTAATTTTGTACACACTCCAATAGCCAAGCATATCCATCATATTTTAAAAATTCAAAAGTTGAACACATATATAATACTAAGAGTCTTTAGCTTGTTATGCTATCTTTAGAGAAATCAAGTAAAGATGTATGTTTATGTTGCGACTATAAGGTCACATCATAACCTAGATTTTTCTTTTTATTTAGGATACGTCATGGATACGTATCGGCCTAAGTATCGGAAACTAGTTTTCTTATTTTTATTTAGGATACTTCGTGGATACGTATCCACCGTGTATACGTCGTGTATCGGTATCAGATACATATCCGATATGGGATATGGCATCCACCTAGAGTATCGGGGTAACATAGGGCATATGTACAATCTATACCTGCCCAGCATATATATACATTAAAGCCACATGGCGCAAGCTGTCTGCACTGCGTGAGGACTACTAGCCTCCGCGTAATCCTGTCAAATAATACAACTGGAATCATTAATTAATGATCAATATTGACATGAAGTTTTCAAGTCCAAAAACTCAAGATGGTATGCATGGGCGATTTCCTAAGGACACATGATCTGCCATCCAAAATTTCATAGGATTTCCTAATGATAAATGATCTGCCATCCAAAATTTTATAGCTGGTTGTGCAAAATTTTCAGGAGCTGAGCCAGCTGAGTGGGGCAAGAGGTGTGGTTGTGCGTCTCTACGACTCATTTTCCAGTCCTCTTAATATAAACTCGAATATTGGAGCCGATTTCATCTTGATAATGTAAAATCATCGAGTTTCTTATTTCCTCTTAGATTGACACTAGCACAATGACCATTACACCCCCCCCCCCAACACCCCGTGTATTTAATTTCTAAAGGAGGCCAAAATTATGAGCAGCATGTGGAGATGGTGGTGTCTGTAATGGCCTGTACTCGATTTGGAGGCCTAGAGCTGAAATACAGCCGATAGAATACCAGCCATCAGGCCACCACCACCCCGTAGGTATGGCTAGGAGTGAAGGAAAAGTGGTTGCGCAGAGAAATGTCCCCTCGGTTTAACCATCTCTCAAGCAATGCCTGAATCAACACATACCTCCTTTGGTCTAAGTACGAGCAGAGATCACTAGGTTCGGGTCCTCCCGCATCTCTTGCACATTAAGGGTTATGGCGTGTCCGGTGTCCCTAGCATGTTTTTTTAATAGATTTGGATTACGATTTGATATACGAACTAAAAATTTTCAATGGAGATTCGTCCTGTGTTTTTTTAATGGATTGAATTTGATGCCAGCTAGAAATTTTTGAAATGGAGATTACATTCCATATCGTCACCGATTGCATTGGCTTGCACGCGACGTGCAGACACTTGATCAAGCAACCACATCAACGTCCTTATTATCTAAAGATAACATATTCATGCATGGGCAGCACATGGCCCTGCCAACGCATAACTAAATTAGTGATTTTTTTATATGTTGTTCTAGATATTTTAGCCGCTCCAAATATAGTTATGTTAAAAATTTCAACAGAACTATAACACACGTAGCGGGAGAGTGGATTTGGGGCCAGTGAATTGAAAGAAGAGGAGGGAGGACGAGGGGGCGGCGCGCCTACGTAGGCGCAGCAGCCGGGGCCCGTGGCCCCCTTGCCCACGTGCGCCGCCCTCCTCTAGGTCGGGCTGTGGGGCCCACCAGTCCCGACTGAATCCTCCTTGGGGCCCCTTTTGGCCTATTAGCTCGGTAATTTGTCATCGTATTTATTTGACGTGTGACAAGAGCCTTCCCGATAACAAACTACTAACAATTGCTAGTCTGACGTGACAGCACGCAACGCAAAATTCACGTGTGCCTTCAGCGCGCCTAAATCAGAGGTGCTGAAACGCCTCAGTTAAGAGAGTTCTACCACCACCCAACAAGCAGTATATATATTTTTTTTAAAAAAAGTGTATATTTGTTACACCTCAGAACGACAGGATCATTCTGAAGCATTACCACACTTCACAACAGCATCTAACTAAACACAGGTTTAAATTGTCCACCAAAAAAAGCACACGTTTAATTAATAAAAGAATAAAACATAACTCGGTTAGTTGCGGGATCTAGGATTTTGTCAACGGTTATGCCGCAACAAAATTTCCATATACAAAACCAAGTAAAATCAAATTAGTAACAGAAGTACGGAATAAAGAGCTAACGTGCACGCTCTTTCGTTCCATATCGTCAACGTACGATTGCATCGGCTTCTTCTCCAATCCTGCACGCGACGTACAGACACTTGATCAAGCAACCACATTGATTATTATACACAATAAATAATCTCGCAGTGATCACACCACGCAACTGGTCTCCTCCGACGACATCTCGGCTTGCATGCTCACGAGTCACGCTACGCCAGAAGCCACCGCCACACCGTACCACGCCAAACGCGACCGCCTCTCGCTGGCCGGCGTGGTGTGGCACGGTGATCGGCCCAGCAGCTGACGTGACGGACACAAACACAACTGCAAACGGATTATTTGCATTGAATACCAGGTAGCAGGCACGTATCTCTTCCCTAATCATGTGGTGCTGACACCAGAGTATTCAAATAGTAATTGATTACTCTTTGTAGTTTTTTTTTTTGTCTAGAGTACTGATCATGTATGATTGATTCCTAATAACTGTTGAGTATATCTTTGTGATTTTTTTTTGTCTAGGGTACTGATATTATTTGAAAATATAGTTATTAATTCTTTCTCTAAATTTTAATAGGACCATGCATGTCATCGTTAAAAAAGTATGCTTCTGGCAATGACAAAATTAGTAAGCAGAAGAAAAAACGAATAGATCATGATTTGATACAATCACGGAGAGGGGCTCTTCATAAATTTCCTAAGAGTGATACAAGGAAAGTTAGATCATGATTTTTGATATTGACACCATCATTGATGGTTTCCCATCAAGGAATGTTAGAAATTTTTTGACATAATATAATAGGTAATCAAATGATTTCATATGAATATTGCTTTTGTATTCAGTTAACTGCTTAATCATAATATCGTACCTGCATGAGTGGATATATATTAGCAATGAGTAGTAGTGCTAGTAGTATTATCGTGTTTATATAAAAGGTCTAAAATTTTATTTTTGTTCTAGGTCCAAAAATAATCTTTTTTTGGTACGAATCTCTTCCCTAATCACGTACTGCCGACACCAGAGTATTCAAATAGTAATTGATTAATTTTTTTTTTGTCTAGCGTACTGATCATGTATGATCGATCCCTAATAATTGTTTGTATCTTTGTGAAACTTTTTTGTCTACTGTACTGATATTATTTGAAAATGTAGTTATTAATTGTTTCTCTAAATTTTGAAAGAACCATGTCATCATCAAGAAAGTATATGCTTCTAGCATTGACAAAAGTAAGAAGAAAAAAATGAAAAGATGATTTGATACAATCATGGAGAGGGACTCTTCATAAATTTCTTAAGAATAATTCAAGCACTATATGCTTCTGACAATGACAAAAGTAAGGAGAACAAACAAATAGATTTGATACAATCATGGAGAGGGGCTCTTCATAAATTTCTTAAGAGTAATAAAAGCACTTCAAGAGATCTAGATGTATTAGACATCGTTGTTGCGGATGAACCAGCTAATGCTAATCTAGACATTTTTTATATTGACACCATCATTGATGACTTCGCATCAAGGAATGTTAGAAGAAATTTTTGAGGTCTTGAGAAGCAAGTGGAAATGCTCATTCAAGAGAAAGAGAAAAATCTTACACTTGAGATTATCATGATTATCTTGAGGAAAAATCTTATATGAAGGCTGGGAAATTGACTATTGAATTATGTCTAGCCAATGCCTCCATGAAGAGATTGGCAAAGGATCACACACCTAAGATTATCTTGATTGCAAGAAAAATACAAGAATCTTGAGTTTGTCTTGTTTAGATTCCAGATTTTTTCACTCTCTCTCCATCACATCAAGTTTTAACCCGCATGTATAGAGCATTAAATACAAGTAAAAAAATTACTAATTACACAGTTTAGTTGTACATCATGAGACGAATTTTTTGAGTCTAGTTGGTCCACGATTGGACAATATTTGCCACATACAAACGAAACGTGCTACAGTTGTAAAGTTGAAATTTTTTCTTTGGGAAAGCACTTCATTTTCTTCTATGAAAACCGATGACTCTAATGTCTCCACTAGTGATGGTTTTAAAAGGTGCGGTAAAGTGGATATACATGCTTGTATTTCTAACCTTGATGAGCTAGATAAAAAAAAATGAGAAAAATTCAAAGGTTGAGGATGCTTTTCAAGAATGGTTGCAAATGTGAAGCCAAACCCAAGAGGATCGTATTCAAGCTATCGAGGCACCCATTTACCATGGATGGTGTTGTCTTCAATAGGTATGAAGGAAAGGGCAAATGATAGGAGCATGATCAATGGTGTTCCTTGTGTGAAGTTCAACAAGGGAGTCTCTCTTGATGTGCTCATGAACAAGGCAAGCTTCATTCCTAATAGCAAGGCTACATTTTCTAGTGAGATCAAGACAAATGAACAATCAAAAAACAAAGCAAGTTGAAGCAACCAAGCAACAAGAGCCCCGATCAAGAAGCTATCCAAGTGACTATATGTGTTGTTTGGGCAAATATGGCAAGATTGTTGTGAGATATGTTGGTTGTCACAAGACGGGAGAAATGTCGAGGAGAGTGGGGGTGGCCAAGTCTTATGTGACTAACCTCAAAGGACCCTAATCTATTTGGATACCTAAATCAAGAAATTGGTTTTTGTAGGACTACTCGCTCCTCCGATGGCACTAGGTGGGGTGTTGGGTAGTAGCCGCACCAATTATATGGCCAAAAAGAGAAATATGTTTACTTTCTTTCAACCAAATCATGACTCAAATATTGCATTTGGCGAAGTTCTTTAAAAAGACAACATGTAACTAAGGAAACACTACAACAGAAAGTTTAATCGCCATCAGGACTTTCACTGCAGGTTCATAGTCTGAGGGGTCCTAGAAGGGTGCCTTGCCAGCGTTCATTGCTGGCCCAGCGTATGAGCCGACAATGAACACTGTACTTGTTTTCGCCACTGCATCGTACGCCGAGCCGGTGTGTAGCATTCAGCACGGTAAGTTAATCATCCATTGTGCACGGACAAAGAAATTGGCGGAGATAATAAGCTTCACCATCGTTTTGGAAATAGGAGGACCATCAATTATAATTGGCCATGGAACAGGCTAGCGCCATCAATCCGCTATATAATCTGGCGATGGAAATCACAATGTTTCGAAACACTACATTATTTTCCATGATGGCGGTGCTGCCGGTTTGTTCGGACACTGAATTCCACATGCTACGATCTAGCATTAAAGACATGTATCACTATTAGCTATCGGTTTAATCTGGCGGTGATAAACGGCTAGAAGAAAACTCTATTTCCCTCTTTTTGACGATAGTGGAGTTTTTTTCTCTCTTTTTGTGTGTGTGTGGGGGGGGTGTTGCTGGTCACACTAACAGAACTGCAGTTATAAATTATTAGAGGCGGTTCGATAGCCGTCCTAAGAACTCATATTTCTAGGGATGGTCAGCTTAAGTAATCTACACCTAAAATATTATTTTCAGAGATAGTTTTAAGCCGTTTTTAAAATCAAAGATTTATAGAAGTGTAACACATGCAGCGGGTAGGATGGATTGAGGCTAGTGGATTGAAGAAGGAGGAAGGGGGGAGGAGGAGGCGGGCGTCTGGCGAGGGGTGGCACGGCGGTGGCGTGCAGGCGGCGCCGGCCAGGGTGGGCGGCTACTATAGGGCTAGGGAGAGAGAGCGCGAGCGCGGGAAAGATTGGAATAAAGGACTTCCGCCTAATGATTTCTTGATTGATCTAATTACAATCTCCTAGTATTTATAGTCCTAAGTGGACTCTAACAGAAAGTCCTTATCGAACATGAACTTCCTATTTTCTAATCTTAATTTCCTAAATAATAATAATAATAATAATAATAATAATAATAATAATAATAATAATAATAATAATAATAATAATAATAAAAGGTAACTTGCAGCGAAGCACATGATGCCAAAGGCGTGTGGCTCGAGTGGGGCCCGCGGCCTCCACCAGCGCAGAGGAGGAGAGGGGGCGGCGGCTGCGCCTCCTACGCTCCGCTCCCCCTTCTTGCCCTAGGATGGCCCATGGGAGCCCCTACAGCCGCCCATCTTCCTCATTTTGGCTTTCGATGCTCCGCCAAATTCGCCAATTGTCAGTGTCCCGATTTGGCGTGTGACACAACTGTCCCTTTTCCGACTAGCACATCCTCGTGTCGGAATGCAATCCAGTCATCCATGCCTTCCAAGGCGGTGTATTCGAAGCTATGCAACATCTCCGATGGCCTGGAGTAGATACGGACATGGTTGCTGGGGTGGTTCACTACCTTCAACTATAGTCCATGCCAGATCGTCCTCATGGACTGCTTTGTCGGGGAAGACGTCATGTCCTCCATATTGCCGAAGAGGAACGCGCCCACCTCGAACATCCTTAGGAAGAGGCGATGTGCAAGTGTCCCTAGAAGTTTGTCGATGTCAATGCTCCCCACATTGGCCAGCACATAGTCTGAATCATCCAGGAAGGCAATCCTAGCGTCGTAGATGCCCTTCTGCTGTGGCCAGGGTCATACCTCCAAGACATATGACGGTAGTGGCTCCATCGTTTCTCCATCCATTGGCGGCTTGTGGGCACCCACCGCTAAGTGCTCCACGTCAGCTGCACCCCCTGGCAAAGATCCCGCAACAACTGGGGTAGCAATGGCGAAGAAGCTGGCATGCAAAAGCGTCTATCGAAGAGGATCAGCGCGTAGTCAAGCGACCAGGCTTGTCCGGTACGTCCTTCCATGATCGCATTGGCCAAGGCACGAAGCTCCCTGTCCTCAAGGACCGCCTGATGGAGCTTGATGAAGGTGATGCCATCGTTGGTGTTGATGACATCGAGTGCTGATGGCTGACCAGCTCTATGCGCACGGTTCATCAGCGTCGGTGTCAGCTGTGTGGCAGGAGGCCACTGCTAGGGTAGCGGGAGTGGTGCCACCCATGCCGCTCGCTGTGTGGGAGGCTGTCAGCGCAGTACCACTCGGAGTAGGTGTGGCATCCCATCATGGAAGTGGAGCAGCTCCATGGTGGTGAAGTTCCACAAGACACGTCTAAGGCTAACTAGCCATAGCATGCCTAGGATGACATCGATGTTGTGCCCAATGTCAAGGAAGAGTACATCAATGTGGAAGACATCGTTGTCGATGGCAATAGATACATGAAAAGAAGTGCTATAGCAATGTACCTCCTCTCCACTGCCAATGAGCACCGTGGTGTTGGCGCCAAACTCATGTGCACCATTTGCATGGGCGACGTTGATGTTGATCACGTTTTGGTTTGATCCCGAGTCGACCATGATGTGAACTCTAGCTCTGCTCATCATGCCGCGCAGATAGAATGGGGGTGCTTCCCTGTACTCCCACATCCGGCTTGCCGATGACCATCATGCAAGTGTTGTCGTTGTCGGCGCAGCCGAAGCTCCCGGCGCCGTCAGGGGGGCGTAGCAAGCGCCGGTGGTGTCTTGCTCTTCTCCAGTAGGGTGAGGAAGCATTGCTTGTATACACGAGCAAGGGATTTAGCAGATCTGCTCAAGCTCACCTTCAGGATGTTGATGTCGTTCTCTCCATCTTGACCGGTAGGAGATTGCTCCCGCGGATGGGACCCACGGCCATCTCGTCTGTGGCCAAGTTCCGCGGATGGGATCCGTGGCCATCTCGTCTGTGGCCATGTTGTTGGTGAAGTTATTGACGTGCGCGGAGACGTCGGCGATCTTGCTGTAGACGTCGTCGAACTTCACGGTGATTTTCTTGGAGAAATCACTGAGCAGCTTCTCGAGGTCAACAATGGCCACTATGGATTCAATCTATGGATTCTTCTGGTCGTGTGATACCAGTTGTAATACACGCAAAGGGGTAGAGTTGATTGGGGCTAGTGGATTGCGGGAGGAGGAGAGGGAGGAGGGGGCGGGTGGTGGCGGCGTGGTGGCAGCAGCCAGGGGGGGTGGCGGCAAGGGGGAGAGAGAGACCGCGGCGTGGGAGAGATTGGAAAAAGGACTTTCGCCCAATTTCTTGTTGATTGATCATATTATAATCTCCTAGTATTTATAGCCCAAGTGGACTCTAACGGAAAAGACCTTATCGAACATGGTTTTCTAATCTTAATTTTCTAAATAATAATAATAATAATAATAATAAAAGGTAACTCGCGGCGACCGCAAAGTAGTGGCGAGGCAGGTTGCCGCGGGTGGGGCCGTGGCCTCCACTGCATGCAGGGAGGGGAGGGGGCGGCGGCTGCGCCTCCTGCGCTCGCTCCTTCCTTCTTTTTGCCCTAGGGCGGCCCGTGGGAGCCCCCTACGGCCGTCCATCTTTCTCATTTGGTTCTCCGATGCTCCGCCAAATTCATCAATTGTCACCGTCTTGATTTAACATGTGACAAGAAGTGGTCATAAAAAGCCTCCCTGGAAAATTTAAACTGTCCCTAGAAGTCCTAAAAGCGTAACTTTTTCTCTCAAAACAAAAGTACTAACTTAATAATTGTTTGTGTAGTAGACTCGACCACTGTTCTCTGCCCGACGTATACCGTGCCTAAGCGATGGGTTTTTATAGTGGATTTGAATCTGATACGATCTAGAAAATTTCATTGGAGATACGTCATGCTCTATTTTATTTTCCGTATCGTCAACGTTTGCATCGGCTTCTCCTGCACTCGACGTACAGACACTCAAGCAACCACATTAATTACATCTGCGCTATCCACGTGCTTATTATTCTAACATATGCTGGCCCTGACAGCCCATAACTAAATTAGCGATTTTTTTATATATGTTGTTCAGATATTTGAACAGCACAAAATCTATATACTCTAATAAACCTAATCCCACTAGACATTCTAACTTTTCATGTACCGTCTATATCATTTCTCACTAAGTGTCTTACTAGCTTGCAATCCTTTCATGCAAGCTATAATTTCCTCGCTTATTAATTTTAAAAATTATGTACATCTATTTTTTATTGCACAGTACAACGTAGACACTCGCAATGCACGCACGCTCACCCTTATGAAGCGCACGCACACAAACCCTACTCCTATAAGCATTTTTAACGATTGAGCCGGTAAATCCTCAAGATTAACAAAGTCACTATAGATATCTCGCTGTCGACGGGAACCTCACCTACCACTGAAAGCACAATACCGTTAAATCCTAAAATATTCGCTCTCATAGACCGAACCCATGACCTGGCTACAGGCCCTTTCACAATTATGTACTCCCTTCATATAGGAAATACAAGTCGTTTAGGACATGATTGTGATTACCAAGAAGTCATTAATTAGGAAATTTTTTCCTTGTCTGCCCCTATTAAATAAGATAGCAGGTACATCCTATACACGAAACAAGCATGGTTTGATTGGCTAGCGCAGTGAGGTAAGTGTCCCAGACTCCCAGGTCGCGGGTTCAATGCCTGGCGGGGGCCACAATTTTTTGCCAATTCGCGTGATTTTGTATGGCACTACAGCCTTGACGCATGCAACGAAGCGGACTGTATTCAAGGGATGCGGAGCATTCATTCACGATGCGGAGCATTCATTCACGCGGTGGGGGAGCCGGAGTGGCCGCATGCAAGGGCAGCAGTGTCAAAAATTAGCCCTCCACCCCCAGAACGACATCCTTTAAACAACTTTGATCAATCTCTAGAACGACTTGTATTTAGTATATGGAGGGAGTACATCTTTATTATGTACAATACTTTTAACCTTAGTATGTTAATGTACAAGTCATCTATATATGTTGTTTATTTCATCATCGAATCGTTTATAATCTGATCTAATATCAATTGGCTTTTCTTTCCAATAAACTACTAATAATTGCCATTCTGACGTAACAGCACATCGCCTAGGCCAAAGGTGCTGAGCCGCTCAGTTATGGGCACTCTAGCACCCAACAAGTAGTGTACAATTATGTTTTATAGAAAAGTAGTATACATGCAGATGCAGGGGTCAGAAATGCCAATATATATGCTCCGTCTGCGTCTGTAAAGGTCAGCTGAGATTTGCCACCAGATAGATGGGGGTGCTAGGGCCAGAAGCGCTTCTTTGTGGTGCCTTTACTCTAGCTATAGGCCCTTGTTCTCTTTTCCTCTAAATTTTAGATTTTTTTATTTTTCTCTATCACATCAATTTTTAGCCATATATATGGAACATTAAATATAAATAAAAACTAATTACATAATTTGGGTGTAAATCACGAGACGAATTATTTGAGCCTAGTTAGTCTACGATTGAACAATAATTACCAAATACAAACGAAATGCTACAGTTCTAATTTTCTATAAATATAAAATGTCCCTAAAAGTATTACTTCTAGGAGCAACCGTACGTAATTCTTGTTTGTGTAGGAGACTCGACCTTAGCAGCCAGGGAACGAGAACTTGACCTAAGTTCCTGTTCTCATGTTCCATGTTTTGAGAACGTCTGTGTTTCGAAAACATGAATGTTACTAATTTCACGTGTAAAATAACACCTCAAGTTTCTATCCCCATTCCCGTTCGGAAAATAGAAATGGAAACATGGCTTCTAAGGACTCGACCACCGTTCGCTCGTCAATGTTGCATCGGCTTCTCCTGTACTCGATGTACAGACACAAATACTCGACGTACAGACACAAGCAACCACATTAATTACACCTGCGCTATCAACGTGCTTATTATTTGAATAACATACATTATCACATATGCTTGCATGGGCAGCATATGGCCCTGACGTGAAAGGTCAAAGGTGGTAGATGAGTAGCATTAACTGAAATGCCAATATATATATAGGCACCATCTGCGTTTGTAAACCTCATCGGCGCGCTGAGGTTTGCCACTAGATAGATGGAGGTACTAGGGCCAGAAGCGCTTCTTTGTGGTGCCTTTACTCTAGCTCTAGGATGGCTTCTTCACTTGATCTACAGGTGGAGGAACCCTCCATGCAACGGGAGGCTTCCTCCTGGCTCTCTGGGCTTACCTATTTTTGGCGAGTCATTCCAGTTCTTCAAATCAAGTCCTTCTTTGGATATTGCAGACTTTTACAAGCTAAGATTGAAAAGGTGAAACATGATTTTCTTTGTACTTTGTGATCGACTACTGTTGGTGGCTAACCTTTGTTTAAATGCACATCCTACACGTGAAGCATTCGCGCATGTCTCTATGAGTAAGTTTAACTGTAATCCTAGAGATTAGGGATTAGATTAGCTGATCCTGCGTGTAGCAAAATTAAGATAGAGTTACACCCCACCTTAAAATTGTGTTTGGCAGGACTTGTCCGAAGGAGCTGGAGCCGTTTCGGAGGAACCACAACCAAAACGGCTCTAACTTCTTTGTTTTTCACTGAAAATAGTCCTCCTAGAAAATTTGGTATGACTTCTTCGAAAAAGTCGGAGAGCAGCCCTAACAAACAAACCCATTATACAATCTGCTTAACACATACTTATGAGGTGCTTACAGAGAGACTGTTGTTAAACAATTAAGCACTTGAATAGAAGGTAATCCCTGCCATGCAAATTAGTTCTTGAACAGGTTGTTCAACCTCCTTAGGATATTTTAGAATCTGAACCATTCCATCCGCTAAGCGCCTAAGCACATGATAATGGCCTTGTCTTCTAGTAGGCTTGATGCTTACTTGGCCGTTTTAATTGTCTCTTTTGTTTCCAAAGTTTTATTGCTTTTTACTAGTTTTTTGTTTTTCCAATTAAAGGCTAGACAGTGTTGTAATAATGAATAGTTATGCAAAACTCTTGCAAACATCATAAATAATAATATACTCCTTTTTTTTTACTTTTTTTCAAACCTAAGCACCTCGAGGTACGTGACATCTGTATCTATAGGGATTACAGCATTTACAATGATGTGTTTTCATGGGTATATTCAAGTTCATTCGCTTCATCCCGTTAAGTACATTAAATTGTACAAATTCCGCACTACTAGAAAAACACTCATTTGTGCTAATTAATTTAGAACCAACACCGAAGTCATCCGTACTGATTAATTTAGAACCAACACCGAAGTCATCCATACAGGATCTTAACAAATTCTCAACCGGGCCTGAGTGCGACGGCGGTCGCTGGGAGAACACCTGAACAAGCGTGGGGGAAAAGGGGAGGTGAATTCTGAAATTGATTTAGGGTTCAGATGTGGTGGGCGGCATGTGCTTTTGCCAAGCTCATCTGTTCTGGGTTTTTAGCGGGCCAAAATTTGAAGGGCCAATTTTCAGCCAGTAAGCAAAATAAGTGAGCATGAGCGATAAACATGACTTCGGATTCTCGAAATTTTCTTGGCGAGAAAGTTTTCCCTCTTCGAACCAGCTCCCCTTTGAAACAGGATTTTGCCAAGAACTAATAATAATAATAATATGAATTTCTACATTTGTCAACACTACAGGGCAACATGATTCTGGCTTTTGGGTCCTTGTAAGATGGTCTCAGAAAGGAATAATTTAACTTGAAGACCGTAAGATATTATGAAGATATAGTTGTCTTACCCGTAAGGCTCAGTTTGGTGTAGCTCCGGCAACGTCTGGCTCTTGTTTCTCCATGCATTATAGCAAGAAGCCGTTGCTATCTCTCTGAAAATGAAATAGAATCTAGATAGGTGCATTTCGCTACCGTTAGACGCAATAGCTGACGCACGCCCACGTCGCTCCCAGGGGCGGCTCGAGAGGAACCCATAGCCCCCGCCGTAGCACCACCCACCGCACTCCGCCAAACTCACCGCCGCTTGAGTGTGCCGCCGGGGTCTGTGCGGCCGCAAGGACAGCGGCGGCGGGGCCTTTTTCCCCTCCCCTTTCTCCTCCCCAGCGTTTTCCCTCTTCAGTGGTGCTATTGTAGACGTCGAGGGCCCCTCCGATGGTGGTTGGCGCGGGCTTTCCTGCGTCCGGGAGGGCGGATCCACGGGCTATTCGGCTGGATCCGGTCGCCAGTGGCTGGATCTAGTGGCTATCGTGCTCGCCTGCCCGCTGTTCTTCCGGCGGCTGGTGCTCTAGGTTGGGAGTCAGAGGTGGCAGGGGAAGGCGCGATGGTGCGGAGGCCGGGCTGGGGGTGTGCTCCATCCGTATAGATCTACTGCGCTATGACGTGGCTCTTGCCGTCAGAGCAGTGCGCGCGGAGGAGTTAGTGGTGTGGCTTCGTCGACAACGCCGTGGTGGTGTGGCCGGCCATGGCTTGGCTGGGTTTGCCCCAGCGGTGTCATGGTGGCGTTTGCTAGCAGCGACCTGGCGTTGGCATGGCCGTGGTGCCATGGTGGCATGGATGGCGGTGCCAGACCAAGGTGAGGCCATAGTTTTGCTGCCTTCATTGCTGGATCTGGCGGTCCTAGGCTAGAGCTGTTCCAGTGCAGCTCGCCAGCGGTTGTGGTGCCGTGGGGCCGATATGGAATGACAGCTTGGTGCAGAGGTTACTAGAGGCCTTGCGCAGCATGTTTGAAGCTGGTCTGGCTCGGCAGGGGTTGGGACATTGGTGGGCTAGATGACAGGGGCTTCTTCTAATCTTGGCCCTCTTCTCCCCGTTATTTACCTATCCGCTTCCTTGGGCTAGTCCCATGGCAGAGCCAGCAGGAGCGAACTCCTCGACAGGCTTCTCCCAGCACTTCTCTTGCACGGCGTCCCCTGAGACGGTGGTAGAGGCTGCTGCTGAACCATTGCTGCTCCCTGCCTCCCTGGTAGGATTGGGTCTCCGGTGGCCACGGCGTGGAGATTGTTTGAGGTCAGGGCGAAAGCTTTGGACGACGACATCTGCGGATGCTGCTTCCTTCTTGAAGGCGTCCTTCCTATCTCTTCTCCTGTCGTGCTGTGAACATCTTCCTTTGGTGGACTTAAGGGCTGTTTGGTTCTGTGTACTAAATTTTAGTCTCTATCCCATTCAATATTTAGACACATGCATGAAGTATTAAATGTAGTCTAAAAAATAACTAATTACACAGATTGTGGTTATTTTGCTAGATAAATTTTTTAAGTTAATGATTTAACAATATTGTGCTATAGTAAATATGTGCTATGATAGATTAATTATATTTAATTAATTTGTCTCGTGGAGTACTGATGAAATCTATAATTAATTTTTTTACTGGTATCCGAACATCCTCTCCGATATTCTTTCGACATTTTAATGTGACACCTACTTAAGTTTAGTCCCTCCATCCAAACACCCCTAACTTGTCAGCGCTTGTTAGCGTTGTTTTCCTTGTTGGAGGCTTTATTAGGCTATCCAGCTCCGTGGTTGCTCTTTTTGGCGTCCCAAGTCGCACTGCAGGTCATCGTGTTTAGTCCTTATTAGTTATTAGTTGAGTTGTTTACTTGGTTTGCTTCAGCCACGTTGGAGCAAGTACTGTGAGTTTGATAGCTGCTCAGCTATTGTATCAGAGTTGCATAGGATAAGTGGTGCATTCTTCTTAGTTATATGGTTTTTTTTACCCAGTTTCCAAAAATCTAGGTGGGCACTTGCTCTTTTTTTCTTCGTCTAATAAAAATCACGGCAAAACTTTTGTCGTCCTTTCTAAAAAACTATTTTTTTACTTCACCAGCCAGAACCATGGCAACATAAAACATTATTTATTGGTACACCACAACCCATGACATTATGGAATGTCATTCAATTATAATGCGTCATCATCTCTTTCATAGGTATGGCCCTCTCTTTAAGACCAGCTTCTTGGGGAAGCCGGTGGTTGTCTCCATGGACATGGAGGTCAACCGTTTTATACTCCGGCACCAAGACAAGTTGTTCAAGTCATGGTACCCTGAAACGGCGGCAAAAGTTTTCGGCGACAAGTACGTGAAAAACTTGGGTTCCATTCACAAGTACGTGCGAAGCATCGGAGTTCCGTTCTTTGCTCCCAAAAACCTGAAGGAAGCCTTCATATTTGAAATGGAGAAAACCACCAAAGAGTCCCTAAGAGCATGGGCTACTAAACCTAGCATCGAGCTCAAGCAGTCTCTGAGAAATGTAAGTCTCATATACTTTCTACATTTTTTTTTCCTGAAATTAATATTTATGCGTACTTTCCATTGCATTGCTGTATACAGTGTTTCTTTCCTTTTGAAAGTAAAAAAATATTGAAATGAATAATGTTCATTGATCTTTCTTGCTTCTCTTTATGTGTGCGTGCGTGTATGTCTAATTTCCTATGTACCTGCTATATCCACCAGATGGCAAATTTGATCTAGCGCACTACAATAGCTTCTGGTGGCCTGGGTGTGGCAACCACAGGCCCTACACAGAGAATATAAATGCAACAATAGTAGTCCAAATTTGAGTTCCTTCCGGTGGCAATCTACTTTCTTTGCAGACGATATAGGTATAGACAGAATATTTTCATCGTCTTAATCAGGATCATGAAATATTTTTGTCCCATCATAACCTGCCCTGGGCCCACCCCAATTCACAAATTAAGTGATGCAGAGCCCCAGGACACAATTTCCACCAATTTTTATATCCTACTGAATTACAACATATTTTTTTAGATTATAAATCTTCAATACTACTAATACAATATATGTACACTTTAAGCATGGTTAAAAAAATTATTGGAAGAATATTTGAAAAGTTAAACTACAAGAATTGAAACATAACTTATTTTGACTCTGGGAATAGTTCTAAAAGTTTCATTTATGCACAATTTTGGATTAGGGAAGTATTTGTAGAACAAACTTTATTATTATTGATTGGCCGGACATTATAGTTGGCTGTGGAAGGCTTAACTTTGTTTCTTACTACTAACTTCCCTTCTCATTAATGGAACTTAATTAGGCCACGTTGCCTTTCAAGCATCTTCTTGTTTTTGAAATAAAGTATACTCATGTAAAAAAAGTATCACATAGAAACTATGAAAGCACATGTATACACCTTATCTCTTTGGAGAGATGACATCAACATATAGACAACTCGTGCTTGATGTGCACATTTTCTTACCACTAAAAGAACACCCATACAAAGTCGGACACTCAAATTTTGATGGATATTGGGTTCAATGAGAAAGAGCTTAACTAGCTGAGCTAAGCTCAATTTGCATCTTCCTTCTGGTACCAAGAAGTATGAAAAAATCAGATGGATTTGCTCTGGAAAGTTTTTCAAAAAAGGTCCTTGCAAATTTGTGTCTAAAAATCTTGAATGTTATTATGTGTTCAAGATCCATGGCAATTGTATTTCTCTAGCTAGTTTTGCATATTTATCATATATTGATTAATCTAAATTTTACATTATTTTACATATAACCGTACTACAGACATTACTAATCATTTCTTATGTTTAACAATCATTTATTATGTTTAACTGCTGCAGATGATGTTTGATCTTATAGTCAAGAAGTTTGTTGGCTTGGAGCCAGAGAGCCCAAGGTCCATGGAGTTGAGAAAAAATATTGAATTGTTTTTCAAAGGCGCAATATCCTTGCCGATTTATGCCCCAGGGACAAATTTTTATAAAGGCATGCAGGTGTGTGCATAACTATGTGATAGGATAGTGATATCTCAGACAGGTTGATATCTCATACAGGTTATCTAGCTTGTTGAGCTGGGAACAAATTTGTTAGCAAAATCAAGGAATTTTGTCTAGCTATAGAAATTTTAATCCAAACATAATTGATTATATGATGAATCATTATAATCAAAACCCTGATTACCATAATCTCATAATCTAGATGAGACCGGATTTTAGAGGATTATGTATGTTGAAAGACTAGCCTGCCTCTCAATCAATTGTCCAACTTGCCAAACTAGAGGATAGTATAGGAATATCTCACTTTATCTAACCATAATCAATCACCTAGGGACCTAGAGACTCTGATTATTATAATCTATAATCCTGTTCATAATATTCTATGTATAATCTAGATTATAATATATAATCCAGCTGTGATGCAAACAGACCCTAAGAAACAAATGATATTAGAAAATTTCGTTCTAAAGTAGTAGTAATATTTATTAACCTGTTCTCTTGGTACTTTGTATACAGGGAAGGAAAGAAGTGCTGAAGATCCTACAAAATTTGGTGAAAGAAAGGACCACGGCACCAACACAAATGAAGTGTGGAGACTTTTTGGACATAGTTTTGGATGAACTGAATAGTGAAAATGCACTAGCAGATAAGAATTTGTTGGTCCAATTGGTTCCGGGACTCATGTTTGCTGGCATTGCATTGACACCAACGACACTCACTTTAGGCATGAAGTTCCTCACAGACAACCCAACAGTAGTAGATGCACTTACGGTCAGTGTGTTTTCCTCATGTGTTTCACTGCCTAGTCCTTCTAATTTTGCGACAAATTAATCTCCAGTGACCTTTTGAAAAAACAGTTTGTCGTTTTTACTTTTAAAGTATAAAAAATATATTACTAGTCAAGGCAGCCTCATACAACCTTAATTGCTAATAAATTAGGAGCTGTAGTGCAAGCTCTAATTTTGTTAGTTTTCATAATTTCTAGAAACAGACATGTACACTACTACTACAAAATTAATTTTATGAGATAGTTCTATTTATTTACATAGGCCATAAAATTTGTCCTTGTATCCTAAAATATCAATAAATTTCCTAGGCGCTCGGTCTATTTAGGGAGGCAGTCCAAAAATAACCACCTCTACAAATCAATTAACAGCGATAGATCTTGCAAGACACCTTGTCACAGCATCAAGTTGTCAATGGCCATTGGACATGTCTTGTTGCTGTCCTAACTCCTAACTCCTAACTGCGTTAAGCCAGCATGTATGTTTGTAGAGTATTTGTTTAGACAAGAAAGCTGTAAATCACGGGGAATCAAATCCAAACGTAAACGCTGAAGTGCCCATACCTCTGACTACTATCAGTAGCTGGGATCGCTGGCAGCTCTGCTGAGTAGTGCTAACTCACTATTAGATACTATCACATACTCTATCCTCCATCCGTCTCAAAAAGAATATAAACCTCCGCTTTCCAAGAAGTCAAAGATTCTATATTTTAACCAAATATATAGGCAACGTATCAAGTGTAAATCAATCTCTTCATGAAAATCCGTACAAATCGCGGTAAAAATGTTGTCTAAATTTACCAAAAAAATCACACATATAGATGATATGATGATACAGCCTTGTAAAATATCTTGTCCAAACTTGACTTCATTTTCATTTGTGTGATATAAAATAATAAATTTTTAATTATTTTTATATCTCAAAACAAAGTCGAATTTGGACAAGAAATTTTACAAGATTGTGTATCATCATATCATCTACATGTGTGATTATTTTGGTGAATTTAGATGACTTTTTTTTTACTGTGCTTTGTACGAAGTTTTCACGGGAAGTTGGTTTACACTAGATACGTTGCTAAATATATATGACAAAGTTTTGATATTTACGATACGCAATAAATATCATTAGATTAAACATGAAAAATATTTCTATAATAATAAACTTAATTAAAGATCTAAATGTAGATAGCTTACTCCCTCCAATAATAAGTGTCACTTGATTTGTCCTAAGTCAAAATTACAATCTTTGACCAACCATTTTTTTTTAAAAAACCTTATAGTTTTATAATATATGAATTATATATTATAATAGTATTTCTCATACTTTTGACATGAAACTATATAAATTTTTTTTAAAATCAATGGTCAAAGGTACACAAATTTAACTTAAGACAATCCAAATATGACACTTATTAAAAATGGAGGGGGTAATATTTTCTATAAATTTTAGTCAAACTTAAGATTATTTGATTTCTCGTAAAACGAGATTTACGTTCCTTTTAAGACGGATGTAGTATTGACCGTCCATGTCCGGTGAGTACACTTTGTTAGGGGTGAGGAAATATTTGGGAGTCAAAGGACTGCATGCTAGGGGGAGACATTCTTGTGACTTGTGAGTGCAATGAAGGATGCAGTGCAGCTGCACTTGACTGACTGAGCACAACAGCAAGCTCTTGGTCCGTCGGCAGTGCCCTCGTGCTGGCTAGCTGGGCACACACATTGACAGACATGTGGCGCTGGCTGGAACCAACTCGGTCTTTCTCCTGAACCGCTCTTCTCAAAACTTAAGGAAAGATAGACATGAAGAGATACTTAGAGAGGGGGAGGGGGTGGAGGTGCGGACGATGCCCGGCAGCGTGTCCATGCCATTTGCCATGCTGGAGGCAGGGGTGGCACTCTGCGGGGGTCGGAGTCTCGGAGAAGCGTCGCGACTACGAGACTGGTTAGGTGAGGAGAGAGAGGGCGGTTGATATTCTATGGGTTGGATTTGAAGCAGAAGCATGACAAGCCAAGAAGAAACGGGAGAAGCTATTGATGTAATCGACTCCAAAGAATCTTGGCCATCTGATCGACGATCAGACAGGCTAGATGTATAACCAGAAGTGGTAGGCATAAATAAGAGTAATGGTAGATAGAAGATGAAACAAAAGCTAGGCAGGCCAACATTGTGGGTGCATATATATCTAGCAACCTTCAGGTTTCAGCCGCTAGCATGCTAGCATTATCTCCTTTCCTATTATTCCCTTGGCCGCCTCTCCCTCACCTTCTCTTTCTCTCTCTCTTCTTCTCTAATGATAGCTAGCGTCGATAAGGCATGGTGGCATGGCCAGATCTGGTGGTGTTGCATGGGCTAGATCCTTCTCGATCTGGTGGCTGCGCATGCATGGTCATTTATCTCCCCAGGTTTAGGTGGTTGTGGTGGTGGTGGTTGTGGCGCATGGTCATTTATCTCCCCAAGTTGTGGGATTTGGTAGTGTTTGACCACGGAGGACGAGGGGCGGGGTGACGGATCTGATGGTTGAGGACTTGAGGGCGATGACAAGCTCTGTGGCTTGTGGGATCAGTGGGCTCTGACGATCTCGGTAGGCCCACATGGCAGGCTTATATGGGCTATTTTATTTTATATTTATTTTTCTAGACTTTCAGAAACAGGCAGGACTACATGAGCCACATCTCTGTTATCTCTGATTAATAGAGGCTTTAATATAGAGGCGAGCGGCCACCCCACCAATATAACTGCAGGCCGGAACATGTTCTTTCAGAGGTTCTTAGATAAAAATATAGCTAATTTGTTTTTAATAAGCGTAAACAAATGACGCCGACATTTATAGGAGGAGCATCATGCCATGATGAAAAAGCGAGACGAAATGAAATCTTCAATCACATGGGAAGAATTCAAGTCCATGAAATTCACTGATCAGGTAAAGTTTTTTTTTGTAATATTCAAATATTGTGCAGATACTAACTAGTATGTTTATGAACAATCAAATGGGGTGTGCTCCTCATAATATCAATTAGTAGTCACTGAATATAATTGTATGTTTCTATAACTTATATCTACAGTTTTATAATAAACAAGTTTGTATTTACTTTCTCTATATGATATGTTTTCTTTACTTATGTGTCATTAAATATATATAGTTTGTTTCTGAGGTTCAATATTTTATTAAATACAACAAGAAATTTTATACTAATAAAACTTAACAAACAGTTGATGACCTCTAAATTAGAACCATATTAACTAACTAAAGAGCTCAAGTAGTATCGTAAGAGTCTATTGTGCTAAACATTGCGTATGAACAAATAGAAATATCAATTAGTAGTCCTCAATCCTCTTCCTTGAAAACTAAATGCAATATCATAACGAAACTTATAGGCTTACTACAATTTATATAATTTCTCAAAGTTCAAATGACCGTGATTAGCATTTTTTTGTGTGTCCCCATTTTTTCTCATCTTTAATTTTGGGATATTTCACTCTTGGTACCCATTGTCTGTTTTAACAATATTCAAAATTCACATGTCTAAAGGTTATTAATGAGATACTTCGGCTGAGTAGCCATGGTCCTGGCATCACTAGACAGACTTTGAAGGATGTACAAATTGCTGGTATATATCTATCTTTTCTAATATTCTAGCCTAAGGTTAGCTATGTGATGAAATTGACTTGGCAAGCTTTCTGAAGCTATATGTTAACCTATAATTTACCATATTCAATATTGTTCCTAGCAACAAAATAATCATAACCATTAGATAATGCTCACATATATAAAACCAATGGTATAATTTTTGAACAGCAAAATTTCCATTTTGTAATAAGGTTCTGTTACTTGAAAATTGTGATGTTTGATTCTTTTGGTGGGTGTACAAGACAGTTGAAAATTTTCCTGGCCACTTTAAACAGCTATCATATATAGATAATGCTGATAAGAACTTTTATGTCAACCGTGCTTATAAACTTTATGATCCAGGCTATACAATTCCAGCTGGATGGGTGGTCATGATCAGCCCCATGTGTATTCATCTAAATCCTGATATTTTTGAAGATCCACTCACCTTTAATCCATGGAGGTGGCAGGTTATTATTGCAAAATCCTTGATTAATATAAACTATGTCATTTATTTAAATACATAAAGAAACAAAATAGGAGATTCATGGATGCTCATCAGCTAACATATGTCGGTCACATAATGAACTTATACAAATAGTATAGTTAATTTAAGCTTTGTCCTAAATTAAACTTCTTTAACATTGACAAAATTTATAGATAAGAATGCATCAACATCTACAGGGTTGAAGTAGGTGTCCTTGAATTCTTCATTGAATATTTCACCTCAAAGATGTGCATGTCTTGACTGTCAGGAAAATTACATATGTGACGTCACATCATATACAAGAATTCTCATACATGGATTTCTTACACCTATATACAATGAGGTTTATGACCCGTAAATATGGTTGTCCTCCCTCCATCCTAGAAAGAAAGTTGTTATAGGATGCATGCAGGCTAAACTTTCTTAACTTTTATCAGGGTTATAGAAAATATGTGTAATATTTATATTGCCAAATAAGTTTATTATGAAAGTACATTTAACTATCTATCTAATGATACTAATTATGTATTATAAATATTATTATTCTTATATATATACTTGGTCAAAGTTTTAAAAATCTAACTTCTCAAAAAGCAAGAATGACTTCTATTTTGGGACAAAGGAAGTATGGCATAACACACACTTCAAAGTGCATGTGAATCCACAAAAACTAGTTACATATATGTGCCTAGCATTCAGCTTCACTTAAGACAAGCATAGCATGTATCTGTCAATGAATGAAAAACCATGCAGGGGGCAAATGAAAATTTACTAATGAGGAACTTCATGCCTTTTGGAGATGGAAAGAGGCACTGCATGGGTGCTGAGTTCACTAAGCTTCAGATTGCAATGTTCCTCCATACCGTTGTGACAAATTACAGGTAAATAATGATAAGTTTATGTGATTAAAGAATACATTTTCTTACATTAGTCGATGAGATGCATTCTGGATGCATAGGAAATTAAGTATGGTATTTACATAAGGGATGCTTAATATCAAGTAGTATGAAAATTTTTGATTGTCTCATTTCATATATGTATGTATTGTATTTCATACATGTTTTTTATATATAGATGGAAGGAGATGAAAAGAGGTGAAATACACCGCATTGCAGATCTTGCATTCCCACAGAGCTATCACATTAAGCTGCTCCCTAAGTGATAATACAGTGATGCCACTGAGTTGATCCCTCTCTCTCTTGGGTAAACAGAATAAGTTCGAGTATTATGGTTTAAGTAACATGTCTGCTCTTTGGTTTATAGAATAATTATGTGGTATCTACTTGTGTGAGTGGATAAAATTGTGTCTTCTATCAGTGTGTGATAAGTTTGTGAACAGGCATCACAATAAGATTGGTCATGTATTACATCTGAACAAACAACTCAATGGAACAATGATTAAGCATGATTGTATATGTATATCATTATATAAATAATGTTGTTCTCATAAGATTAGATGGAGTTCAAAGTATTAGCGAAAAGACATCTGATTCAATCTTGCCTTGCTAATCTAACTAAATTAAGTGTCAACCTCTTAATCAACTCAACTTAAGTAAATTGACCCAGGTAATCCTTGGAGATGCCTTCCGCGTACTCCAGTAGTGCACGACACGAGGTCCTATTGCGTAATATACATCTATGGCTGCCACAACTCAAGATTCAATTTGTTAAGAGATTACACCAAACAAGGGAAGTATACATGGAAGTTATTATCAAATTAACTAGTCTAGCTATACAACACTAATTTGTGACTCATACATAATCTTAATATGACTGAATGGCTATCCTACCATGTTTCGCAACTTGAGAGCCCTAGTTTATGATTTAATTTCTAACTAATAGCTAGGGAGCACCTAGCCCATGCATAAGCATCATCACCAATTCCACCACGGGCTAGGACATGCTCCTAAGATTCATCCTATTTGCCAGCTCCAACGGGGTGCCATGGCCACCATTGCCTTTTAGGTATCTAAAAAACAACCTGACTGTAGCACCGTGAGTATGAGATTATACTATGCAGATACCCAAATAGGACACAAACAAGCATGCATTTAAGACTAGCATGGTAATACGTGAGTTGCATAAATAACAGTCTGTGCATAATTAAAATGAGCCTATGGCCTAGCCTAACTACCAAATTTATACAGGCTAAGCATAAAAATGCGAAGCTTTCATATGAACATCATCTTGAGAGGATACAACGTTACCCGCACGAGGATGAGGCCACTACCTTTACAACCCGTCAGCACATAATAGGTAACTCTTCTGCCTCAACCTTTCCCGTGTCAAGCCAAATCGCCCAATGAGTTGTTGAGATGTGTAGGAGTATTAGCGTTCTAGCTACTCTCCACGCTAAATTGCATAGAATACATGGGGTTATCTCTTTGCAATATGCTACTTGCTTACCAAAGCCAGATATGCCATGTGGTTTTTGTACACACTATAGCAAATGCAATAATCCTTAATTAACCATGCGAGTTATGTTATTTGACACATTGGATTGCCATGACCCTAGGACTAACTCTAGAAGAGAGACGGGCGGTGTGCAATTTCTTTAGGAAGTAAAAGTTCACACCGGATTTATGAATACTTTTAACAAGCGTACACCTAAATAAATCTATAACTAAATTATATATAATCTAATGAATATTAAATTTTAGCCCATCATAAAAAATTCCGCCGAGCCGAGACGAGCGGATGGGGCTGCGGCTTAGTACCATCGCCAGGCCGCCGCCGGAGGCTGCTGCTGTTGCTTCTCCTCTCCTCCTCCTGCTGCTGCAGGTAGGATTTGAACTCTTGTCTGAGGAGGGGCGACGGAGTAAAGAATAGTACCTTTTGAACTCTTGCTCTGCATTGCATAATCGAAATAAAATCTTCAATATTATCGATTTGTAGAAGACATGCATGGCTTCAAAAGACGAAAAGAACAATTACATGGCTTCAAAAGATGAAAGGAACAAAACTAATTAAAAGTATATACAATCAGTTCTAGACTTGCATACGAGGGATTTAATTAGTACGGTACGATTAGAATTGGGAAAGAAAATGAATAACTGCACCCCTGCATGCAGGTCTTCTCCGCCTCTCGCCATCTCTCTCTCCCTGACTCAGGCCTCACTGGAGTACTACAAGTCTGCAAATCCAAGGCCTCCTTTGGATGGAGGGTGAAATGGAGGGAAAACGTAGGATTCTAGATCCTATAGATTTGGTACTGTTTACTCCTTTGGATGGTAAAATAACTATAGTAGGAAAAATGGAGAAAACATTTCTATGGTAGCCATTCCGGAGGAAAAACGGAAGATTTCTACTGTCCACTCCGATCACTTTTTTTGTGCGAAGACCAAGACATCCTTGTCTGACTGTACAGCAAGGCTGCTGTCCAGTTCGCTACCATGTATGTTTGCCATCCTTGTCACGGGTAAATAGTAGCTAGCACTGCCCAAGTACATAGCCTTGCACGTCACAGTACGTAGATAGACACACACATACAGCATGCAGTTCCTTTGTTTCACCCGAGTCTGCCAAAGGCTATCCTATCAATTTTTCTAAACTATTTGAATCCTACAATAAAGCATATGAAATTCTTATCCTTTTTCTATCCCTACCTTTTTCCTATCCTGCTTTCACCTTCCATCAAAGGGGAGCCTGAATCTGAAAACGGAGTACGCTTCGGCAGCTGGTGGTTGGCTGATTCTTGGCTGTTCGGCAGCTACTCATGCTAGTTGCCGGCTGGTGCTAGCTGCAGCAGTAGTTCAGCAACATATAAAGAAGTTCAGCTACACGTGAAGTCGGAATGACCACTCAGCCTCCATTTTTGACTTTTTTTGTCTAACCTAAGCACCTCGAGGTATGTGCTGTCTGTATCTATAGGTATAATACATTAGTCAAGTTTATTCGCTTCATCCCTACTACTCCGTCCCGGAATAATTGTCGTTTTCGATTTTCATGCCACAAGTTTGACTCGATCTATAGAAAATATGTGCAATATTTATATCTCCGAATAATTTTGTTAAAAAACTAGATTCAAAGATCTTTCCGATGATACTAATTATGATACTAATCGATAATGTTTATTATTTATAAAAATTGCCGGTATTTGTTTCTCGGGAAGCGAAAGCGACAGTTATTTTGGGACGGAGGGAGTACGTTAAATTGTACAAATTCCGCCATACTAGAAAACACTCATATGTTCTTAGAACCAACACCGAAGTCATCCGTACAAGATCTCAACAAATTCTCGACCGAGCCTAATAATATTGTGTGCTAGAATAATTGGTTGGATTTCATCTAGAGGACGGACAAGGCAAAACACTGCTATTTGTGTAATATTTGAGAGAGAGCTGATCCTAATAAGTTAGGGGTGTATATCAAAGCGCATTGTCAATATAAGTAGGTTTCTCTCCAAACTTTGTTAATAGCTTATAACCCGTCTTATCAGTCTTTTTAATAATATTTTTCTTTTACAAAAAAATTAGCTATTTTCAATTTAAGCTGGCAGAACAGAATAAATGTTAGAAAATAATAAATTTCATTTCCTCGTGTGGCCCTGTGCTTGATTTGGAGACCTGGAGCTCAAATACGCCGAATACCAGCCACCAGGCCACCACCATCTATGTGGCTCGTCCAACGATCCGTGCCCCCACATAAGGCGTGTGCCTAATGCATGTATGTTTTTTTAAAAAAAATAGATTTGGAGTTGGATTTGATATATAGACGAGCTAAAACCTTTTAATGGAGATTTGTCCTCTGGTTTTTTATGGATTAGAATTTTCTTTAATGGAGATGCATCATGCTCCATTATATTTTTTCTAGTCAAGGATTGCATACACGCGACATAGACACTCAAGCAACCACATTAATTACATATGCGCTATCAACATCGTCCTTATTATTAAGGGCCCCCTTCGGCTCATAGGAGAAGCAAAGGAAAAAACATATATAGGAATCGGATTGCTGACGTCATCTAGTGTTTGGGAACAGAGGAAGCTACAGTATCAATTCTAGAGGAATGCATTCGTTCGCTCACGAGACCACATGAAAGAAAACATCAGGTTCGAGCTCTCGTTTTGGCTGAAGTCTGAGGCAAATCTGCGTAGTCCGCCATCCACCCGCACGACGCGGACTCCAGGCTGCCCTCATGGAAGCACCACCCCGCCGGCACCCTCCTCTGACGCGAGTCGCGGTGTCCCTAGCCCACCTCCGCCTGTCTCGACCGTAGCGACGAGGCCCCTCAAGAGTGCCGGCGCAGACACTCGGCGCATCACAATAAGATTGGTCATGATTACATCGGAACAAACAACAACTGAATGCAACAGTGATTAAGGATGATTGTATATTTATATCTTATATAAACAATATTGTTCTCATAAGACTAGATGGAGTTCAAGTATTAGCAAAGAGACATCTAATTCAATCAGACTAATAAATGCATTATGGGATGCAATGACTCGCCTTGTTAATCTACCTAAAATGAGTGTCAATCTCTTGATCAACTCAGCTTAAAATTGTGTAAAATACATCTATATGGCTGCCACAACTCAAGATTTAATTTGTTAAGAGATTACACTAAACAAGGGAAGTATATGAAAGTTATTGTCAAATTAATAAGTCTGGTTATACAACACACCAATTGTGATTCATACCTAATCTTACTATGACTGAATGGCTATCCTGCCATGTTTCGCAACATGAGGCTATCTGCACTCTTCGTACTCTAAATCCATCCTCTAAAAAAAATATTTCGTCCTGATCATTCATATTCTTTCTATCCATCCGCACTCGTTGTACTCTATATCTCATACTCTATATCAACTATCAGCACATGGGACCTACATGTCATACTCTATTCCCCCCTTCTTTTCTCTCTCCACGTGCATGCCAACAGCAGAAAGCAGCACTGGGGCCGCTGTGGTACGCTACCTGCTACGCTTTGCGCTGTATTTAGCGTTCACGCAAGGATAGCGCACACCAGCGCGTATCCCGCTGCAGCTGCTTCGGTACGCTATCCTGTACTGCATGTCGTTTACAGGATTCGGCTGCAGATAGCTTGAGAGTCCAAGTTTATGATTTAATTTCTAACTAATAGATACGGAGCACCTAGCCCATGCATAGGCATCATCACCAATTCATCGTGGCTTGGACATGCTCATGAGATTCATCCTATTTGCTAGCTCCAAATGGGGTGACACGGCCACCATTGTCTTTTAGGTATCTGCAATAACAACTTAACTGCAGCACTGTAAGTACGAACGTAGATACCCAAATAGTACACAAACAAGTGTACATTTAAGACTAGCATGGTAATACATGAGTTGCATAAAAATAACAGTTTGTGCATAATTAAAATAAGCCTATAACCAAGCCTATCTACCAAATTACAAACTAAGCACAAAAATTCGAAGCATTCATATGAACATCATCTTGAGAGGTAGAACTAGATCTTCCATAAGTCCTTTCATCGCAAATCTACTCTGAGGTCAAAAGCCAAGAAGGTGCTTATAACCAAAAGTGTGACATTCTGAAATGATTTATAACCCTACAGGGGTTTACAACTTTACCTGCACGAGGATGAAGCTACTACCCATACAACTTGTCAGCACATAATGGGTAACTCACTGCCTCAAACTTTCCCATGTCAAGCCAAGTCGCCCAATAATGAATGGTTGAGATGTGTAGCAGTACTAGCATTCTAGCTACTCTCCACCCTAAATTGGATCGAATACATGGGTTATCACTTTGCAATATGCTACTCGCTTACCATGCATAGCCAGATATACCATGTGGTTTTGTACAACAGGTATTCAGACTCACTACAGCAAATGCAACAATCCGTAACTAGTCAAGCGAGTTATGTTACCCGAGACATTGGGTTGCCACGACCCCATGCCTGACACTAGAAGAGAGGAGGGTGGTGTGCAATTTGTTTAGGAAGTAAAAGTTCACACTTGATTTATAAATACTTTTTGACAAGCATACACATAACTAAGTTATACATGATCTAATAAGTATGAAATTTTTACTACGATTCAAGCATACACTAATTAGCCCACCATAAAAATTTCACCACAAGTAGACCATAGAAGCTACAGCTATGAATTAATTATAAAAAACATAGATATAAAGCTACAATAAAAAAATATACTAAAACATATCATATTATATATTCACTATTTACATCTACTCATGTAAAGTCCAACAAAATTAAATTTTCTATTTTATAATTTTTACATGATTTACTATGATTTTTCAAAGATTTAGATGAAATAAATAAAATAAAAAAGATAAAATCACCTTGGAAATATAGATTTATAACCAGCCAGAGAAGTGAAACGAACGGTTTTAAAAGTTTAGGGATGATTTACCTGATTTTAGAGTAGTAATAAAACAAACTTTTACAAAAGTTAAGAGAGGTAATATAGACCTTTTTTTAAAAAAAAATACTGTGACTGAGACGTGGATCAGCCAGCCCAACGTGTTCGCTTCTCACAGCCCAGCGCGGGCGGGCAATGCGAGGGACGAGCAAACGAACCGGGATCCGGCCCACCCGGCCTAGCCTAGCCCAACCCAACTAATCAAACCGCTCAAATTCTCCACCACCTCGGCTTCCGCGCGTGGGGGCAGCCACCCGCCGCTTCAGCTGCACTTTTATTTATTGCTTTGCTTTGCTGCTCTTCATTCCTCCGCGAGCGGGATCCGTCGACCAAGCCGAGGCGCGCGGACGCGGAGATGGGGCTCCGGCAAGAGCTCACTACCTCCACGGCGCCGGCGACGGAGGCGGCTGCTGCTCGTCCTGCAGGTATGTGCTGGGGACGACTTGCTCGGGAGAAATCATGTACTACTCCGTATCCAAATTTGCTTCACGGCCTCGCTCGGCCGGCAGCAGCAGCGGCAGCAGCAGCAGAAGGTGCACCGCCGGAGGGGCGACAATGGTGGAGGTGGAGCCTTATCTGAAGAAGAGGAAGAAGAACGAGGAGCAGGAACGAGCCACACCGCAGCTACCGGATGCTTCAAGCTCCGACGACGACAGCAAGAGCGGTCGAAGAAGATGAAGAAGAAGAAAGGCGGATCAAGTGACTACTGATGGAGAAGCAGCAGCATCATCACTCTTGTTCTTGGTTGATGCTTTGCCGATGCCCGGCTTTTAAAGGCGGCGGCAGACTCCAAAGTTCATGTTGGTTCCATTGAATTCATCTGTGTTTCTGAAACCCACTCACAAACTCAAGAGGAAGGAACGGAGGGACACGGGCGGCAGGTAAGCGCCGCACCCGCGGCCCCCCCCCGGCGCAACCCGGCCGCCGGCGGCTTCCCCCCCCTCGGCGAGCTCGCCTCGTGCCTCCCTCGCTGTTTCCTCCCCCACTCCCACCCCTCCGTCGGGCCCGGCTAGTTCCCCCACCGCGACCACCCCAAAGACACCCACCACCCAGACACACCCGCCCCACTGCTCGACGGGCGTCAAGCCGCTTCCCGCCACCGTCACCCGCTCCACCGACACCGCCGCCGCTCCCGCGCCTTGGCACCCCTTCCCTGCTCCGTGAGGATGGATCCGGCCTCCCCGGCCCGCGCCCCGGAGGCCCCCGGCGGCCCGCTTCCGGATGCGCCCTGGCTGGGCGACCTTCTCCCGATCCGGTTTGTCGCCTCGGCGGCAAAAGCGCCGCCACATCCGGGAGGTGGCAGGCCTCCCCAATCCGGTACCCCTCCCCCCCCGCGTCTTTGCCGTCGAGGTGGCGGCCGCGGACATCTCCGGCCACCAAGGGCGCCCACTCGCCGCCGCCGCCCCGTTCTACCCGCAACGGCTGGCCGCTCAAAGGCGGCTCGTTGGGAGGGCAGGGGCCCGTGGACCTCTCCGACGACGGCGATGATGATGCGCTCCGGCCGGAAGCACCCTACCGGCGGGACGCGCGCCTCTCCGTTCCGTCGTCAACCTCGCGCTCCGGATCCTGCTGCTTTGGGCGTAGCGCGGCGGGGTGGGTGTTGCGACCCGGAGCCGCCCGAGGGCGGCTCCGCTATGGCCGCCCCGTGACCCGCCCCGGCCAGGGGGAGAAGGCGTCGTCGGCGCCCGCCCGTCGTGCCGCGGCGTAAATGGTCCAGCCGGGCGCAGTCCCCCGAACGGCAGCCTGCCCACCTTCGTGCAGGCCCGGCAGGCGTGCCACGGCGCCGGACGCCGATGGTTGTGGTGGTGCCCCCTGCCAGCCGCCGGGCAGAGGTGACCCAGCGGCACGTGCGGCACCGCGCAGCCTCCTCCCAACCGGACGCCCAGCCAGCCGCCCCTTCCAAGGGAGGTCGCCGATCGTCGCTACTCGAATCGCCTCTCCTCGCCTCATCGTGTGGCTACTTGCAAGAGGCCGACTCGGCCGCTTCAACCGCAACGGCATCAACCACCTCGCGGGACTGCAAACGTCCACGCACGGTTCTTCTCGCGGGGACCGGCCGGCCGGCCGGAGGGCCTGACGCTGGTCAGCGGCGAGGTGGCAGCCCAGCACGCCCGAGGGACGCCCGTAGGCAACCCTTCCCCGCGGTCGCGACACACCGCTTCGACGCACGCGGATCGACTCCCTCCCTCCCGGCAAGAACTCCGACTTGACTTCGCCGACATCGACGACGCCCACCCGGTGCCCGGCTACGGCGTCCGAGGAATCTTTGGCGCTACCTCAAGCGTGATCTTTGGCATCGACAACGCGGAGGCCAGCCTTCGGTTCGCGGTGGTCGCCCGGACACCTTGCGGTTCCACGGACATCCTCCTGGAGGACGCACGTGTGGCAATCGCCGTTTCTTCTTTGGGTTGCCCTGGAGGAGATCGTCATCCGCCACTACTACCCCGAGAACTTCATCATCCTCTGCGGCTCCCAGGCTACGAGAGACAGCATCCTCGCCAACTCGCCGCTGCCGATGGGTAACACCTCCCTGGTGTTTTGGCCTTGGTCCCGGCTTAGGCACGCTGACGTGTCTTCGCTACGGTACCGGGTCAACATCGTGCTAGAGGGGATCCCGCCACACGCCTGGCGCGAGGACACGGCCGCCAAGATCCTCACCCCCTCTTGCTGGATTCAGGACGTTGCGGCAGAGACGGTGGCTGGTGACGACCTCTCCACCTTCAAGGTCACGGCTTGGACAGCACACCCCTCGTACATCCCTCTGATCTGCTGGCTCGGGGTGGACGAGCGTGACCCTCCGTGCCACCAGTTCGTCGGTGGGCAGCTCCCGTCCTTGCTCCGGGAGAAGCGAGTGCTCGCGCATCGGGTACTCATCCATCTGAAGACGGTGGCCGACTTCAACCAGGCTTCCCCCCACCAGCGCCACCCACTGCCCCGGGCGATGGACGGGGCAACGGCCGAGGGAGGCCCCGATGGACACCACCTCGGCGGCAACTTTGGGTCCCCGGACACACAGCTCTCGGTGCTCGGGGGCCGATGGGGATGGGCCGGCCGACACCACCGGCAGGCCGGGCGGGGGGCGGGGGACTCCACCGGTCCTTTGCCGCTGCAACGGGAGCACCGGCCTAGTGTTCAGCCACGCCGGTCTCGGGTTCGGCAGCCCACGGGCCGGCCTGCGGGCTGCAACGCAGACCCCAACGCCACGACAGCACGTGACGAGACCCCGCCGCCACCCGGGGGGACGCCCGACGCCGGACGCGGGAACCGCCGGCCGACGAGCAACCGACAGGGGTGCAGCCGCCGCCCGGGTCTTGATACGGCGCCCCAAAGCGCGCGGCAGCGCCGACGGCACCCTCGCCTGCTGGACACGAGCTCCCTCCCCTTCCGCAGCCGGGGATCGTTGCCACGCGAACCGGGCTGTCTTCCCATGCCGCGCAGCCGCCCGTCTTGGCTGCGGCGCGAGGCTGCTACGCCACGCCCGTGCCGCCCGTGCGTGCACGCAGCGCAAGTGGGGCGCAACCACTTCTTCCAACGCCCGGGCCGGCCACGACACCGCCCCGCCACCGCTGGAAACCCCGGCTCGAAATTGCTACAGGCGCCGATAAGCCCCCGACACGCCCTACGACCCCGCCATGGTGCAGGGACGACGCGCCAGGGACTCCATTGACAGAGACAGCGCAGCGCGGCGTCAGCGCCCAGTCGCCACCGTGTCGCGGGGCGGCAGACGACGCCTCCGCCCTGTCCATCGCGACAAGCCCCGGTCCCGACGAGGACACAGCGCGGCTTCGCCACATCGTTAGCTCCCACGATGCCAATCCGCCCAACCGCCCGGCGGCATCACGGGTACGCGCCCGGCCGTGTTCGCCCGTGTGGAGCGGCTGCCGGCTGACAGAACCGCCGGCGGCATCGGGATCCTGCGCCCGGCCGTGTTCGCCCGTGTGGGGCGGTGAGCGGCCGATCGCTGCGCTTGATGGCGCTGGCGGCCGTGTTCGCCGTGTGGAGAGGCTGAGCCGACTGCGAGCGGCGTGGGCGCCCGGCCGTGCTCGCCGTGTGGAACGGCTGAGCCGATCGCGGGGCGGGCTGGCGCCCGGCCGTGCAGCCGCCGTGTGGAGCGGCCGAGCCGACCACGGGCGGCGCGGGGCGGACGCCGCCACACCTACGCAATCGCGTCGCGCCTGCTCCCCACGCCCCACAGCCCGCAATCCGACAGCTACCTCCGCCGCCGGTCGCCGATTGCACGCCACCGCGCGCCGGGGCCCATGGGTCCATCGGAGGCTGCACCAAAGACGCCACAGGCGGCCACCGGCTGCGGCGCCCCCCCCAAAGACACCTCCGAGCCGGCCTTTGGGGGGCGGCTGCCTCACCGCAGCCCGCCGCGGGCAGCAGCGATGCGACCTCCTCGAGCTCCGGCCGACTGAGGCGCTTCACCGAGAGGGTGGTGCGGGACAGAGCCCCCCCGCTCCTGTCGCCACCGCCTGTACAACCGCCGGAGCCAAGACCACCGCTTCGGAGTCGAAGAATCGCTGCGCAGGAGCTGTCCAACGTTCCAGCCTCCAAACGGGGGGAGGTCCTCGCCATGAAGCGGCTAGGCATGCTGCCGAAAGATCAACTGAAGCCTTCATCTATGGACAGGAAGGTGTACGACTCCATCTACATGAACAAACTAACCCCGTCGCACCAGCAAGCCATTCGGGAGCTGTTCCCCAACGAGCCAATGCCGGTGAGGTCAAGGAGGCGAGGTGCTGCACGCGCCTAGGCCCCTCCCCACTGCACCGGTTGTCATTCAAATGGATAATACACGACTTCTTTGCTGGAACGCGAGGGGCCTAAACGCCAGGAGCCGTCGTGACGTCGTCCGTTCGCTAGTGCAGGAGGAGAAACCCCATCTTGTTTGTATTGTCGAAACTAAGTTGCAATCTGTACCTCCAATGCTGTTGTCCTCCATGCTGGGAATAAACTTCATTGACTACGCTTTTGTGCCTGCGGCCGGTACTTGTGGAGGGATACTTATCGCAGCCCAGGACCCGCTACTTCGGCTGACTGACGTCAGAATTGGTTGCTTCTCGGTAACGGTGCAGGTAGTCCCTGCCAGCGCCGGCCTAGGAGAAGACCAGCAACCCTGGTGGCTCACTGCGGTATATGGCCCACAGGATGACGGCCTGAAGGAGTTGTTCTTGGAGGAGTTGGAGGCCATTCGAGATGAATGTGAAGGCCCCTGGGCCCTCGTAGGTGATTTCAACCTCATCCTAAACGAGGAAGACAAGAGTAATGACTGCATCGACCGGAGAAATATGCGCCGTTTCAGGCACACCGTCGCGCGACTAGGCCTCCTCGACCTACACCTTCACGGTCGCTCCTTCACCTGGAGCAACGAGCGGCGCTACCCAACACACGTTAGGCTTGGCGAGTGCTGGTCACGCTTCGGCCCGGGAGGCCATGTTCCCGGGACGCCACCTACAGGCCCCTTGCGTCGACGCCTCGGATCACGCCTTTGCTGCTCCCTGGCACGAACATGTCCATTCATGCAAAGCCATGATTCCACTTCGAGCTGTTCTGGCCCAAGACAGCCGGGTTTCAGGAGGCGCTCACCAGGGGATGGACCTGTTCGGAGACGCTCTTAGACCCCATTCTACGCTTAGACGCACTTCTGCGTAACCTGAGGAGGGAGCTCCAGAGCTGGGCGGCCAATCGCATTGGCAACGTGCGTGAGCAGCTCCTCCTCGCCCGCGAGTTCACCTATCGGCTGGACCGCGCCGCCGAGACCAGGGACTTGTCGGACGAGGAGTTCGAGCTCCGCAAGTGTCTAAAGATGAAGTGCCTTGGACTTGCCTCACTTGACAGGACAATCGCGCGCCAGCGTTCGCGTGTTCGCTTCTTGTCCGACGGCGATGCAAACACGAAGTACTTCCACATGATCGCGAGAGGAAGGAAAAGACGCAACTGCATCCTTCGCCTACTGAACGGGGACGGCAACCCTTGTACGTCTCACAGTGAGATGGAACACGCAATTGCCACGCACTTCCAGGCGGTCTTCGGCATCTCGGCCCCCAGTCGATCCTCACTGGACTTCGAGGCACTTGGGATTGTGCCAGCTAGCCTTGATGACTTGCACGAGCCATTCGCGGAGGAGGAAGTTCGGGCAGCGATAGCTGATATGCCCTCCGATCGGGCACCGGGACCTGATGGTTACACCGGAGCGTTCTATAAGGCAGCATGGGAGACAATTGGGAGCGACGTAATGGCAGCAGTGAACGCGTTCTTCTATGGCGACGCCCGCTACTTTCACAAATGCAACAACGCGTACGTCATCCTACTCCCAAAGAAACCAGACGCGTCCACCCCTGCGGACTACAGGCCGATCACCATGATCCACAGCTTCGGCAAACTCATATCTAAGCTCATGGCGTTGCGGCTGGCGCCGAAGCTACACGGCCTCATCTCCCCCAACCAGAATGCCTTTATCAAGGGGAGAACGATCCACGACAACTTCAAGTTTGTGCAGCGAGCGGCCGTCCTCCTGAAGAATAAAAAGATACCCAAGGCGCTACTAAAGCTCGACATCTCCAAAGCCTTCGACACGGTTTCTTGGCCCTTCCTTTTGGATACCATGAAGGCGTTCGGGTTCAGCGACGCTTGGAGACGATGGGTGGGAGTGCTCCTGTCCTCAGCCACCTCCAAAATCCTCCTAAACGGGAGGCCCGGCCCGCCTATCTCCCACAGGCGAGGCGTGCGGCAGGGTGACTCACTCTCCCCCATGCTCTTCATCCTCATCATGGAGGTCCTGGCTCGTCTGTTCGCCCGGGCTCGAGAGCAGCGGGTCATCCGCCCCCTCGGCACGGCTGCGATCAAGCACCACTGTAGCATCTACGCGGACGACGTAATTTTATTCATCCAGCCATCCCCAAGCGAGGCGAGAGCAGTTAAGCAAATCCTCAAGATTTTTGGTGACGCCTCAGGCCTGCAGACAAATCTGGCCAAATGCTCCATCACCCTGATTTTTGGAGACCCAGATGCGCTACCACAGTTACAGGAGATCCTAGGTTGTACCATTGCCGAATTCCCCATTATCTACCTAGGTCTGACGCTGAGCATCAAGAGAGCCCCCAAGTCGGCAATCCAGTCCACGATCGACAAGGTCGCCAGGCGTCTACCGGCTTGCCACGGTCCGCTAATGGCACGGAGTGGACGACTAATCTGGATCAAGTCGGTCCTCTCCGCAATCCCGATCTACACCATAATTGCGGACGGTCTACCACCCTGGGCTTGCAAGGAGATAGATGCCATCTGCAGACGCTTCCTTTGGACAGGGAAGGAGGGCTCAGTGCGGGGCAAATGCATGGTTGCTTGGCCAACGGTCTGCCGACCCAAGGATCTCGGCGGGCTCGGCATCCCGGACATACACTTGACCACCATCGCCCTCCAAACGCGGTGGCTTTGGCTCAGACACATGGACGAGCAGAGAGCCTGGTCCGGCCTCCCACTACAGGTGAGTGAGGAGGTGCAACGCTTCTTCGCCGCCTCGACATTCACCATCCTGGGCAACGGTCGCTCCACATACTTCTGGTCAGACAGATGGATCGAGGGCAGGGCGGTCGGGGAGGTAGCTCCAGCTCTTCCCGGCCAAGTCCCGGCTAGGCTTCGACGGTCCACCACGGTTGCCGACGGCCTCCTCAACCGCGCTTGGATCTCTCAAATCCGGGGCGGCATGTCCGCAAACGCCATCGCAGACTACCTCAGGCTGTGGGACACACTTCTCGACATAAGCCCGAGCGACTCGGAAGACAAGCTGGTATGGAGATGGACGGAGAATGGGGTATACACTTCCCGCTCGCCTATCGCGCCAAGACGGTAGCTTGGGGTCGCACCCGATTCGGGGGCTGTGACAAAATTTGGGGTATGTGGGCGCCACTGCGTGTCAAAATCTTCCTCTGGATCGCCATCAGACGTAGGCACTGGACCGCTGACAGGAGGCGTAGGCACGGCTTGGAGGCACCGGACGCCTGCTTCCTTTGCGACCAGGCGGAGGAGACCATTGACCACATCATTGCCGAGTGCCCCTTCTCCAAGCAAGTCCGGTGGAACATCCTCGCCTACCTCGGTGTGAGATGCCTCGCAAGTAGGGCCGGAGCGACTTCATCGACGGGTGGGAGGCGTGGACTGCGAGATGGCACGGGCAAAAGAAGAAGGGAGCCGACACGCTTTTTCGCCCTAAGCGCACGGGAATTATGGAAAGAGCGTAATGCTCGCCTCTTCCGCGACACTGACCTTCGGTCTCACATATTTTTATCGTAATTAAGCGGCCGCCCGATCTTTGGATAGAGGCCGGGGGGAAACCTAGGTTGCCTCATCCGCGAGTAATCCGCTATGTGAGCCATTGGTGGGGGAGCGTCAATTCCTTGTAACAGCCCCCCGCCAATGTTTACGCCTTCGAGCGTCTTGTAAAAACTCCTTTCTTAAATACAAAGATACGCAAGCCTTTTGCGTATTCGAGAAAAAATGTTGGTTCCATTGACAAGAAGGACGATGCTGATGACCAAGTCCAGGTACATCAGAACGATGATGGGTCTCCACTCAGGATGCCACCAATGAAGAAGAAGAAGAAGAAGAAGAAGAAAAAGAAGGTACTTATTACAACGACAAGGACGATGCACTGGGTAATATAAACAATAAGCATCGATCAAATTCGTCAGACTAATAAGTAGTCATATTGTGCTTATTAGAACGCACTGTCAGAATTGAAGAGTGACGACTAACGTTATGAGTTAACAATGCCACCCCATGAACAGGACCTGGTGGAGATCTTCGCCTGTACCTGGAGAGCCTTTCCACTGCAGATGATGTTCAGCGTTATGTCAGGGAGCACCCTTTTGGTCAGTCTCCATAGCCTCCCATCATGGAGACTGACCCGGACTGGAACTTCTACAAGCGAATACTACTAATCGAGTAGAAGGAAGGAAGGAATCTCTGAGGATGCTGTTGAAGAGAAGGTGGAAGAGAGCAACAAGGCTGAGTTCCAAACAATTTCGATGGCCAAGTTCCCTGACGTCGTTGCCGTCCCTGCTTATCATTCTGGTCTCAATCGAGTATCTATCAGCAGGATCAGATGCAGTCAATTGTTTGTTTGTTTGTTGTATTGGATATTATGACATGCTAGCATTCAGTTTTTTCAGTACGTCGCCTTACTGAATTGGGTATTAATCCAATTATCGATTTCATTTTTGTTGCTGCTGCTTCTTTTTTTTTTTTTTTGAAGCGCTGCTGCTGCTTCTTTTTTGGTCTCATTTCATATTTGCTTCTCTCTCTCTCTCTCTCTCTCTCTCTCTCTCTCTCTCTTTTGCGGCAAAAACGTTTCACGGTCTTCCTTCCACTGAAGCCCACACCGGCCCACGCACCAGTAGCATAGCTTCCTGGCGGGCTCAAAGTCGCAGCCCAGTAGCAGCAAAAGCAACCACACCACGGCCCATCTCACTATTCCCCACCGCCGCTCTCCTCCGTCCGCGCCAGGCGACAGTCGTGCCCCGGCGCCGGCGGAGGCCAGGATGGTATTCATCGCCGGAGGTGCAGGATCCTCCCCCGCCGCCGCTCACTACTTCCATTGAACAGATCAGTAGGGTTTTTTTTTCGAAAGAGAACAGATCAGTAGGTTTTTCTATATGTATAAACAAAAAGCCCTTCCATTTGTTGATTTGCTGGATATATAATTGGTCAGCTGCAGTCCTACATATTATAGGCAAACTCTTTTTTTTTCTCCTTAAGATGGTACTGTATATACATAGCTGTCAGTTGAAGCTCCACTGTCAGAATCAGCACGACTACTATTTTGTTTTTCCCTATTCAAGTTTGAACCATCTTCACTCAACTCTCCTCTTTCTATCCGGACATGATTGGGGTGGAGAAGAAAAACCAGACGGATTCCTACCCATTTTTCCAAAACGATGCTAATTAGCCAGCTGCTTCCGAGCAATCACATCACATCATTACCGAATTTCGCATGTGAATGCCTTCCTGGTTTCTTTGTGAATGCACGATGCTTTAGGGCGTGTGTTGAAGAATGTCTTTTTTTTTTTTTTTTATACTGAAAAGTGCCTTTTTCTCTCCTACCTGTATGCACAGCGCTGATTGGTAGTAGCAGAAATAGAGGGGTCCCTAGTGATTTTGACAAATGATGTTACAGACAGCATGTGATTTCTTTTTCTGGTGCGTGTTAGATACTAAGATTTTGCTACTATTTTGGTAGTAGTATTTCTTAATCTTATCGCTTCCTCTTTATTACTAGATGTAACTGACTGACCAAAAGCTTGAGCTGTCACTGTCAGCAACCGGGGAAGAGGAAAGACGAAGGCGCAGGTTGCATGTTACAGGAGGAAGGTGCCGGCCAAGCTTCCAGCATGGCATCCGGTTTGCATACTAAACCTTGGCTGTGGGCGGTTAGGAACTGAATTAAGTGATGCTTCTAGATAGTATGTGCTGCGAAGTTTCTTCTCAATTTTATGGAAGTCAGCAATGGTTCCCTGTCTCTTAGGACCAAGCTTGTATTAAAAATATTGGGAGGTCAACCAAGCACGAGTCAATCCATATTTCCTAAACTAAACCCGTCTCCTGCATTGTTAGGAGATGTCTCAGGATCTAGTAGCTTGTATTAAAAATATAGGGAGGTCAACCAAGCATGAGTCAATACATATTTCCTAAACTAAACCCTTCTCATGCATTGTAACGAGATTCAGGGTTCGTATCTCAGGCAGGGTTCAAAATTTCGGCGAAATTTCATCGTAATTTTACAAAACTTGGTAATTTTTCAGGGGAGGCCAAAAGATTCTAATATCAAAATCAAAACCCGTGATCTCAACACAAAGGCTTCAGTAAGGACTTGATGTGCTGATGCTTATCCCTTGTGCGGAATTGGCTGATGAACACTGACACATATCAGAGCAAGACTGGAGCAAAGCATGTCTAGTTTCTACTTTCTACTTTCTAGGACCCAAAAGATTTTTTGAAGCATGTTCTGAACTGTCGATTTATTATGCCTGCAGGACAGAAATCCTATTTCGTTGTTCTGAAACAACGGCTGTCCACCACTTAGGCACCTGAAAGCCGTCCAATCTGAGTTATGCGGCCTGGATGAGAGTAATGGCAGAGGCGCCGGCAGAGGGAGAAGCAGAGGACGGCTGCTCACTTGGCCGACGAAGCACAACCTGCATTCTGCGACTAACTACCAACAGCACGAGGCAGAGTGCAGCCAACAGCATCTGCAAATTGGCAGCTGCAGCTAGAACTAGCAGCGTCTGTAATTAGCGTCTCCTATCGCATTCTCACATTCACAGAGTGTGACCTACCTCGTGCTATGTACGATTCAAGCCATGAAACAACAACAGTTAACATACCAACACAATCAATCCATACATGTCAAACTTTTATCTTTACTGATAATATTTACAAGATTTCAGAAGGCCAAATGCTTCAACAGTTCCGCAGCTACATACCATTTCAGCATCATTACCCTTTTTTGTCTCAAATCATACAGGAAAAGAAGTAATGTCACTCAAATGTTATGTAGTTGCAGAACTGTTGAAGCATTCAGTTTTCCCTTTTTTCACTTTTTTCTATATTTTTCATTTTTTTAGAAGGAAGCATTCATCTACCTAGAATGTTATCCATCAGTAAAACTTGGTGGAGAGGAGGCTGCTGAGGAGATAAAATTGATGGCACCTCCTTACCACAGCTACTAACCCCCTTGGCTTAGCAGGGAGACCACCTAACTATCAGCCCATCAGTTCTTCTTGGGTAAGTATTTAGGCGTTGAGCGCCTTGCCCTCCTAGTAAGAAGGTGGTCGGAGTTCCCTTAGGCGTCGAACAACATGCTTCATTGTGGGCCTAGAAGCAAGAGACTCCTGCGTGCACCGGACCGCCAGGTTCAGGAACTCAACCAGATCATCATGTGGGGCCTTCTCCCACAAGCCTTCGATGAAGAACTCGCGAACCCTGCCTCTCTGGATAAGCCTCATAGCCCAGTTGACGATGTTGAAACCATTTCCATATGGAGAAAATGATGGGTCCAGTGCTTTCTTATCTGAAATCAGCTCCAGCAGCACAACTCCATAGCTGTACACATCTGCCTTGTCGGACACGCGGCATGTCATTGCATACTCAGGAGCCACATAACCGAAAGTACCAGCAACATCCGTTGTCGCATGCGTTTCTGAGTTCCTGAGAAGCCTCGCCAATCCAAAATCAGAAAGGTAGGCGTTGCATTCATTGTCGAGCAATATGTTGTTTGGCTTGACATCCCGGTGCAGAATGCGGGGGACGCATTCGTCATGCATGTACGCAAGAGCCCGAGCAACATCCAGAGCAATCTTGTGAAGCCTTCTCCAGCTGATTGGCCTCCTACCCCTCTCTTGTATGAACCTTTCCAGGTTGCCACCTGGCAGATAGTTGTATATCAGAAACATCTCCGACTCGCTGATGTGGTACCCCATGAGAGTGACAAGATGAGGATGACGGCATTGCCCAAGGATCCTCACTTCTGCTTGGAACTCCTTGTCGCCATGCTGCTTCCCAATAGCAAGCCTCTTTATTGCCACAAGAACTCCAGGTGCAACCTCGGCTTTGTATGTCGTGCCAAAGCCGCCATTGCCAATGCAGCTGCTAGAATTGAAATTCCCAGTAGCGCGGACAATAGTCTCATATGTCAGGGAGGCTCAATTTCAACATCGGCGAAAACCTTGACTTCCCTTGTCCTAAAAGAGCCCTTTGATGCTCTCTGAGGCCATTTCCTTGTGCAGATGCACAGGGTGAGTGCAACTAACAGAAGGACGGCAATGACTGATGCTGAAGCTATGGCAGCAATCTCTTTGATACCCAAGCCACCACCACCACCACCATTGCTGCTGCTGCTGCTGCTGCCATTAGAAGTGCCCGGCCTTATCTCAGTCAGCCCACGGATAATTGTTGGCATAGGAGAAACAGGAAAGAGTTCACCAGTAACTGAATGAGCAGTAACTAAATGAACTGGTGAGACCGGAGCAGCAGCATTAACAGCAGGAGCAGTTCTCTCCTCCCCAGATAGTTTGTTGTTGTCAAGCAGTAAAACAGTGTGATTTCGAAGTGCCACAAGATCAACAGGAACCTCGCCTGATAGAGAATTGTTGGACAGATTAAGAAATTCCAGCGACCTTAGCTGGGCCAAACCGGAAGGTATCTCACCGCTGAAATTGTTGCCGGACAAGGAGAGAAATTTGAGGTTCTTGAGCTCCGCGAGGCCGGAGGGAAGCCGGCCGTGGAGCAAGTTGCCGCTGAGATCCATCCTGACGAGGCCGCTACAATGGAGGAGCTCCGGCGGCACGCCGCCGGTGAGCCGGTTCCCGGACAGGTCCAGAACGCGGAGCCGCGCGAGCTCCCCAATCCGCGGCGGGATGGTTCCAGCCAACGAATTGGAGGACAAGCGGAGGCGTCGGAGCGCCGCACAGCTCCCCAGCGCCGGCGGGATTGGCCCCTCAGCCGGTTCCCGGAAAGGTCCAAGCTTTTCAGCCCCTCCGGGAAGGTGGCCGGCAGGCGGCCACGGGAGAGTTCCCGGCGAGGTTGAGCGTCTGGAGGCGCCGCAGCCGCCAGAGCTGCGGAGGAATCTCGCCGCGGAGCCCCGCCGAGGGAAAGGAGAGCGCTTTGAGCTCCGTGAGGCGAGCGACAGCCGGGGACAGCTCCCCGCCGAGGCGGCCGCCGAGCGCGAGGCCCACGACGCGCCCGGACCCCGCGTCGCAGGTGACCCCCGGCCAGGAGCAGTGGTGCGCGCCGGACTCCGGCGACCACTGGCGGAGAGCGTCGCCGGCGCCTGCGCGGGAGGTGAGGGAGCGCTTGAGGTGGAGCAGCGCCGGCATGTCGTCCTGCTGCTCCGGCAGGGGTGACGGCGAGGACGCGACGGGGGCCGTGGTGAGGAGGAGGTGGAGAGCGAAGAGGACGGCGGTGGTGGCGGAGCGGCGGAGGAAGGCCATCTCCGGCCGGTCGACGACGAGGACGCGGACCTGGACCTCCACGAAACGCCAAGCGGGCAGGGAGCGGTGGCGGAGAGCTTTGTCTGGGTCAGTCAGTGGCGACCGAGTGACTCACCAAGTCTGCCGACTGCCTGTCGAATGTCCATGGACTCGGAGACTTGTACTGGTACACGCGGTGGGGCCCACGCCAGGGGCTGAACTTTTCATACATGGGCCCTGGAACGGAGGACCCTAGAGTGATTTTTGTAAATAAGAGGGGGCAGAGTGCGACGGGGATGCTCGGCTTTTGTGGTGTTCAATTGTTCATTGCTGCGTCGCCGGCTTCCTGCCGTCCTCCTCCTCTGTTCAACGCATTCACCTGCCGTGACTTGGTGTTTTACTTTTCGTTGCTTGGTCGCCCATTTTGGGAATTCCATTGTGGTTGAATTGCAATCGTTTTGGTTCTCTCCTAGTCACATTTTTTTTGGGGGTGGGGGTGGGGGCGCCAAGAGTGGCAAGTTTGTATGAGAAAGAAATAGAATACCCGTCTTGGCGCGAAATTTTGGTATATTTAAATGTTTGGAAAAAGTAGCCCATGATTTTCTAGAGGTTGCGCAGACAGCCCACAAACATGAAGCCCAAACCATACCATTTGGAGAAGTTCCTTGCACATCACATACGACAAAGCAATCTCTCAAGAATATTAGGCTATAGATAGACTCGGTCAACCTAGGCCAGGATGTCATAGCTCATTAACAGCCCATTGAACATGTGAGATACAAAATGGGCGCGTGAGCCACAAGGCAATTGTCCCTTTTCATTATGATAAATGCTTACCTTGGCGAAGAACTGAATGACCTCTTTCTTTTTCCTTTTGGTAGTCTTACCAAGTAACACATAAGGTAGGATATCATGATAGCTATGGTTTCACCTTTTTATGTATAATTAAGGGTTTTTTCAATATGATTCAAAGCATATGTGTCACGACTACATCATAGTAAGGAAAATATAATTCTTTCATGTGAAATTCTTTCGCCACTCCAAAAATGTCTAAGGTAAACAGTACACCCATAAACAAAATGCTATCATTCATGTAGTACATTTTAGAAGGTTCTTGAAGGTTCTTGCTTAGGCAATATCATATAGGTAGTATAAGAATAACAAGAGCAAAACCGATAGTAGATCTAGAATAAAGCTTGTTAAGGAAAATGAAGTGAACCTTTAGCCCTTGAACCCCATTAATTGTCTATTTTCTCGTCAATCCATTTATTCTATTAGTCTCAGAGAGAGGATCTCAAATGCAAGTTTTTTTGCCTAACCTCATTAGGAGTACTACTTTTGTGTTGGGTATGCAGGCCATCCAACAAAAAGATAAATACTTTAATTATATTTTCATGCGTGAAGCAACACTTGCATAAATTACACATAACTTATATGCATGAATGGCATAGTAGGGTCGTGGGACACACTATCTCACTATGTGGTGATGCCTTTTCTTTGATTCGAGGACGTATTGATAGGTTGCACTCAAATTGCATTGGTGCCTTTTCTTTGATTCATAGATATATTTCTCTTCGCTAGCGAGCTAGAGATGGTATCTTTTTTATCTATAGTTACACATACAACAAAAAACATACTTAATTATTAGTTTTGCCATAGAGAGTAACATTTGTTGCACAAGTTACATGTGGCTTTGCGTGCATAACTCCACGTTTTTTTAGTAGTGGGACACACTACCTCAAAAGCAGTGATGCCTTTTAGAAAACCATCATCGACCATGTCCCCCTTCACATAATCTTAAAAATAGTACATCACCACATTTATTTATGCACATGTAGCCTTTGATCGATAGAATTAATTAGTTTTGCTTTTTATGTACCCTACAACCCCACTTACATAGGTTATATGTAGCAAAGAGTGGGGCTATGTAATATGCCACCTCTCTCTGAGCGGTGGTATCTTCTTATTTGGATTGGTAACGTGTTTATGGTTTTCTCTTAATATAATAATCAAATATGTTATTTTCTTATTAATTGCTCCTCACCCATACCATGAAGCCCATGAAGCTACTAATTTTGTCTCAATCTTTCTTACATGGTTCTTTTTATTAATTGCTAGAGATAAAACTTCTCAGCGTCTTTTGTTTTTAGACGATGACAGACTCTTTTCAAGAAAACAATAATGGACCATACGCTTCTCTAACATTCATACCATGGAGGGTACATGTGACACATCTATTTACACAGAGTATGTGTGAGTTCCTTGACAACAGAATGACGTGACATAATAACTGGGAGTAAATAATTCGTGAACTGAGATCCTAATAATAAGTATACAAATACAATACTTTTGAAGTGTTTAATGAACCACCGTATGTCCATCAACCATCATATGTAAATAATAATAATAATAATTTTAATATTATTATTATTATTATTACTACTACTACTACTACTACTACTACTACTACTACTATTATTATTACTATAATAGAAGACGTACATAGCATGTCACCTCGTCAAGCGACGGCATGTTCTTCGAGAACACGCGTTGGTATCACCACCACACCATGACAAAGCCATTGGTTTTGTCTCATTCTTTCTTACATGACTCGTCTTAATTGCTATAGATAAAACTTTTTGGTGTCTTTTTGTTTTCTGGACGAGGACACTCTTTTTTAAGAAAAACAATAATGGACTATACGCTTCCCCATTCATAGCACGGAAGGTATCCGCACATTTATTTACGCAACCTAATACATGAGGAGTAAAGAGCTTGGGAATTGAGACCCTAATAATAATAATAATAAAGTATATAAAAAATACAGTACGTTTGAAGTGGTTAGTGAGCCACCATATGCATATGTTGATCCTACCATATATATTAGGTGTTGCGAGAGCGAGATTAGTAGATTAGTAGATATGAGACTCGGAGCCTCGAACGGAGTCGTCGTGAACAAACAAGCCGACCAAGACGGGACGTGGTGGCGTCTAGCCGTTGTTGCATGTTGCTGCACCTTTTTTCACTATATAATAATAAAGATAAAGGAAAAAATGCAATACAACTGATAACGGAAGCCACCGCTCTTCCATCATTATTAAAAAAAAATACTGTACTATCAAATTTGCTCATTTTTCTTACTATTTTCTCCTTTAAGCAAGTGTGAAACTAGTTATAAAATTTTTCTAGATCTTACTCCTTACAAACAATTCTATAATATGTAAAGAATAATAACATTATTGTAAACACGCATAACACCACTACTACAGAATAATAGGGATTTAGTCCCGGTTGGGAAGGACCTTTAGTCCCGGTTTTTCCAACCGGGACTAAGATTCCGGGACTAAAGGTCAATTTCTTTTAGTCCCGGTTGAGATAACCGGGACTAAAGGTCTTCTCAGCCAAAAAAATTAATGCCTTCCACCTAGTCGCTTGTAGGATTCAAACTCAAGACCTTATGCACAGCCTCGCGTGTACCTTACCATCCCATCTACACAGCACATATGACCTTAGATAGAATGCTTTACTTTTGAACTAACTCATTGGAGCACCTTTAGTCCGAGTTCGTAATACCAACCGGGACTAAAGGGTATATCTTTAGTCCGGATTAGTATTACCAACCGGGACTAAAGGTCAAGACTCTTTAGTCCCGGTTGGTGTTACCAACCGGGACTAATTTAGACCCTTTTGTCTAGGTTGGTAACACTAACCGGGACTAAACTTCTTTTACTCCCGAACACAAAAATTACCGAGACTAAAGCCAAAATTCAATGTGGATCAAAAGCCTGTTCTGTAGCAGTGCACATCACCCCGCCAAGTGGTGCGTTCACGTTGGGTATCATACCCACACCATGAAACCACTGATTTCGTCTCATTCTTCCATACATAGCTCATCTTATTAATTGCTAGAGATTGAACTTGTCGGTGTCTTATGTTTCTGGACGACAAACTCTTCTGGAGAAAACAATATAATAATGGGAACATATGCTTCCCTATCTCAAACATTCATAACACGGAAGGGTATACACACATTTATTTACACATATGTGTGACTTCCTTGACAACAGAATGATGCGGCATAATAACTTAGGGGTAAAGAGCTTGAGAATTGAGATCCTCATAATAAGTATTATATACTAATACGTACTTTTGAAGTGGATAGTGAGCCACCATCTATATGCATATGTTAATCCATCCATCATAGTATAAATATTAGGTGTTGCGAGATTAGCAGATTAGAATATGAGACTCGGACTCGGGAGGGAGTCTCGAACGGGAGGAAAGGAAAGTCGTCATGAACGAGCAAGCAAGCCGACCAAGACGGGACGTGGTGACGTCATGCCGTTGTTACATTTTTGCTGTACTTTTTCCCGGAAAGACCACACAATAATACAAGTGACGGAAGCCACCGGAAATGGAACTTTCCAACTGCCAGCGCGCTCTTCATCATCTCCATCATCGTCGTCGCTCTGTGGTGGTCCCACTCTGCCTCCACGTGGGCTCCGCGGCGGCGGGTCCCGCAATCAGGTGATGACCGTCGCTTGGCATGATACTGGTGGCGGTCGGTCGCCGGCCGTGTCGATCATGGCGACGAGGAGTAGTCGAGTACGAGTACGGGTCCGATCGATCCTCCGTAGTTGTGGCTGTGGCTGCCCGTCGTCGCCTTCCTAAGCAGAATTCTCTTTTCTCCATTTTTTAACCATTAACTAAGAACTCTCTCTTTTTTTTTTTTTTTTTTGCATGGGCTAAACAAAAGCATAACACGAACGACACACCACCTTGGCAAGAAGACGGTGGTACCTTGCTTTTATTTGCACTTGTTTGATGATAACGAGTTCACATGGTGGCTCCCCCTTGATAGACAAGTGATTTTGTTTTTTATTTTCTTATTCCTTAATCTCTTTTAAGTAAGTGTCAGTGTGAAAACATATCGAAGATGAACTTGTGTTGGCTATCTCATATTTGTTGAACAACATGTTCTTAAAAAACTAGGATATCCATGCATTTATTTATACATGATGTAGCCTCCGGTCAATAGCTGTTTGATTCAATAAACTAACAACTAGTTCAAATAGTTAGGTTTTATGGACTAGTGAATTAGTAACTAGTTGGATCTTAAATTAGTCATTAGTTCATCCACTAGTTTACCTGTTTAGATATTTACGGACTAATTATTAATCAACTTGTTACTAGTTCATAGGATCCAAACAAGACCTTTATATATTCCATAGCCCACTCCCATAGGTTACACATAGCATGGAGTTGAGGCTATGTGATACACAATCTCGCCAAGCGGTGGTATCTTCTTATTTTGTACGATAACAGGTCCATGGTTTTCTCTTATAATAATCGAATGGGTTCCTTTTTGTATCCATTTCTCCTTGAAGCAAGCCTGAAACCAATAAGTCTAGGACTTTTTCCTTATAAACTAATATTTAAAAAATAATAATATTACTACATATAGACATCCAAAACACACCGATGCCACACTCACACCTACCGATTTCGTCTTGTTCTTGTTTCTTACATGCATGACTCATATTAATTGCTAGAGATGGATTTCTAGATATTCTTTTTTTTTTTGTTTGTTATTGAACGATGCTATAGAGCAAACTATTTTTGAGAAAACAACTATGGACCATACCTTCTTCTAACATTCTTAGCAAAGATAATATACATATATTTATACATATGTCTGAGTTTCTTGATAAGAAAAAATGTAAGGACATGATAACAGAGAGGTAAAGAGTGTGAGAATCGAAATCCTAATAGTAAAAAATACAGTAATCTCTCTATTTAAATTATAAAATGTTTTTTTTTTTTTTTATATACGTGTTGGGATTACCCTTCCCTATCTTTCCTAACTTCACAAAAATCCCTCCCGAGCGCACATATATATGCGCTGGTCGACGCCAAGACATCTGCGCACCGTCCCGTGAGAAGAGGTGGTGGAAGGGTGAAAACATAGTTTTGTTTCACTCTCAGGTTCCTGATACAAGTTTGCCAGAGAGACAAGTTTCTAGATATAGGATCGATTAATTAGTGGAAAGTGTAGGGTCCTTAGTATAAAAGCATTTTTCTTTTATTTTTTCATGAATCAAGACATGTGGGAACCAAATCATATTCACTACTGGCGACCACTGCCACTCTCTAGCGAGCGGCGGCGGCAGTCCATGGCAACGTCCAAATGGGGTCCCTCCGCAGTTCTGCCACCTCCCCCTCCACCCCTCACTACCCATCCTTTTCTACTGCTTCTCCGGTGATCAGTGTCGCCCGTTCTCTGGCCAGAGTTGCTACTTGTCATGCTCTGCCTGCTTCAAATTCCCTTACGCTTTGGTCTGTCCAGTTGTGCTGGTTGATGTTGCCTTAGTCATTGATTCTTTGTAGTAAATACTGGCTGCCGCGGCACTCTCTTTGGCGGAAGCCATGCTTTTGCCGTTGTTATTGCTTAGGCAAATACTTTACGCCAATGTCGCCCTGGTCTCTCTTCTTATGCAGATGCTTAGTTGTTGAGTGTGTAATGCCCCCCCCCCCCACTTGTGGGGTACTTTGCTGTTGCTCTCTTGTGGATGCTTTGCGGCTATTTCGTCTCTAGCGGATGCTTTGCTGCCATGCTTCTAGATGTTCGTCTTGGCTCCTCTTGGTGGATACTTTTACCTTTGTGGCTTCATCACCTATGTTGGCAACTTAGCATTGATGTTTTTCCCTTACGTAGGCCCAATCGGTTAGGCTTGAAGCAAAGGATCCTTCCCCTCGCTTGCTTTTTTTTTTTTTTGCGGTGGAAAGCCGAGCTTCATTCATTCATTACATTCATCGTTTACAATGTTCCACAGACATGGTGGTGGTATTAGCCACTCCACCACCGTGTTGTCTTTGGACACTTGCCTTGCACACTCATGAGCTAGTCTATTACACTTCCTACTAGAAAATTCAAAGACAAACTCATTGAAGCTCCGGCTAAGTTCTTCAATTTGTCGAAACAATGGGCCAACTTCTCTCGCTTGCTTTTTCTTGTTGGTTTTGTTGTTCTGTGAGCATAGTGGTAATCCCACGGATTACTTGTTGTTGTTCTATGAGCATAGTGGTAATCACACACCAGCCCTAGCTGGTGTGTGATTCGAACCCTTTCAGCGTTAACACTCATAAAATACATAATAAATCACATAAGTATCAAAAATAGTGAAACTAATTTGTTTAGAATGGTTTTAACTAGATCTATACCATAGTAAATTAATAAGTGAGGGGTATTACAGACATTTGTCATCTTTCATCCATTAAAAAATAGAAGGAGCTGTTTTGCCAAACGTTTCTCCAAATGGCTTCTGCTCCTTCAGAGAAGCCAATTTTTCAGAGGAGCTAGAGCCAGAGCTCTGCCAAACCGGCCTTAAATATGCTATAATATCATTATATATAACTCTGTCGGTGTTTGACCACCGATAGCCTGCCACGGGGTTCCCGTAGCAGTTGATTCGGATCTCGGCGAACAACTAGAACTCGGCGGTTTCACGCAAGAGACACACGGTTTATCCTGGTTCGAGCCCTCGTCGTCGAGTAAAAGCTCTACTCCAGTCGGCCTTGGCCTTTTGCGTTGGATTGATGTCCGATCGTGTATTGTTAAATGCATTTACAAAAGAGGGTGCTCTGGCTCCTTTTTATAAGAGGAAAAGAGCCAGAGCTATGGTTTCTAATCCTAGTCGGATCCATAGGAAGTGTTCTGTTCTGATTACACAGGTTACTTTCTATTCGTCTAACTAGGATGATCCGTATTCTACTCAGATCCGTCCTTCTTGCTCTTGTCCTGACGGGAGCCGTGCTGGTGAGTAGCCGTCTACGTCCCGTATCGACAAGCCCCCGAGCATTTCGAAGTAGAACTCGGGGAGCGCCTTGCTTCTGGAGTGATGCTTCGAAGTGGTCTAGCTGAAGAATTGTTCCCTTTTGTGCGCCGTAGGTGCACTCATTGAGTGTTGCCCTCGAGCCTCTTGCTACTTATTTATAAGTAGCTGGAGGATCTTGAGAAAAAAGAAAAAGTTGAGGGTGTATGCCCTGTAGCCTCCGTGCCTTCGTCTGAGTTGTTTTTTGTCAGAAAAGAAGTCGGGCGATGGGTTTTAGCCTGTTTGGTATTGTAAGTGTGTTTCCCTAAGCGTAGCTTCCGAGCTCTTCTGAGTACTTTGTAAAAAATGAGGCGAAGGTTTGTGACTTGCTCGAGCTTTTCCTGAGTTCTTTTTCTTGAAAGTAGTCGGATGATGGCTTTTGGTCGACGTGCGCCCATAGGCGCACTCATGAGTGTAGCCCCCGAGCCTCTTGCTTTTTGGAACAAAGAGCTGGAGGGTCCAGAGTAGCATGATGGCTTTGAAATTGTAGCCCCCGAGCTTGAATTCTTTTCCTTAAAAGTAGTCGGGTGGTGGCTTTTTGATTGACGTACGCCTATTGGCGCACTCAATGAGTGTAGCCCCCGAGCCTCTTGCTTTTTGGAACAAAGAGCTGGAGGGTCTAGAGTAGCATGATGGCTTTGAAATTGTAGCCCCCGAGCTTGATTCTTCAAAAGTAGTCGGGTGGTTTTGACGACTACGTCATCCACATATGCTTCCGCGTTCTTTCCAATTTGATCTCCCAAACAAGTCTGAATTGCTCTTTGGTATGTTGCTCCTGCATTTTTGAGTCCAAAAGACATTGTTTTGTAACAATAGGCGCCGAAAGGTGTAATGAAAGAAGTCTTGCTTTGGTCTTCTTCTTTTAGTGCAATCTGGTGATATCCCGAGTAGCAATCTAGAAAGGATAATAGAGCTGATCTTGCTGTTGAATCCACTATCCGATCAATTCTTGGTAATCCGAAAGGGTCCTTTAGACAATGTTTGTTGAGGTCCGTGTAGTCGACACACATACGCCATTCATCGTGTTCTTTTTTGTGTACCGTAACAGGATTTGCCAACCGGCCGGGTGTAAGATTTCTTTAATGAACCCCGCCGCTAGTAGTCGGGCTATTTCTTTTTTATTGCTTCCTTCTTGTCCGGTGAAAAACGTCGTAGTCTTTGTTTGATCGGTCTTGTTCCTTTGTTGACTTCAATTTTGTGCTCACCAACTCTCTTGGGACTCCGGGCATATCTGGCTGGTTTCGGGCAAATATATCCTTGTTGTCCCGTAAGAAGTTGATGAGCGCGAAGTTCCTATTTGATAGGCGGTGTGCGCTGATTGTGGCGATCTTTGATGGATCACCCGTCCCCTAGATCAATCTTTTGGTGCCCTCTCCCTCACCTGTAGTGAGTGTACTTTGCTTTTTTTGGTATCTCTAGTTCTTCCATTCTTACTGCTCTTCGCCGAGTTGATTTCACCTTGTACTTTTGAGGATATTTGTATTGCTTGTACATCGCATTCGTAGGCTCTTTTTTAGGTCTCCTCGAGAGAGAGTACTCCGTGTGGTCCTGGCATCTTGAGTAGTAGATATGGATAGTGTGGTATAGCCAAGAATTTTGCTAGTGCTGGTCTTCCTAATATCGCATGATATGATGATTCAAAATCTACAACTTCAAATTTGATGAGCTCTGTCCTGTAATTTGTGGGAGTTCCAAATGTTACTGGAAGTGTAATCTGTCCGAGAGGCATAGCCTGGTCTCCCGGGTACTATCCCATAAAAGGTACGCTTGTAGGTGTGATCATTTTTGAGAATTCTGGTCCCATCTTCTTCAGGGTGTCTGCAAATATGATGTTGAGTCCTGTCCCCACATCGATGAGTACTTTGGTTACTGTTATGGCGGCAATTGTTGATCCGAGTACTAATGGATATAGCCCTGTGTTCCCAACACTTGTCCATTGGCCTTCCCGTGAGAACTGAATTGGATATTGTGACCAATTTAAATATCTGGGTGTTGCTGGCTCTGCTGCCATGATTGTTCGCCAAGCAAGCTTGTCTTCTTGTTTGCTCCTAGAACCGGGTACTCCTGAGAATATTACTGATACTGTTGCTCTTGGATTTTAAAAACCGTTATCTATTTGTGTTGTCTTCTTCTTTCTTTTCCCCTGTTTTCTTCTTTCTCTTGTTTGTCTTTCTTCATGTATCTTTCTTGAAAGATGCGACACTCTCCCATTGGGTGGATTCCTGTTGGATGATAGATGCATTTCATGTTTTTCGAGGTCTTTAAATCTTCTTGCCGGGTAGAATTTTTTTTTTTTCGGTGGATGCCACCATGTTGTCAGAATATCTCTTTTTTGTTGTGGAATTCTTGTCATTTGTCTTGAATGTTCCATCTTCTTGAGTTGTCTTGATACCTTGAGTTGTCCTGGTATCTTGAATTGTCTTGATATCCCGAGTTGTTTTGGTTGTTCCATCTTGTGTTGTTTTGATCGTTCGAGTTGTTTCTTCTGTCCGTGTTGTTTCTTCTTTCTGAGTTGTTTCTATTGTCTGGAAACCTTTCTCTTGTCTTCTCTTCTGCTGTAATCATCTTTTCAACTGTTCTTTTGAACTCCTCATTTGTCCGAGGGTTTTCCTTGCAGAAATCGTGAAACATCCATCTTACTTTTAAGCCGTATGAAAATGCTTCTATTACTTCTCTCTCAGTGATGTCGTGTACTTGTGCTCTGAGTTCTCCAAATCTTTTATAGAAGTCTCTGAGGCTTTCTCGTGGATTTTGCTTTAAACCTTTCAACTCGGCTTGCGTTATTGGGTGGATCAGTATCCCTGCAAAATTCTCACAAAAGGCTTTTTGGAGGTCGCCCCATGTTTTGATAGATCCGGGTCGTAACTTGTCGAACCACTGGAGTGGTAATGTTTCCAGGGCCATTGGGAAAAATAAGGCTTTTATGTCGTCATCGCCTCCGGCTAGTTCTATAGATTGAGAATAAATCCTAAGCCATTGCATTGGCTCAGTCTTGCCATCATATTTTGAATGATTGGATGGTTTGAATTTGTGAGGTAGTTTGATTGTGAGTAGTCTTCCTGCGAAGCAAGGAAATCTGTCGGGTACTTTTTCTGGTCTGTAGTCGGAATCTGCCTGGCTGTCGTATCTCGAAATAAACCTGGGGGGACTTCTGGGTGGTGTCGGAGATCTTCCCCTGTTTTCCCCTATTTTTTTGTCCAATCGTGATGAGGTTGAGCTCTTCTCCCATAATTTGGTGTTGATAATCTTTCGAAAGCGGAAATCCTCCGAGTTCTTTGACTTGTCTGTTCAGAGGGTATGTGTCGGGGAGGTACTCGGTCGTCTTGTATCCTTTGCGCGGTATCTCTGAGTAGACTTCTAAGCCTGACTTGTTCTTCACTTGGTCGTTGTATGGCGTCAATTTCATTAATTAACTCTTGTATCTTGTTGATAGGATCAAGTCTGGTTCTTGCTGCAGTTCGTCTTTCCTCGGCTTCTTTTTCAGCTCTTTTTTATTGTATTCGGCTAGCTCTTCTTTATATTTGCGACATGCTTCTCTACGTTCATGAACTCGGTTCCTTCTTCCTCCTCTTTTCTTGTTTCTTCTTTCTCTTGCTGCTTTCTGGCTGTCAGTCTCCTCCTCTCTTGTGACGGAATTTGCCGGGATATCAGCCTCTGATTCTTCCGATGAATTATAGTTGGGTTAGACTGGCGGTACCAGAGGTTGCCTTATCATGAATACTTCTTCGTATGTATTGGGTGGATGGTCGAGTTCTTCTCCTTCTAGAGGTTTACCGTATTGAAAAGGAAGGAAGGTGGAGTACTTATCTTGCTTGAAGATGTTCCATTGGTCAAGGTGGTAAGATCCCATTGCCTTCTGAGTGATATCCTGATATATCCGTGCCGAGTTGTTGAAACCGTAGTGAAAAGAACTCGGTTTGTCTTGTATATTTGGTTTTTCAGCTTCTTTCGTGAGCTTGAGTCTTGAAAAAATTTCTTGTATCTTTGGCTCGGGTTCTCGAAGTAGTCGACCATGGAGAATTTTTGTTCGTCGCCCGCGCACCCCGATTCCGAAAAAAACGAAGGTTGATCCCGTTGGAAAAATCATCATGTGTAGGTCCGTCGAGCCTTTGACGTTGATTTCGCCGAAAGCCCCTACGGGCGCGCCGGTGCCGGTGTTTGACCACCGATAGCCCGCCACGGGGTTCCCGTAGCGATTGATTCGGATCTCGGCGAACAACTAGAACTCGGCGGTTTCACGCAAAGAGACACACGGTTTATCCTGGTTCGAGCCCCGTCGCCGAGTAAAGTTTCTACTCCGGTCGGCCTTGGCCTTTTTGCGTTGGATTGATGTCGATCGTGTATTGTTCGCCTCTGTTACAAAAGAGGGTGCTCGGCTCCTTTTTATAAGAGGAAAAGAGACAGAGCTATGGTTTCTAATCTTAGTCGGATCCATAGGAAGTGTTCTGTTTCTGATTACAGAGGTTACTTTCTATTCGTCTAACTAGGATGATCCGTATTCTACTCGAGATCCGTCCTTCTTGCTCTTGTCCCGACGGAAGCCGTCTTTGGTGAGTAGCCGTCTACGTCCCGTATCGACAAACTCCGAGTTGTTTTCTGTGTCAGATCCAAGATTTGCTCATAGATCTAGTATCTCTACGTAGCAGTGGAAACGACCCATTTTATATCTCTAACCACAGCGAAAACCTCATTATAACATCACACAGCAAATTAATTAAAATGAAGATGAGATTTCTAATATATATATATATATGATTATTGAACTAAAACCGTTAAGAACATTGCACAATAAGACCGCTAATATATAAGTCTAGTAATACTCCGTCCATTCTTTCAGTGAGTGTATTACGAAAATTTATTAATATAAATATTCTATCCTTTCATGAAAGGTGTTCGTATTATTTTCCACTAAGTAACCACTAGTATATAAAATACATATATGATCATATAAAATAGATATATTAGTATATAAAAAATATAAAGATAAAGGAAAGAAGAAGAAAATAAAAAAAGAGAAAGATGGACCCTCCTGCAGTTTGTAGTAGTAAAGAGACATGCAGGTGGTTTGTTTTTGTGATAATTTCTTTTGTTTACGGCCAATACTGCGGCAAATCCAAGCCATGTCATGCAGCAGCAGTAGCACGGCGTGTGTTGGAGACGTGTGGGCTCGTTCGGTCGGATGGAGAATGGAATTGTGTACAACTCCTCTTCTCTCCCTTAGCAAAAAAAAAAAAAAAATGTATAAATACGAGCAGCAGCGGTGATCACGGCCTGGCTTTGGCGCTAAAAGCATCCCTTGCCCTTCCTGACCGTTTAACATCCGGTTTGACACGGACACACACTCGCCGTTTCGGTTTCGGTTCCTCTCATGACAATTTGGCGGCGATTTAAAAAAAAAAAAAAAAAAAAAAAAAAACCAACATGGCGGCCACTCTTTCGCCTCCGATTTTTAGCATAGAACGAGAACTTGCATGTGTTCAAATCCGATGTGATATGTGTATACCAGTGTCTAGACTCGATCCGCACACGAGTCACTCGCGGCTCTTCTGCAGGGCAGGAAGATTTTTAGGATTGTTCCTGATTATTTTTTAGTTTTGTCTCTTTTGCTTTCTAATTTCAGGATCCTGATGAAAATGAGTAGGAATACCAGTTCAGCATTTAAAGGCTAATTACTTCATATGGATTTCGTGCCTTCGTGCCTTCGTGCAGCCATCCATCCATCAGTTGGTGGTCGGTCAACAGGCGCATGAGCCCATCGAGCCTCCCCCTCCCCTAGCGATTCAGCTCTCCTGTGTCCACCGAGGATTCAAGCACTATACCATACCCCTTCCTTGCACCGTTGCGCGTGCCGTAGGTCTTCTACTCCCTCGCTCCAACCTCCGCTGGCCACCAAGGATTTCGTACAAAAGGTATGGCCCTTTGTATGGCCCTTCTCTAAATGTTTATTGTCTCAATGTTCTGTCATTAACAATGCTTATGCTTTTATCTTTGCAGGTATATAGTGCACTGCAATCTATTATTTTATATTACTTGTAATTCCATATTATATAACTCCTACAAATTGGAATCCACTCCTGGATAGAAGCGCCGGCCACATCACCCAAAAAACTCTCAGCCATCTGATCTTGTGTTCGACGGTCCAGATCTCGTGGAGCTGATTCCGCCAGAAGCGGATTCTCGGGCTGCTTCTCATCTTTTCCGGCTTCTCACGTGCTTCTCTTCTTGCTTCACCGGCTTCTCAGTAAAATCCGGGAACCTGAATATATATATTGGGATTCTGCTTCTGCTTCCTCTCTTCTCACCGCTCTCCCACTCCCGATCGAAAAAAAAACGATCTCCATCCCTTCCCTCTCCCTCTCCCTCTCCCTCTCGGACTCTCTTGATTCAGCGACGAATGGGGCGACGGCGCACCCTGCCGGCGGCGTGCCGGCGCCCCCCTCCCCCCTCGTCCCCTGCGCAGGTGAGTCTCGGCGGTCTCTTCTCCTCCACTCCCCTCTCTCTCTCTCTCTCTCTCTCTCCACATCTTGTTCGACGAGCGGTGGCGTCGAGCACAGCCATGGCGATGGGCTAGGGTTTCGCGTCTCTATCGCTGGTCGTGGCCGATTCGGCCGGGATCCGGGCGTGGGTGATGCACCAGCACAACGACCCTCGAGCTCGGCTCTCCGCACGGTGGCGCTTCTCCTTTCTTCCTCTTCCTCTTCCTCTCTCTCTTCCTTCTTGTGAACGTCGGAGCCGGTGCACAGGCACGGCTGGGCCTCACTGTGGCCACAGCGAACCACGCACCGTGCCGCCCGCGACCGCCTGGCGCCGCCCACCCCCCCTCCCTCGTTTGGGCGTGTTGACGATGTATATGCGATGCAGTTGATAGCTAACTCTCTCCAATACTGATATGCAGATATGGCATCTTTCTGACGTTCCAGTTAAGGCTGCTTGCCCTTGGTAACCTTCTTGCAGTTATTTTTCTTGTGCTGGGTTGATTCATATATTGCTAACAAGTGCATTTTCATATTGGCAGGGATGAAATATGTACTATCGTGTTCCATGTTCTTAGCAATTACTCCCTCCGTTTCAAAATGTCTCTGCCGCCGTTTCCGAGAAGCAAATGCCGCAATTTTATAAATATTAAATATCATCGATTAGTATCATAATTAGTATCATCGGAAAGATCTTTGGATCTAGTTTTTTAACAAAATTATTTGGAGATATAAATATTGCTCGTATTTTCTATAAATCGAGTCAAACTTGTGGCACGCATCCCACGGCGACAGTCAATTTGAAACGGAGGGAGTATCATTTATTATTTTTTATTAATTCTGCAATGCTGATTCAATACTGTAATATGCAGTGTTGGCTCCTTTTGATGTCTCTGTTCATAGCAGAATCATCAGTTGACTCTTCTTTTCCTTGGTCTTGCTATTACTATTCTAGCGCTACAAGACCAAGCGACGACATTGCTCAATTGCAGGTAAACACCTCGCGCACCTTACCAATCCCAAATTTTTAGGATTCTGGTAGCATAAAGGTTGCTACTTAATTAAATGTACAAAACTTGCTATGTCATATTTTGTTTGATTTCCATTCTTTGTCATGACTCTATTTGTTTTCCAAAGATCGACTGAATGATTTTCATGTTTGGGTCTATACCTTAGATTGTACCATGCCATGTGTTTGTCGTAGTGTTTACGTAAAGGTTACAAGCTCCCTATTCATTTCACCATGTCATCGTTTCAGTTTGAGTCCTAATTTAGGTGAGGTTGCAACAGAAATATAGATGTAATTTTTGACTTCTATTCTAAGCTTTCCCTGCTGCATTCCATGGATGCATTACAGAATGAAGAAAACATTAATTCTAATATCGACTTGATCGTTCCATTATTTGCGTCATACAATAAGATTATAGTCATGCCACATAGAATGGACTGTACACAAAGAGGACACAAAATAAAATAATATCTAAGAAATGACTTAGACCCTTCTGCATTTATTGTTATCGGACAGAAGCCTCCCAGTCAATATGAGGTTCAGGTGTGCGTGCATCCTTTAATATTGTTTGTACCATGCGACAGCGGCAAAAGTATATTTTTAATCAGCATGTACACATTCCTGATGCTTTATCTCACACCAATGTATCTTGCTCAAACATAAAACAGGAAATAAAATTATAGACAATTGCACATGCCACTGTTTTATTTTGGATGAGTTACACATTTGCGTTGCTAAATTTATAACTAACGGATCTGACTGAAATCAGAGGTAAAACTATATATAGTGAACTGCACATACAGCTATTTATTCCACATGAGAGGCTAAACTGGTGATTTGATTCTTGCTTGCATTCTAAAACTAACACTCCTACAAATTGGAATCCACTCCTGGATAGAAGCGCCGGCCACATCACCCAAAAAACTCTCAGCCATCTGATCTTGTGTTCGACGGTCCAGATCTCGTGGAGCTGATTCCGCCAGAAGCGGATTCTCGGGCTGCTTCTCATCTTTTCCGGCTTCTCACGTGCTTCTCTTCTTGCTTCACCGGCTTCTCAGTAAAATCCGGGAACCTGAATATATATATTGGGATTCTGCTTCTGCTTCCTCTCTTCTCACCGCTCTCCCACTCCCGATCGAAAAAAAAACGATCTCCATCCCTTCCCTCTCCCTCTCCCTCTCCCTCTCGGACTCTCTTGATTCAGCGACGAATGGGGCGACGGGCACCACGGCCGGCGGCGTGCGGCCCCCCCCCTCGTCCCCTGCAAGCGGGTGAGTCTCGGCGGTCTCTTCTCCTCCACTCCCCCTCTCTCTCTCTCTCTCTCTCTCTCCACATCTTGTTCGACGAGCGGTGGCGTCGAGCACAGCCATGGCGATGGGCTAGGGTTTCGCGTCTCTATCGCTGGTCGTGGCCGATTCGGCCGGGATCCGGGCGTGGGTGATGCACCAGCACAACGACCCTCGAGCTCGGCTCTCCGCACGGTGGCGCTTCTCCTTTCTTCCTCTTCCTCTTCCTCTCTCTCTTCCTTCTTGTGAACGTCGGGAGGTGCACGAGGCACGGCTGGGCCTCACTGTGGGCCACAGCGAACCACGCACCGTGCCGCCCGCGACCGCCTGGCGCCGCCCACCCCCCTCCCTCGTTTGGGCGTGCTGACGATGTATATGCGATGCAGTTGATAGCTAACTCTCTCCAATACTGATATGCAGATATGGCATCTTTCTGACGTTCCAGTTAAGGCTGCTTGCCCTTGGTAACCTTCTTGCAGTTATTTTTCTTGTGCTGGGTTGATTCATATATTGCTAACAAGTGCATTTTCATATTGGCAGGGATGAAATATGTACTATCGTGTTCCATGTTCTTAGCAATTACTCCCTCCGTTTCAAAATGTCTGTCGCTTCGTTTCCCGAGAAGCAAATGCCGGCAATTTTTATAAATATTAAATATCATCGATTAGTATCATAATTAGTATCATCGGAAAGATCTTTGGATCTAGTTTTTTAACAAAATTATTTGGAGATATAAATATTGCTCGTATTTTCTATAAATCGAGTCAAACTTGTGGCACGCATCCCCGGCGACAGTCAATTTGAAACGGAGGGAGTATCATTTATTATTTTTATTAATTCTGCAATGCTGATTCAATACTGTAATATGCAGTGTTGGCTCCTTTTGATGTCTCTGTTCATAGCAGAATCATCAGTTGACTCTTTTTTTTCCTTGGTCTTGCTATTACTATTCTAGCGCTACAAGACCAAGCGACGACATTGCTCAATTGCAGGTAAACACCTCGCGCACCTTACCAATCCCAAATTTTTAGGATTCTGGTAGCATAAAGGTTGCTACTTAATTAAATGTACAAACTTGCTATGTCATATTTTGTTTGATTTCCATTCTTTGTCATGACTCTATTTGTTTTCCAAAGATCGACTGAATGATTTTCATGTTTGGGTCTATACCTTAGATTGTACCATGCCATGTGTTTGTCGTAGTGTTTACGTAAAGGTTACAAGCTCCCTATTCATTTCACCATGTCATCGTTTCAGTTTGAGTCCTAATTTAGGTGAGGTTGCAACAGAAATATAGATGTAATTTTTGACTTCTATTCTAAGCTTTCCCTGCTGCATTCCATGGATGCATTACAGAATGAAGAAAACATTAATTCTAATATCGACTTGATCGTTCCATTATTTGCGTCATACAATAAGATTATAGTCATGCCACATAGAATGGACTGTACACAAAGAGGACACAAAATAAAATAATATCTAAGAAATGACTTAGACCCTTCTGCATTTATTGTTATCGGACAGAAGCCTCCCAGTCAATATGAGGTTCAGGTGTGCGTGCATCCTTTAATATTGTTTGTACCATGCGACAGCGGCAAAAGTATATTTTTTAATCAGCATGTACACATTCCTGATGCTTTATCTCACACCAATGTATCTTGCTCAAACATAAAACAGGAAATAAAATTATAGACAATTGCGCATGCCACTGTTTTATTTTGGATGAGTTACACATTTGCGTTGCTAAATTTATAACTAACGGATCTGACTGAAATCAGAGGTAAAACTATATATAGTGAACTGCACATACAGCTATTTATTCCACATGAGAGGCTAAACTGGTGATTTGATTCTTGCTTGCATTCTAAAACTAACAATTTTTCTGTCATGGATGTTACCAATGAACCTTGTTCAAATGGTTACAAACAAGGCATATCTACTATGAAATATTATTTTTATATAATAATGCTTCGATGGTTTGATCTTATGCGTATATTCTCCAAACTTATAGATGCTTTCTTTATTTATTCTTGTCTATGTGAAGGAAATTTGACCCCAAATTTATATGTTCCATGGAAAAATTTAAACAAATTCCTATTGTTTTCCTGCAATAACACTTATACTGCATATTCCAGGTATCTATACCCTACAAACAGAAAGCAAAGAGGTCATCGCTCACAGAAGAACTTCTACCTACGAGGTGACAGATGCATAAACTGGAAACAAATCACATCCTATAGTTTCCCCTCAATGATTCTTGCTTTGATAGTTTTAGAATCCTTCAGCTGACCAATTTCCTCCATGAACATGAGCTTTTTGTTGAAATTTGAATTGTGGAATGTTGCTGATGCTTTTTTGTTGTAGTTGAATTGGGATCTTCCCAACATAAATGATGTCTGATCTATGATTTCTTGGTTATTTCTACCATGTTGAGACAACCGATTTTTTATGATTTCTAGGTTATTTGTACCATGTTGAGACAACCAATTTTTAATCTTCTAACTACTCTAATAGATGGACCAGTGTTTAGCTTTGCTAACCTACATTCCATCTGGAAAGCTGGACGCCGTTTTATCAAACATATATGGTTCCTATTTTCTTGCTACAAATCTAAACTCTATTTGCATAAGAATTTATATAATTGGCCAACTGATCTTCCTGCAGATCTAAAGGTAAATAAACTATTTTTGTTCCATTTGTTTCTAACTGATTGTACCTTTGAGGGGTCCGCAGTACAGAATTCACTAAACTTTTTTGGTGCTGTATAGGTGCATTTACAGATACCAGCAGCTTTGGTTTTTGTCGGTTACATTATTCTAATTTAACTCATACCTTCCATCCACTTTTCAGATAACAAATGAGCTCCTGCTGAAATATTTCCCCGTGGTATCTGGGTTCTTGGAGTGTGCTATCCAACATGATGTTCCTACGATATCTCCAGAAAATAGGTGAGTGGAGTTGCCTTTGTACTCATGGTGCAGTAAACTGCTCTTTTGGTGCTTCCACATTAGCAACATTGTCAAAAATCTTTGGGGAAAAGAGCAATGACATGCTGCTATTTGATTCATCACTTTGTTCAATGGATAGGTTGTTTCTTTATAGCATGCACAACCTAGGCTGTTGGTCTTGGTCCAAGATGAGCATAAAAATCGCCCCTTTAGTTATAACCGTTCAATCTGAAACATAACTACTTCTGCCTGCTTACTGCACTACTCACATGTTTATGGAACAATCATGGGCGGGGCAGCCGTAGAAACAAGCTAGAACTGTTTCCAGCCAGCACACCTGATGAAAAGGTATGTATCCAGTGGATTTTCCCTTGCATTACTTGCCAGTTGCTCAGTTTCTGCGCATATAGCTGCCTTGTTCTCAATACACAGCAGCAACCAGAGGATGAAAATACACTCTACTGAAACTTCTGCCCCAATGAGTGTGCCATCTTGGAAAAGTAAGTCTCTGTTCAGAGCTCTATACGACTCCAGCCAAACCTACGCTTGCCTTTCCATATTAGTTCATGTGATCTTGCTTGTTTCCAATTGCAATCAGGTGAACCGTCAATATGGTGCAGCCTCCCACCTAGGTACTCCCCACCCAGGTACTATAGGACAGTAATCCCACAGCAAAGGTAACTCATCATTTCTACCCGTATAGCCTTGTGCTTTTAGACATGTCTTGCTTCCGTCACAGGTAGTTTTACAGCTGAACAACTTCTAGACCACCATACCTGACAAAGAATTCTGTAGATGACTTGAAACACAATAACCAGAGCACCGGCTACAAAGAACTCTCTAGACCACCAATACAGCAGAAGGCTACAAGGTATACTTACAGATGTTATTTTTTTCTGTACAACAATTACACAAATACAATACAATTTATGATCATGGCTTACATCCGACACGCAGACGCAGAAAATACGACTCCAGGCACCAAACAAAGAGCACTACCTACACTTCAGTCAAAACCACACTAGGTCAGAATTCATTTCGCTGCGCACCTGCGTCACGTGTATCTTCCTAGCAAACACTTGGACTTCATTGCATGACTTACTATGACATGCAGCTTCGTCTTTTTTTTTTTAACTGCCTTACTGACGACCTCTCTCTTGTTTATTACACCAGGCAACGCTAGGCAGTGCACTATCTGGCTCACCATTTTACAAGACGCTGAAGATGTTGCTTCAAAGATCAATTATCGAGATTGCACATCGACTATGCCAATTTCATAGATTTTAGAATGGTTTCAGACCTGCCTTGGAAAAAACACCCCTCTTTAGCAGCAAATACTGCCAAACATAACCTCGTGCATAACCCCATCTCCTATGTTCTAGCACCCATCGCTGTATAAACTGTCATGCAACCTAAGTCTGGACCCCGATGTAATGCACTACTATACCTTAATTATATACATCGCCACTGTAATGTATGTCTTTGTTGTATAAACCTAGAGATACTTGTCATTTGTGCTAGCGCGCAGGAGCGCGCCCTTCATACTAGTGGCCTCAAAGAGCAATGACAACAACCTTCTCTAATCTTTAGTCCAGTAAATATCTATTGTTGCCGAACACCAGTCACTTTCAGGTTTACTGCTTTACAAAACTTTAGTCCTTGCTGCTTTACAAAATTTCAGTCATTGCTGCTTTACAAAATTTTAGTCACTTTTAGGTTTATTGGTTTAGCTTATCATGACTATTCTCTGTTTGGATATTATATTAGTTTATATTCTTCAGTTGAGAATGCCGATTGTTAGCATTTAATTATTAGTTGTAAATTCTGAATAGCATGGATAATGGAGAGACTTCATTCTGTCCTCCACGTCATCGTGGTTCTAGGTTCTTCACGTGGTCGCGATCGTGCTCGTCGTGAGGCTAACACAGCAGATTACTACTATGCAATGCATGAAGAGTTGATACATTACAGATATCTTATAATTATTGTAATTAGTTCATATTACCTAATTACTAAAATCTGAATGCTATATCATTTATAAGGCTCATGGTGTTATTTTTTTTTGCAGATATGTATAGTTCAGTGTACTATTTATATTATGCCCAATTTAATATGTCCTCAAAGGGCAATGATGGACCACAAGCTTCTCTGATCTTTAGTTAGCATTTCTTATACGACTAACTGTCAAACTACAATTTTCTCTAATCTTGAATCCAGGAAATCTCCATTGTTGCAATACTGTAGTCACACTTTCAGGTTTGCTTTAGCTTATCACTTAAACCATGCTATTATATTTTTAGCTTATTTTCTTTAGATGAGACTAGCAATTAATGCCATTTTTTAGTTCTATAATATGAACATCAAGGATAATGGAGAGATCTCATAATATTGCTTAGCTTTTAATAGGTGCTACTCTTTCCCATATTTAATGCTTAATGCTATCTAAATTTATTTTAAAATATCCGCAGCAATGCACGAAAAATCCTTCTAATATGTGTATATACAAGAAACCACTGTCGAGGTATGCACACTAGCATGCAGCTAGCTAGCTTTCCTCTCCTACGTACTTCCGTCCTGGCTAGATGCGTCGATCGATCACGTACACGCTTTCGTCCACATCCGGATTGTCTTCCTCCAGCATCTATCCGCCACCGCGCCCCCACCACACACACACACGGTCGAGCGGACGCCGTCCCATCCCCTGGCATAGTGGCATGGCTTTTAGCTAGAACAGTCCATGAATGTCAAAGCAATAATCCCCTATCTTTCCATCTACCTAGAACGTAAGCCTGAATCACCTCCTTTCATGTTCCGCCCCTGGATGTGCATATATACATCACAAGCAAGCTCCTTTATGTTCCAGCCCTGCATATGTCGTCCATACAGCACAAGCTTCTTTATGTTCCAGCCCTGCATATGTCGTCCATACAGCACAAGTTGGACAGCCAACTGTACGTTGCACCCTGTCGTTCTCAGTGCAAAACCCCAGTGACGGACATGAATGCATCAACCATGATCGTTACGAAGCCAAGAAATAAAGGAGAGGACGGCTTGCGAAGCCGATGCAGCTTTTCTCTAAAAAGCATGGCCATTCTTACGCTCGATCAAGCTAATGCAGCTTTTCTCTAAAAAGGGTGTGTCCATTACCAATCTGATTCTTAACATTGTTGCTTTTCTCTAAAAAAGGTGACCATTATTCTTACGCTCGACCAAGCTGATTCTTAACATTGTCGCTTTTGTCTAAAAAGGGTCTCCATTCTTACACTCTATCTACATTGCCGAGCCACTCGGAGCCAACCGGAACCGATAGTGCCAACAAAATCCGTCCTAGTAAAAGCGAACGAGTCGGTAGTAAAAAAGCGTGCAGCGCAGAGGCGCATGCGCGCCCGCAGCAGTATTTAGAAGCTAGTGTGCAGATAGGAGCTGCTTCGAGCATTCAACAAAGTGATTCAGAGCCCCATGGATTACTACATGGAAGCAGCTCATGACGGGGCTGAACAAGTACCACTCCTGGTCACCATGACCATCGCCTGCTCCAGACGTTGGCGTTGGGGCATGATGATCGGCGACGAGATCGTCGGGCGCGGCGGAGTAGACGTCAACATATTTGAAGAAGCGAGCGACGGAGGGGTGGAGGTGGTAGCCGGCAATGATGCAGCTGCTTCCATGTAGTAATCCATGTACCAATTCAGAGCCCCATGGATTACTACATGGAAGCAGCTCATGACACTAACATGGTCTTCATGACATTAACATGGTCTCCTTCCGCCCCGTCGCCAGCGCATCCTCCCAGGGGACGAGGAGGTCGCGGGCCGTCGCCGGCACCGGCGGCAAGGGGCGCTGGCACACGGAGGCGGGCAGGAAGCCAGTGGAAGGAAGCCAAGACGGCCACATGTCCAAGTTCACGTATAAGGTCAGGACGTCGCCCGGGACCGATGAGCAGCATGGCGGGTGGCTGATGGCGGAATACAGCATCGACGGTGGTGATATCGTGATCGCCAAGATCTACAAGTCACATCGACGACGCTCGGCGATGGGTACACAGTCCTCCCCAACGACGCCGCCACCCCCGCTGCCTCTACTGCCCCAAGGAACGGGACAGTACCGCCCCGCCGGGCAGCACCAGCACGTCGCCGCCGAAGTTGCAGGCTACTACCCCACCGCCGCCGCTCTTGGACAAGGAGCGGCCCACTACCTCGCCGCCGCCGAAGTTGCAGGCTACTACCCCACCGCCGCCGATCTTGGCGAAGGCGTCGGCTATTACCCCGCCGCCGCAGCTGCTCTTGGACAAGGCGCGGCCCACTACCCCGCCGCCGCCGAAGTTGCAGGCTACTACCCCACCGCCGCCGCAGCTGCTCTTGGCCAAGGAGCCGCCGGCTACTACCCCGCCGCCGCCGAAGTTGCAGGCCAATACCCCGCCACCGCCGCAGCTGCCCTTGGCCAAGGCGCCGCCGGCTACTACCCCGCCGCCGCCGAAGTTGCAGGCCAATACCCCGCCACCGCCGCAGCTGCTCTTGGCCAAGGCGCCGCCGGCTACTACCCCGCCGCCGCCGAAGTTGCGGGCCAATACCCCGCCACCGCCGTAGCTGCTCTTGGACAAGGCGCAGGCCACAACCCCGCCGCCGCTGCTCTTGGACAAGCCGCAGCAGGCCACCCCATGGTCGCAATGGACAACGTAGACATGGGCGACGCCGCCATTGAATACTGGTTCCGGCTCTTGAACCAGCAGGAGGTGCTCGGGCCTGCGGGCACAACACCTCAACGCAGCTGACCAGGATATCGTTGGAACGCTCGCCGACGACGTCATGATCCAGCCCCAGCCCCACGCTGCTTCGACTGCCGTCGGCCTTCCAGATCAGTTTGCATTATTCGATGATGGACTACAGTGGGATTTTTCACCCTGATTCTATCTTCATCTACCGCATGCGCCGACCGCAACAAGTGACAGAAAAACACCTATAATTCCTTATTAGATGCATCGTTTCATTTAATCACACACAAAAAAATATATTATCATGTTATTTTTACATGCATGCATGATATATACATACATACATGTGCCAATAAAAATAATGGTAGTACTTGTGTACTTCTCTATCTATATCTCTATATGTTCCTTTTATCTTGCCCGTGCACAAATCAAATCAAATGGAGAGATTATGGTTTGCTCTCGTACTTGTAGTTATAATAATAAGGCGGCAGATGCCATATATAGCTGCCTTTGGATGTAATCTACTTCGAACCTGGTGGTCTGCCGACTACCTGGGATCATATGTACCCCTTCTTTTGTAGAGAAGCTGGTGATGACCAACCATTGCACTTTATGAGTAATATAAAATCGTCATTTATTCAAAAAAATGATATATACATACTGCAATTGTGACGTACTTTGCCGCTGCCTCCCCTATTGGCGATGATACGAACTACGAGTGCGACTGCTTTTTAAAAACCGTTTGGGAACCGGCCGGTTTGACCGGTTTCCGGTCAAACCGGGCCGGACGGTTCGGTTTTGCCGCCGGTATAAACCGCTAGGGTTTTTCAAATTTGAAATTTGAATTTGAAAAATAAAAAATTCTAAAAAAATTTCTAAAAATAGTTCATGATTTATAGAATCTAATGGTGTCAAAATTTTTCAAATTTGAGTTCGTTTAGTATTTATTTAGACGTTTGGAAATTTGAAAAAAAGAAAAAAAAAAAAAAAGGCCATGCCCATTAAGGCCCATTAAATCATGAAGGTCGAAAAAAATATACTAAACGCACTCAAATTTGAAAAATTTTAACATCATTGGATTCTATAAATCATGAAGTATTTTTAAAAAAAATTTCTAGCATTTTCTTAAATATTTTTCATTTTTCATTTGAAAAATTTTGACATCATTGGATTACCGACCGGTAAACCGCTCTAACCGGCCGGTAAACCGGTCTAACCGGCCGGTAAACCGGTTATAACCGTTTGAACTACGCTTGCTTCAAAATTCAAATTTGAAATTCGAATTCGTCCGGTATAAAACGGTTTCCGATTTATACCGCCGGTATAAATTTACCGCCGGCCGGCGGTTACCGTTCTCCGAACAGTAAGTGAAACCCTGCTGCTATGTCACCTCTCGCTTCACCTTGCATATATGCGACCAACCAATTACAGTACTACGCACCATGCATGCATGCATCGATGCATGGCTTCTTCTCACGTGGCTTAGGACATGCATGTCGTACGTGCCACGGACCAGAGTCGCGCTCGCTGCTATGTGTACTACGTACGTGTCCAAGGAATTGTCAGCGCGAGAGTAGTGCTCCAGCAGGCCAAGCGGACGACCGAGCTGCACGACGTTGGAGACACGGAACGTTTGAAGCATGCAACGCTTCAACGTACAGGAAGAAGAAAGATGATAGAAAGAACTTGAGAATAGAACATCTCTTTTTTTTTTCTAGTACAGTTTTTCACGTATAATTTGGAGATTTGTTGTGACGAGTTTTAATACAATTCCTCTTCTCTTAGCAAAAAACGAAAAAAGTGTATGTACATAAAAGCAGCAGCGGTCAAAAATATGTCGCCGTGCAGCGGCCTCGCTTGCCGCTAATTAATAAGCATGCCTTTCCCTCCCTGTGCTCACAGGCTCATGCACAACACAGACAGCAGCAATGCAGCAGCATCCTTCGCTTTCACGATCCATCCTAACTATTGGCCATTTCCATCCTGACCGTCTAGCTCTCATCCGGTAATCCGGCTTTACGCACGCTCGCCGTTTCGGTTTCGGTTCCGTTCCTGTCAGGAGACAACATATATAGCGGCCACCCCGGCGGCCCGGCCATGTGATCATATCGTAAACCTTACTGATATATATACTAATAATACACAGTAAAATCATAAGTATATCTCTGTGCAGAGCTTTACATACATACATCCATGCACCGCTTGGCCACCCCGGCCAGCTGCTCGGGCTCCTCGACGATATGCAATGAAATTGTTATCTGGGGGGCCTGGGTGTCGCTGATCTCCGTCGTGCCGGTATCGCGCTCCGGGTCCGATGGGAGTGGCTGCGCCGCGTCGATCGGGGCAACTGCTGGCAGGCATTGCCGGACACCGCGGAGCCCTCCGTCCTTGCCATTTTCAGTGCGGCTACGGTTTCCACCTTGGGCAATGGCGAATCCACGATGTTCTGGACCGATAACTGGTTGAGCGGCGCGAGCATACGCAGCACGTTCCCGGCGGTCTTCAAGGCTGTTCCACGAAGGAGGCGCCAAGCGACTGTGGCCGAGGCTCTGCCTGGCAGGGCGTGGGTTCACCACATCTCTGGTCCACGTACAATGCTGGTGCTCGTGCAGTTCCTTGAACTCTGGAACGCCCTGGAATGCGTCCAGCTTCAACACGGAGTCCCGGACACCTTCAGTTGGCGGCTGTCGGCTGATAACCGGTACTCAGCGTCCTCAGCCTATGGAGCCATGTTCATCGGCTCGTCGAGGCCTCTTGGTGCGAAACTTGTCTGGAAGACCTCCGCGCCGCCAAGAGTCAAGTTCTTTTTCTGGCTAGTCATGCATGGACGATGTTGGACCGCTCAGAGACGCTTTCGCCATGGATTACAGGACTCGGACATTTGTGTGTTCTGCGACCAGGAATCCGAGACGATGGAGCACATTATTCTCGGCTGTGCCTATAGCAGAGAGGTCTGGGCGGCCTGCCTCAGGATCTTTCACTTGGACAACTTTGTCGTCGTTGCGCAAGCCAACGTGATGGAATGGTGGACGACGGCCAGGAAGCAACTACCCAAGGCGCTAAGACGTGGGTTCGACTCCTTCTTCTTCCTAATTGGGTGGTCCCTTTGGAAGGAGAGGAACGCGAGGACCTTCGACAGGAAAACCACAAGCGTGCCGCAGCTGGTGCTCGCCATCGCCGAGGAGCTGGACCTTTGGAGTGCGGCCGGGTTCAGGAGCCTAAGGTCGCTGGAGGCGCTTCGGGTTTAATAGGTCGCCCATAGCTATGTCGCGACAATTAGAGCTTGTAAATCACAACCACGTGCGTTTTTCAGTGTAGGGGGCCCCGGCCAGGTGGCGGTGATCCTTGGATCACTGGCTTTGTTGGACTCAATCTTCTTCTACTTAATGAAACACGTGCTTAAGCACGTTCTCTAAAAAAAATGAAATTGTTATGCTATCAAATTAAAGGATTAAAATATATTTTGTCTATAGCAAATATTCATCATACTAAAATTTATCCGGGCTTTAAAGTTTTTCTACTGGGTCTACTACTGCATGCATGGTCAAGGCCAAACTCAAAATACAAGTGGGGGGTATGCATGTTTTCGTTCGGGAAAATTAATAAACAAGCCAGGATATATCGTCGTCGTGCAACACCCTTATGATTGTTTTTTCTCACGGCCGGGCGCCTCATGCACTACAACCCATCGCTTTCACAAATCACACCTGGATCCATGTTATCCTATTGGCATCCCCTTTCCCCATCCTGACCGTTTTACATTCGGTTTGACGGACACGCTAGCTCGCGGTTTCGGTTTGATCGACAAATAAACACAATGCATGATGCAATTGACATCCGGTTTGACGACGGCACTGCACACCTGCACGCTCGCGCGCGGTTTCGGTTTGACAAACGACAGCTTTGCAAAATTCGCAATGGCTTGAAATTAATTATTTGCGGTTCGAGAACAAGAATCACATCCATCTAGTGCAGAGTACGATCTGTGTAACAATCAGCATTCCAGGGATCATCAACCACCGTCGGCCAAGGCATGCATGGGCCCAAACAGGTTGCCCCTGCACAGCGTGGGCAACCTCACCGCCAGGCGCAGGCAGCACGCCGACGACACCTTCATGTTCAAAAATTATCAAACCAACAACAGTCTGGGCCGGGGCATCGTCAACTCAGCCGTGACATGCAGTGTCGCCCTTATTGGATGCATGGTCGTAGCTCAGCTCGATCAGGCGCTACGTCGTACGTACTTCTCCTTAATTATGCACAACACCACTGTTTTTCGAACAGGTGTATAGGCATGCATGCAGTGCAGGGAGTATATAGTTCCTCGCTCTCGGTCGATCGAGCACGCGCGCGTGCTGTTGATATCCATCTCCTGATGCTCGAACATTGAAGGTAGCCAGGCAGCACTTGGAGCCGCGCGCTACTTAATTTGATGTCCATCCAGACGGGGCAGGGATATACTTTGATGCCCAGTGAAGTGATACTATATGAGTAGTGCTGCATGCACACTATGCTAGCTTGTACGCTGTGACATGCACTGCACCACCATTACTACTAGCTAGGGATGCAGGTTGGACTACCATATACTAGTATGTATACAAGAAATTGACCAGTGTCTTGTGCAGGTGCTCGCAGTGCGAGGTAGTATACACACTAGCAGCATGCAGCTAGATAGCTAGCAGCGCGGCCAGTATATGCAAGCCAGGCTGGCAGGTGATGTGTCATTAAATGCAAAACCCCGGCTCGGTGACGAACACGCGCGAATAATATGCATCAACCATGCATGCATGATCGTCGTTACGAATTAGCCAAAAGAAAAGAAATAAAGGAGAGGATCTGCGAAGCCGGCCAATGCACGGAGCCAACCGGAACAGCGCGATAGTGCTACTAGATCGGTCGGTCCTACTTCCTAGTAGTAAAGGCGAACTCCAGTGCACGTAGTCGGCAGCGCGCCCGCAGCAGTAGTATTTAGCAGCGCCGATCCATTGAGCCCCATCCATCCATTAGTCCTACAACAAGCAGCATTCCACAAGCTAGCTTAATTATTAGTGTGCAGATAGCTAGGAGCTGCTTCGAGCATTCCACATAGTGATTCGGAGAACCCGTGCATATTACTACTAGGACATGGACATGGACATGGACATGGACATGGACATGGTCTCCTTCCGCCCCAGAGGCGCCCAGCTCATCGACTGCCTCCGCCGCAAGATTGCCGGCAACCTCCTCCACCCCTCCGTCGCCCGCTTCATCAGAGAGGCGGACGTCTACTCCGCCGCGCCCAACCATCTCGTTGCCGATCACCACGCCCCAACGTCTGGAACAGGCGACGATGACCACGGGACCCAGGAGTCGTACTTCTTCAGCCCCGTCCGCTACGCCGACAGCGCATCCCAGCGGAAGAGGAGGTCGCTGGCCGTCACCGGCACCGACGGCGGCAAGGGACGCTGGCACATGGAGACGGGCAGGAAGCCTGTGGAAGGAAGCGAAGGCGGCTACATGTCCAAGTTCACGTACAAGGTAAGGACGTCGCCCGGGACCGATGAGCAGCATGGCGGGTGGCTCATGGTCGAATACGGCATCCACGGTGGTGATATCGTGATCGCCAAGATCTACAAGTCACCTCGACGACGAAGCTCGGCATTGGGTACCCGGTCATCCGCAACGACGCCGCTGCCTCTACTGGCCCAAGGTACGGGACAGTACCCCGCCGGGCAGCCCCACGTCGCCGCCGCCGCCGCCGCTGCTCCTGGCCAAGGCGCAGCAGGCCACCCCATGGCAATGGACGACGACATCGGCAACGACGCCGACCACTGCTTCTTGCAATGGATTCAGGAGGTGGTGTCCGGCCCTGCGGACTGCTGGCCGCTCCCCTGATTCTATTTTCATCGATCTACCGCATGTATGCGCGGCCGGCCGGCCGGCCGGCCGCAACAAGTGATAGGAAAACATCTATAATTCCGAGAAAATTGATGCATCGTTTCATTTAATCACACACAAACACACACACACACACACACACACACACACACACACACACACACACACACACACACACACACACACACACACACACACTTCTCTTATCATATATATACACCAATAAAAATAATGGCAGTATTTGTGTACTTCTCTTATCATCTATATATATGTTCCTTTTATCTTGCCCGTGCACGAATCAAATCAAATGAAGAGATTATGGTTTTATCATATCTCGTACTTGCATTGTAGTAAGGCCGGCGGATGCCATAGCTGCCTTTAATTTGGATGTAATCTACCTGGTGGTGCGTCCACTATACCTGGGATCATGTACCCTCTTCTGTAGAGGAGCTGGTGACGACCAGCCATTGCACCGAGTCTTATGTGTAATATAAAATCGCCATTTATTAAAAAAAATGATATACATACATACTACAATTCGTACATACTTTGCCGCCACCTTCCCGGCCAGTTCCCCATGGCGATGGTACGAACTAGGAGTACGCTTTCCCTATGTCACCCTGTCTCGCTTCACCTTGCATATATGCGATCAACCAATTACAGTATTACGCGCGGACCATGCATGCATGTATCGTTGCATGGCTTGTTTTCACGTGGCCTAGGACACGTACGTGCCACGCACGGACCAGAGTCGCGCTCGCTGCTACTACGTACGTACGTGTCCAAGGAATTGTCAGCGAGGTGCACGATGTTGGAGACCACAGAAGGTTTGAAGTATATGCAACTAACGCTTCAACAGGAAGAAAGATGACAGAAAGTTGAGAATAGAGAATCTCTCTTTTTTTTCTACTACAGTTTTTCCCGTATAATTTTGGAGATTTGTTATGAAGAGTTTTAATACAATTCCTCTTCTCTTATCAAAAAAAAAAAGTGTACATAAAAGCAGCAGCAGTCAAACGCAGACGGGCTTTCACGAACCTAGCTATTAGCCATTTCGCCATCCTGACCGTCTGTCATCCGGTAATCCAGCTTTAGGCACGCTCGCCGTTTCGGTTTCGGTTTCGGTTAGCGTGCAGTGCTGTCAAGCGACAAAGTGGCGGCGGCCAACCACTGCCTTCGCTTCGCCTCCGATTAGCAGAGGACAAGAATCTTGCATTTGTCGAAACCAGTGTACAGTCTAGACTCGATCCGCACCCTAGTCATTCACGACTCTTCAGAAACAAATCTCACCTGGTTCCATGATTTATCCTATTGGCATCCCCTTCCCCCCATCCTGACCGTTTTACATACGGTTTGACGGACACGCTAGCTCGCGTTTTCGGTTTGATCGACAAATAAACGTACACAATTGCAATTGCAATTGCAATTGCAATTGTCATCCGGTTTGACGGCAGTGCACGCTCGAGCGCGGTTTCGGTTTGACAAACGACAGCAGGCTTTGCAAAATTCGCAATGGCTTGAAATTTGCGGTTCGAGAACAAGGATCACATCCATCAAGTGCAGAGTACGTACATCTGTGTAACAATCAAGCATTCGAGGGATCATCAACCAGAACAGATTGCTTTAATTTGTCAGGGCAGACGAACTGCACAACAAACAGAGAACTTTTGCATGCATGCATGCATGCATGATTAAATTAAAAAAAAAGAAACCAGACGTATGTAGGAGTAATTCACGACAAAGTGCACCATGTTGGCATAAAAAAAAATTGCCAAGATGTCGAGCACAAGAACCAAGACCGAAGACCGACGACCTGTAATTAAATTGTCATCCGCGCTAATGTCATTTCAATTCATTAGTCGTTTTCAATTCAGTAAATATTACAGTGATTCAATATTTCATCACGATAAGGTACAGAAACAAAGACAGAAAGATTCACTAATTTTATCGAAGGAAAGAAAAATACTAAGGCCTCGTTTAGATACACGTGAGTTTTTTGGCCGTTTTCAGAAGACTTCGTTTTTATTTGGTAAATATTGTCCAATCGTGGCCCAACTAGGTTCAAAAGATTCGTCTCGTGATTTACAACAAAACTGTGTAATTATTTATTTTTTTATTTATATTTAATACTCTTTATATGCGGCAACAAATTTATGAGAGGAGAGAGATTGTAAAGTCCTGTAGCACTTCGTTTGTTTGTGGTAAATATTGTCCAATCGTGGCCCAACTAGGCTCAAAAGATTCGTCTCGTGATTTACAACAAAACTATATGTAATTAGTTTTTTTTTTATTTATATTTAATACTATTTACATGCGGGGAAACAATTGATGTGATGGAGAGAGAGAGAAAAAACTTGGAAGTTGGGGAAAGTTGGGTGTATCTAAACAAGGCCTAAGCCGGACACACTAGTACAGTGATTCGCCGGGCAGCACGTCGCCGCCGCCTCTTGCCAAGGCACGCCGATGCTCGCGCACTACTACACCACCGTCGTCCAAGGCATGCATGGGCCCAAACAAGTTGCCCCTGCACAGCGTGGGCAACCTCACCGCCGGGCGCAGGCAGCACGCCGACGACACCTTCGTGTTCAAAAATTATCAAACCAACAAGAGTCTGGGGCATCGTCAACTCAGCCGTGACCAGCACCAACCTCCGTTCTCAGCCACACGAATTTCACAGGAAATTCACAAGTTCCCACACATCTTGCAAAACTTTCATACAATTTAGCAATGACCGTCGAGACATGGAAGCATATAGACAACCTTTTTCTTTCTTCGTAATAAACCACCGGCACGCCGGGAAATAATAGTTAGCAACCTCTTCTTTGCAGATAATAATAATAATAACTAAAACAAATGTGAGAGAGAGAGAGAGAGAGAGAACCGTAGCAAGTCAGGTCATACACACACCAACGTTTTACTACAAGTTTTAGTCCTCGTCGCTGTCAAACACGACAGCCTTTCTACGATGCTGAACAGCCGGTTGCTTCCTTGGTGGAGAATCATCGTCGTCGTCATCCTCGGACACCAGCTCCTCGTGCCTGTGGCTACCGCCCCCTGATTCTCTCTTCCGTTTCGGTGCCTGCATCATAAGTTTCATTTTGATTATATAAAAAAACACAGAAATGCCCTCTAAACTGATTTCCTGATAAAAGAAATATAGTTCTACAATCGCTAGCCTTCTTGTCTGATGCAAAGCATTCCATTCTTTGACATTTTAGCTTAAGAAGAACCTGAATCTAAGCACGAATGGAAAAGAATCACTGGTGTTTGAGGCCAAGATATCAAACCTCCATTTCTTCATCTGACAGAGGCGCTTCTTCTTCAACATCTTCCTCGTACTCGTCCTCCTCATCCAGCTCATCCTCCCTTCCACGAGGCGGTGAATGTTCAATATCCTCGCCCTCAGTTTCATACTCTGACTCCTCCCTCTCACTCTCCGAGTATTCATCAGCCTGACGTCTCGGTGGACGAGCAGGAGGGTACGGTGGTTTTTGGGGAACATTTCTGCTCATATTTGACTGAAAATGTGCAGAGCAAATAGATAAATGTAAATACTAAAAGTTTGGCTAAAGTAAAACTGAGAATCATGGGCACAGCTGCTCACCTTCTTCGCGTTAATGATACGCCTCTCAGCTACTGCTTCAGCCTCCAATTCATCCTCAAAACGTCTACGACCTGGCATTCGCCGAGAACCATAGTCTGGCTCCTCATCCTGACAAAATATAAGTAACTTTAGTCAATTCTTGGCACTATCCTCTGGCTAATAGTGATATTACTGGACAGATGCAACCAAAAATAGGCAATCTGTTAGAGCTGGTCAGAGCAATCCTGATTGGTCATGTCAGATACAATAACAAATTTACTGGAACAAGTTAAAAACCAGCACAATGCTTAATGATCTAAAAAATGACTGCTAAAAGTTATTTTTCTAAATCTAGGAATAAACTCAAGAGTTGAGTGAACTAGCATACTATGAAGTAACCTCATACAGGAATAAACTGCCAACATAATGACAGATATATCATCATTTAAGACATAGCTGGAGCAAGTTTAAGCCATTTTACACTGATTTGGTGGTAAAGTGTGGCATGTCCGCATGTGAATGTGGTAGCTCATAAAAAGGTTTAGTTACTGAAAAAGAAGCAAAGGGGAAAGAAGTTATTAGACACACTTTTTCTCTTGCTATGTTACTAGAATTTAAACACACCCAAAAAGTACCAACAAGGCAAGGTTGCATCACAAATGTTCACCAAACAAACTTTTAATTATTGTTTTACTTTTCCTACCCTTCCCTTTTAGTGGGATAATATGCTTGACGGGGTAGATGAACCTAACAGAATAGCACATTTACACCAATAGCTAATAATAATATGACAATCTAATTGTCAAAAAAAAAAAAGAAGCTCACCAACAAGATACCAACCTCATCTAGAGCATCTTCTAAGAACCCTGGTGAAAGCTGTCGCCTTGGCCGGGCAGGTTGTGTGTACTTGCGGTTCACTTTTTCTCTTTTGCGTTGAAGGATTGAATGGGCTCGAATATTTTGGCCGTGAAACTGTATAATTTCATATCAGTAGAAAGAACAAAATCTGTCCAGATGCATATGAAATCAGTTTTTAACAAAAGGAAAAACAGATCAGAAACAAGCATGACCTGGTCAAGATATAACATTTTGTGTCTTAATCAATCACTTTGCATGCTGTAACTTTTTCTTTCTGGTGCTAATTTGAACATGCACACTAAACCATAATAACACTAGCAACATAGTGGCAACTGACATTATTGTTAGATCCTTGTACTGCTTAAGCTGATGAGGCCTAAACTGATTTAGATAACTATACAAGAAAATTTCAGAAAATTATTTTGTAACTGAAAAATCAATAGGTGTATACATCTGGATAGTTCCAATCTTCTCAAGAAAATAGCACACATGCAAGGAAGTGAAGGAACTATGTATAGGACTGCCAACAGGAGGAACAAATGGGCAGGAAAAGCAAAGCAGAACACAAGTAATGCACACCTTAACTAGAGACCTTAGTTCAAGCAGCTATATTCGACAAAAGCAAGACATGCACATCATGCATTACATAACATCCAGTGAATGAAGTACTAGTGATTTACTAACCTTTTCTCTTTCCATCTTCGCTTTCTCAGGATCCTTAGTCTCAAACCATTTTTGCATCTTAACAGTTTTCTTATTCTGAGAATCAACCAGAGCAGTTAATAAGCGATGTGACTTTGAAGACAAGGAGGATGGCATAAATCGCATTTTGTGCAAAAGCCTTCCTTGCGATTGTAGAATTCCCTGCATTAAATTAAAATCAATACGGCTAACAAAACTAATCATTGTTGATTGAAAATACTGTAAAGAAGACTTAGTTTACCTTCCCATTCCTCAAAAACAGATGGGACTGGTCATGATGCGCCTCATGTACAGATATATCAAGAACCTCATTGCCAATCAGAAGCTGCATACTTCCATCCTTCCATTTTACAAAGCGTGCATTGCTTTCATACTGCAACAAATAAGTGCCAAAGCTTAGTAGTACAAAGAAATGAAATCTCAGAAAGCATCAACGAAGAAATTTATTTATCATAAGCATATAATCACCTATACAAACTGCACAAGGTTAAGTGTGACTCTCAATTAGAAACTGATAATTTGATGGGTGTTTTATCTTAAGAGTATTAATAGGCAGCCAAAGTGAGGCATAAAGTTGCTTTCTTTGGACACATGTACCCCAAATAAAAAAAAAAAGGAAAAAATACAGTTAAAAACAAAACAATTGCAAAAATCAAGACACAGGGAAGAGTCAGTCCCAGTATCATCAGTATGTTAGCGAGTTCCAAGACTAATTGATACATGGACAGCATTCCACTTACAGATGTAGTGCCATCTGCATTCCTAACGGTTCTCCACCGCACAATATTGTCCTCTAGCCGTATCTTTTCTTAGTCCCAGATTCATCAGTAACAAAAGCATCCTCTTCCACATATGTTTTTTGGATCAAAGGGTTTAGGGTCAATCCCCATAATGTTTGATACCTTGATCACATTCATCTACAAAATAGGAAACAGTTAGTGATCAATCACTATATGTGAGTAGCTACAGAAGTACAAACCTTTGATCATGGATGATAAAATTCCAAGCCAAGCATGAAAAATTCTAAATACAACATGTTTGCTATATTATCAGATTTAACATAAAGAGAACAGCAACCATACACATGCTCTTTTGGACAATATATAACTGAAGTGTTCAGCCAAATCATCAAGTTCCATGCTTCTTCAATTCAATTACAGTAGCCAGATAGCAAGGTGTATGTAAATAGAGAACATCATCTATCATCTATGTAACAAGCAGCAGATGGTAACATCATAGATATCAAGGAACAGTAAACAATGTAATGCAGAAATAGGAAGATAAAACATGATACATTATTAAAAAACATTAAATTCTTGGACATAATGAAGCCAATATGCAGTAGCCTGTATATTTTTTTAAAAAAAATATTAAACTTACATGCCCCAAAAACATGAAAATTTCAAACTGAGAGCACAAATGATAAACATCAATAACATACAACATGAAATTGTCTCATCAGGCAAGTACAGCAACGGTATGTGGCCAAAGATGGATTAAATGTATCATCAAATGACAATAACTCACTTTGTCAGGTTGAGCTGGTGGTTGCTTAAATGGAACCACCAAGTCTAGCGGTGGACCGACTGGTTTCTCTTTCGGTTTCAGTTCACGATTATCATCAGATTCATATCGCATATCCTCATCAGCCACTACGTCATCTGGTTGCATGTCCTGGTCATACTGGCCTTCATCCTCCATGGGAGATCTCTACAAAAGAAAAGAAACAGAAAAGGAAACTTTATTAAGCACAAGAGGATTTTGAAAAAGAAAAGGCTACAGAAAAAGATAACAGGTAAGGGAAATGAATATTTCTCAAAGCTGATTGGAGTGTGGATCAATACTCATGTAGAAAACATGCAAGACATGAAGAGAAAACACAGCTTCCATTCAGACTTCAGACATACCAAGTCACAACACGAAATGCCCTCATAATAAAAACTTTAGATATCTGCATTTATGTTCTGTTAAACTAGGGTTAATTTGATACATGCCATTACAAATATCCCATGCTATGCAGCACAGAGTAGCTATCTAGAGAAATAATTTCAAGCAGGAAGTTAATATAAAAACGAAAAACTTTAGGGGCAAGCCTGATGAAGGATTCTGCTACACACTTTGAATCTTTATTGAGACGACTATTCCTACTTCTTACCTAAAATCAGCAAATAGAAATGGCGGAAACATGAGTGAATCTTACATGAGATTCTTCATCAATATCACCGTGATCGCGATACGGAGCTGGTTCATCTTCATCACTATCACCAAACACACCACGAACTACTTCATTATCTCTTTCCTCCTCCATTGGAGAGCTGCATAATAATAAGATCATAACTGTTACAGACAACTACAGGATTAGAAAAAAGTCAAAATATGCGAAGAGTGTGCATGATGATAAAGTATTTGCCAAAAAAAAAAAAAAAAAAAAACATTTGTGAACCACCATCGAATTGAGTACTACAAATTGTAAAGCCTAAAAAAGGTACTAATGTATAAGTTTGATATGTAGCATTATGTTTTTTCCAACTAACCTTTGTTTCCTTGTTTGGCGAGGTTCCTCATCTTCTTGAGCTCCATCATAGTAATTATCTTCAGATCCCTCCGATTCAGAAGCAACAACTCCCCTTCTTCTGCTAGATACTGTCCTCTGCTGATAGCCTTCATCTTCACTATCCATTCCTCTTGCATCAGGTTCCATCCTCTGGTCATCGAGTTCTCTTTCTGGGGAGCTCTGGACTTTGTCGCCATCACTTTCTCCTTGATCAAGATCGGCACGATGAGCTTCGCCTTCACTTTCCTCTTCCATTCCAACTTGCCCCTCACTTTCCCCTTCACCTTCACCTCCATTCTCTGCCTCACCATCCACTTCTTCCTAGATAAATATGTATTGAATAGGTTAGTGTTACCTCAGGAGGCCATCTTTAGATACACAGCATTAGAAGGTTGGAGCAGTATGTATGTAAGGATGAATAGATTGGGCGCAGTATGTATGTAAGGATGAATAGATTGGGCAGAAGGAAAATTACATGAGAAATTAACCTTGAACTCCTTAGTGAGACTAGCAAAGCACAGTGGCCGAAATTCTCACCAAGATAGGTCCAGTGTTGTTAAGATCAATTGATACCACTCGAAATTCCCCCGAAATGTGAATAGATTTACAGTTTAGTACTTCGCAGGTTGGTGCACTGAGTGTAGAAATCAACTAAATTACAGTTCCTAAACCCAACCGAGTAGCAATGAAACTCGTATAGCATAAGGTAAAAGAGAAAACATGTGCTATACTCCTGTAAATGCCATGAAGCACATGCCTAGAACTAGTGAACCCTAAAACTCGATTTCTTTCTCTCTTTTTTTTTTTCCTTATCCTAGTGTTTGGATTTCGTAGTACAGGGGACTGGAGTTTGGGGTCAAAATGAGGCAAACAAATTCATGGATTCATCAACCTCTCTCTGCATACGCAACTCAAAAATCAAAATCAACGAATCCGCAGCGACTGTACACCTACCCCGAAATTCTGCATCCCCGACCGCGAGTCTTCCAACCTGACAAATCCGAAAACCCTAAGCCCTAGCCCAGACCCAGGCATGCCCGACGGGGAACACCAAAGCCGCCGAGACGAATCGGAATCACGGGGAGGAAGGAGACGGGCAGGCTTACGGAGTGGTATCCGCCGTGGCGGGCGTGCGCGTGGCTGCGGGCGTCGTCCTCCTCATCGTCCTCGGCGTCGTCATCCAGCTCCTGGTGGTGCTGCGGGGGCGACTGCATCTGCTGCTGGTGGCCGTCGTCCTCATCGACGACCTCGACAACGTCGTCGTCGTCGTCCGCTTCGTCCTCGTCCTCCGACTGGTCCCCGAAGAGGTTCTGCATCATCTGGTTCCGCGTCTCCTCATCCGCGTCCCGCTCCCGGTCGCCGCCCGCCATCGCCGGTCGCCGCCGCCGCCGAGTCCGCCTCTCTCGTCCACCTCACCGGCGTGTCGTGGCGTTGGGGTGCGAGGTAGAGGAGTTGTTGGGCCTTGCCTTTTACGAGAGGCCGAGAGGAGCAGTAGTTCTTAATATTGGGCTTTGGGCCGATAGGCCGAGAGGTGTTCGTGCGTCGTGTGTTTGTTTGGGCCTGCAAAATAGCACAAGTCAAAGGTTTCTTCTCGTCGAACTCAAGAAATAGATGAAAAAATGAGTAAAATGCACTCTGGGTCCTCAAACTTTCGGCATCCTCCCATCTGCATCCTCAAACTAAAAAAGTAACTATCTAGGTCTCTGAACTACTGCCGCTGCACACTAGAGGTCCAATAACAACCACGTCAGCGCCAACATCCGACGTGGACGTGCCACGGTGGCACCTGTATACTGTGGCCGTGGAGTCACCCACACATTTGGAGGAGGACGATATTTCATGTCCAGGCCCACATAACAGAATAATAGACATAGGAAGTGGAATGGAGGGCTGCATAACAGAATAATAGACAGAGGAAGTGGATGGAGGGTTGTATACTGTTACATATCGGCGTTGCAACGGCGGCACTCAAGCTCGCCGGATTCCGGCATTCTGGCTCTGAGATCGGCAGCACCATGCTCTGTGAGCTCTGCTGGTCGAGCGCGAACGACGACAGAAGTCACTAGAAACAGGCCTCGTGCATCGCTAGTGTCGTGCCCATCGATGTTACTGCTTTCGCCGCCGCGACGTCGAAGCGTCATGCCTCACCGCCGACCCTCGCCACTTGAACTTGCAGGCGCGGGCCACAACATCAGCCCGCTGGACAGGCCCGCACCGCCAGTTTGCACTAGCCCGCTTGCCACTCCGCACTCTGGCACCGGGTTCACGCGGTGTACCCGCGTAAGCCAGCGGCGCCGTCGAACCCGCATGAAAGCTCCATCGCCGAGACGCCGATACGACCAAAAGAGGTAAGCGAGACATGCACCCATTCGTCGACGCATTGCGGTGGAGGACTGTTGGGTCGGCAGGAAGGTGGTTTCCGGCAGACGGCCCTAGACGCAGCGACGGCGAGCGAGGAGGAAGATTGCCTTGCCGGTTGCCCCTACCCTGCCATGCTGTGTAAACGAGAATCACGGGTGTCGTGGCCCTGGATGCTCGCCGCCGTGTGACCACGATTTTGATCTGCTTGCTTGCCTTGCCCTATGTACCCTGTCGTGTTGTGCAAACGAGCTTGCTGCTTTGAGTTCGATGGTGGCAAGGAGTGGTCGACGCATTCTCGTAGAATCAGGGAAGGCAGGCACGGAATCGGCGGAGCTCGTCATTTGCGCACGCGAACGCGTCACGGGCTGCCCGCTGCCGCTGCTTCTGCTCGTGCCCCGCTAGCTGCAGCGCATGGAGCCGGCTAAGGCAACTGCATTCCATGGCGGGGAGAAGAGTGCTGGCTGTAGGCGGTATGGACGGGGATGCAGTGGTGGAGGCTCACCGCGGTGTCCTCGCGGCGCGTCGAACTGCAGTTGGCGGAGTGCAGCGTGGCGCGCGAGGACATGGTGACCAGCGTGGGTGCCAGCGACATCGGCAGCGAGCACCTGGTGTTGCGCTGTGTCGTCTCGACCGCTCCCGCATGCTGCGGCCCTACCCAGCGCACGCTCTTCCTCCTCCTGGACCTAGACCGGTACCAGCTGGATGGCGGGGAGGTTCTTTCTAGAAGATAGCATGGCCACAGTGTGCAGCTGCCACCGTGGCACAGCCATGTCAGATGTTGACGCTGACATGGCTGCTTTTAGACCTCTAGTGTGCAGCAACAATAGTTTAGGGACCTAGATAGTCACTTTTTTATTTTGAGGACGCAGATGAGAAGACAACAAAAGTTTAAGGACCCTGGGTGCATTTTACTCTGAAAAAATTGTCCTAACTTGCAAAAAATTACCTTCATGTCCCTATTAAAAATGGTTTTCAACCTCTTTTTAAAATATAACTAGGAAATATGCCCGTGCGTTGCAACGGGAGTAAAAAACCTACTAAACATTAATAATAAGTAAGGACGATAATGTAATATATTTGATAAAATTTATAGGGATTTGAAATTTATCAATCAATGGATTTTTTTTGAAAAAATAATAATAGATTTTTAACATTTGAATGTGAAATTGATTGTGACTTGTGTATAAGGCAACTCATCGCCTCCTTTGGGAAGTAAAGTTCCACATAGTCAGTGACACAATAGGGATTTCCCGGCCATCCTTTAGAGTTTCCTTGTACACAACTGTCTCCTGAGATGATCCAATTATGTTGCTGAAGTCCTCACAAGCCTTTGCCAGCCTATCGGCTTATCTTTTCCACATTTACCAGGAGGTCATCATCTGCACAAGTCCGGAAGTTATTGGGAACCATAATGTTCCTCCTGCTGAGACTACTGTACTTCAAAAGATTTAGCATGTTCAGGTTTGACGACGCTTTCTATCTTTTCCATAGGAAATAGAAATGTAAGAGTTTTCTTTTTTGAAGTGCCAATAACCCTCCTAGAGAACCTTTCACTGCTCCAAATCAGATCAGCAAAGACAGTTCAACACACAGGTCATCAAAATAGCTTTGCAAAGACACTAAACAAAAAAGATATATCCGCAAAGAACAGCTTCCTGTACCTTTGCTGTAAAGTCGAATATTTAGGTTGTCAAGTTCATGTTGATTCAAAGGTTTCCAACAGGATCCTCTATCATCATCTGGGTAAGGCATTTCATCGGCAGCAAAAGCAAAGATAAGTTCAGCAGGATCAGACCAATGTTTGTCATCCGGACTGGTTCTTGAGTTAAAATTAGTAGAATGTAAAACTAAGAGGTAATGCAATATAGCTCTAAACTTCAAACAAATACCAATTCCAATCTGAATGGAGTAAACACATATCAATTAGCCTATAATATTCAATTTGATTTGTACATTAAAAATCCATCACAGTAGTTCATCTAATGTAAAACAAAGTTAACAATAGATCTATGTTCCTAGAATACAACAGTTCTGAATTTATTTGAATGGAATTCACAGTGATTTTTTGTAACAATATGTTTAAAGGTAAAAAATCCAAAGTTCGATTACAGTATCTTTCAAAAAAACATAATGTAGCTCTAAACTTCAAACAAATACCAGCTCCAATCTGAATGGAGTAAACGCATATCAATTAGCCTAAATAACCAATTTGATTTGTAGATTAACAATCCATCACAGTAGTTCATCTGATGTAAAGCAAAGTTGACAATAGATCTATGTCCTTAGAATACAACAGTTCTGAATTTATGGTAACAATAGGTTTAAGGAAAAAAAATCCAAAGTTTGATTACAGTACCTTTCAAGAAAAAAAATAAAAATCTATATTCTGATTACAGTAGTTTCAAAGAAAAAAACATAAATCTCATATTACAACATAAATTGTAGGGCCTCTGCTTAAAAAAGCATATCTCATATTACAACATAAATTGTAGAGCCTCTGCTTATACTTCTAATGAAGATCCTTTCACAACAATCCAATCAAGCAAAATATATATGTACTAATCTTTAAAATTCCCACCTAACACTACTCATTGGCACATAAGAACAATCACTGATCAGTGAGAAAGCTTAACCTTGTTTTTATCAAAGAAAAGCTAACCTTGTTGATGGTGTCTATGACGAGATCAGAAGATTAGTTTCTTATTTAGCTGGACGAGATCAGAATTTCGAAGGTGAGGGGTTTCTTCTGCTCGGCGAGCATAGAATTGTACTTGTTCTCCTCGGTGAGGTTAGGAACTTCTTCAGCACGTGCTTGGCGAGATCATGAACTTCTTCAGCACGTCGCCGGCGTCTGACCGTGGGCGTCGGCGTCGGCGTCCTAGAGCAGCGACGGTGTGGCAATCAGCGTCATTGTTCATCTCGGCGAGATCAAGAACGTGTGTATGGCGAGGTCCAGAATTTCAGCACGCTACGAGATTCCAATTATCTAAATCAGTAATATATAATAAGCAAAAATTAGATCAAGTCGAACTCTGTTAAAAATTGGAAGAAAATCGAGTCGAAACATACCCGGACAAGAGCATCTGGAGTCTTGATCCAACTCAGCTCCAATTCGGAATCTCGACACCCATCGCCACAGCCACATGTTGTGCTGCTTCGTTGTGGTGCCGGACACCGTCGCCGCCAACAATTGGGCGTCCAGGGTGTAGGGCGGGGGCAAGGCAAGATCAGAAGATTGGCATCCATGTCGGCGCCGAACGCTATGCAATGCACGGCCGCGAGCATGGCTGCGGAGGAGGCACGCTGGGCTGAGTCGGGCGCGACGACGGCAGCCTCGGGGACGCAACTCAGCGCGCTTGCCGCCGGATCCGCCCACCCGCAAGATCTCGGCCGAGCCCCCCGCCCGCCGAAGGAGGAGGAGGCGGTGGATGACGGAGCGGAAGAATGAGGAACGGGATTTTTGGATGGGAGAACGGAGTGGACGGAGCGGAATGACGGGACGGAGTGGCATCAGCCGCAGGCGATTGATTGGGCCTCGAATGGGCCGAAAGGAAGCGAGTGACCGAACAGTTGGGTCAAATTAGAATGGGCCGGACAAAAATCTGGGGGAGAAACCTCTCCCTTTTAAATATTAGGTATAGATATAAAAAATTTGTTGACATCTAGTATGGTTTTTAATTTTCAAAAAATTAAGGTTTTTTGACCCACAAAAAATATATCTAAGATTCTAAAACTGACAATATATAAAACAGAGATAAATTGGTACATGATAAACCCAAAAAACCATTTCATGCTCTATGATATTTTTCTAGAAGCTTCCAGAAATCTCCAGGAAGTAGAAAAACATCTAGAAAAACTGGACGATTTCTAAAAGCATTAATCTATGTGCAAATGAATTTTATAAACATTCCAGAATAAATATATGAGGTACAACCAATATGAATGTGGCATGAATTAATGTTGGAAAAGCTACAAGAGTGTTTCGAGTCTGCCAGCGCATGAATTTGTGTCCGCTCAATCAGATTTTGCTGAGAGCATGGCCATGTGTGTATCTGGTCCTTCTTTCTTTATTACTATGATAAACAGGTTCCACCAACTAGTCACGTTTTAAATTTTTGGTGGGCGCTCGCTGCCTGTTTCTTCCTTGTCCCTTTCTGGGCCTCCTTCATTTTCGTCTCCTTTCTGTCCCTTACAGTGATTTGACGTGTTTAGAAATGCTACATAATATTTGTTTTATTCCTTATTTAGTAATCTCATTTACAAGTTCATTTAGACGAATGTACATCTTATTATAGCACATTTTACTAATTGTTTCTAAGTTTGAATTGGTGTAAATTGATTGTTCCAGATTATTTGTGTTCGTTTATATGTATGTTTTCTTTGGTTTGCCTTTGCAATCTTCCAATTTAGCTTCTACATAAAAGAATCTTGTTAATTTGTTTGTGTGTCTGTATATATGGTCCTATAAAATAAGTTATCTCTATTGATTGTATATGGATCATGTGGTTATGAGATTTGAGTCCTTTATTGCATTGAAACACTCGATTTTGTCATTTGACCAGTCTTCAAGTGTTTTTTTAGCCATCTAACACTTGGGTGTCAAGAGTTTTTAAAATACTCGAGTTTGCAGTAGAGGGATTGTATATTTAAAGGATCAGCCTTAAGTTTGGTCGACATAAAAAGAATATTTATGGTATAAAATAGACATCATTAGATTAGTTAGATAATATTTTTTTTTTTACAATAGATTAGTTAACTCTTCGAAATACGAGGTGGAGGGAGGAGTACCTGAGTTTGTTGCTGCATGCATCTGCATCTGCTGCATCTATAGCGTAGCAAGTTGCTGCACAAAGTGGCAGTAGTAGAATGGAAGTTTGTTTCCATCTTGCTACTAAGGCCTTGTTCAGTTCGTGAAGTTTTTCTTTCATGTATCAGAAGAAGACTTTCGTTTGTATTTGGCAAATATTGTCCAATCTTGGCCCAACTAGGCTCAAAAGATTCGATCACGTGATTTACAACTAAACCGTATAATTAGTTATTTTTTTTACTAATATTTACCGCTCCATATATGCGGGTAGAAATTGATGTGATGGAAAAGTTGCTGAAAGTTGCATGAAAGTTGCAACTTTCATGGCAGCTAAACAAGGCCTAAAAACAAACTTTTGTTGTTTTCCTGTATTGCTATCCATCCAAGTGTCGGTAGACGCAACAAGCAATACATTCATCAGCCCCAACCAGGCGGCCAGCCACAGCCGCCACGCCCGCTCGCCGTCGGCCGTCGCACACACGCGCCTCGCGCGCACCAACCGCCTCGGCGGGCGAAGCACCCATGCCGCCGTCCGCGTCCGACCCGGCCATCGACCCGCGCAGCGGCTACTGCGCGGCGACAGGGACGTTCCACAGCCTGCGCGCGCCGGAGCCGCCGCTGCCGCCGCCGGACGTGCCGCTCTCCTTCCCGGCCTTCGCGCTGTCCTTCCTCCCCTCCCCGCTGCCCGCGCCCGAGCGCCCGGCGCTCGTCGACGCGGCCACGGGCGAGTCCGTCCCGTTCGGGACCTTCCTCTCCCGGCTCCGCGCGCTCGCCGCCGCGCTCCGCGCCCGGCTCCGCCTCGCCCCCGGCGACGTCGCGTTCGTGCTCGCGCCACCGGGCGTCCACGTCCCATTGCTCTACCACGCGCTCATGTCCGTCGGCGCCGTCGTGTCCCCGGCCAACCCGTCACTCACCGCCGCCGAGGTCTCCCGCCTGCTCGCGCTCTCCAACCCCCGCATCGCGTTCGCCGTCGCGGGCGCCAGGGGCAAGCTGCCTCCCGGGCTCCAAACCGTGCTGCTCGACTCCCCGACGTTCCTCTCGTTCCTGCACGAGCCCGAGCCCGAGCCCGACGACGGCGCGGAACCGGTGGTGGTCCGGCCGTCGGACCCGGTGGCGGTGCTGTACTCGTCGGGCACCACGGGGCGCGCCAAGGCAGTCGTGCTCACCCACCGGAACCTCATGGCCTCCAACGTCACGCGGGCGCCCACGGCGGGGGACACGCTCATGCTCGCCGTGCCCCTCTTCCACATCTACGGCTTCGTCTTCTGCCTTAGGGCGGCGTCGGCGGGGCACACGCTGGTGCTGCACACGGCCAGGGGCCGGTTCGACGCCAAGGCGGTGCTAGCTGCGATGGGGAGGTACGGCGTGACGCGCCTCGCGCTGGCGCCGCCGGCGCTGCTGGCCATCGTGCGCGCCGCCGAGGAGGACGCGGCCACCGCAGCCCGCGTGGCCACGCTCAAGTCGGTTAACTGCGGCGGCGCGCCCCTCGCGGCTGACCTCATTGCGCGCTTCTCGCGCATGTTCCCCAGCGTAAGCGTTACCCAGGTTGGTTGGTTTCACTGCTGCAAGTTCATGCCTTTCGATTCTTAGTTCAGAGATTATTGTAACTACTGCTAGAGTGGTTCATACAAATCACTTGCAGATGTGTGTTTCATAACAGCATAGAGCCACAGAGTGCAATCTGATGCTGAATTGTTCAGTTAGAACTATCTTCTGTGAATTATACTGATTATTACTACTTGTTTCCAACTGACAAAAAGGGGTATGGTCTTACGGAGACTACAGCCGGTTTCTGCCGTGCTGTTGGGGAGGAAGAAAGCACGCGGATTGGATCCGTGGGCCGTCTTACATGGGGCGCCGAGGTAAAGATTGTTCATCCAGAAACAGGGGCTGCGCTGCCTCCTTGTGCGCCAGGGGAGCTTTGGGTGCGAGGACCTTTTTGTAATGAAAGGTGAAGTCCATATCACCATGCAATTTATTGTATGCTACAATCCAATTTGCTCATGTAAAATAATATAAGGTTGCTTTTAAGAGCACCTTGTCCTGATAGCTATTGTTTCAGACTTTCAGTGAATTCACAGGGTATTGTATATTCAGATTCAGATATCTTTTTGGGTATGACCGCACTAATAATGTCCTAGGAGAGTTTTATAAGTTGACAAGAGTTTCAACATTTAGAGTGCTTATATATTGTTTTTTTCAGCATTCAGCCACCAAAGAAAAGATGCCACCAACCTTGCATATGTTTACAGAAAATGTAAATAAACTTCACAAAAAGAAAAAAAAAAAGAAATTTGTTGCCATTCCTATGCGGTCCCTTCATGGGGATGTTGTCAGTTAATTTAAGAGCTATATGATTCAGTATCAGTGTCCTAATTTTGATAGTGCATAACGTGATGCCTGTTGCTACTGGATTATTTTTCGCCATCGCCCTGACATTAAACTGAAACTTCAGTGACAATTTGTTGCACTTCTGGGCACTAGCATAGGTTACCTTGGCGAGAAGGATTCTACATCTGAGATCCTGGACAGTGAAGGATGGCTGAGGACAGGAGACATTTGTTACATTGATAGAGACGGATTCGTTTACATTGTTGACCGGCTGAAGGAGTTGATTAAGTACAAGGGCTACCAGGTAATACTATCTGCTAGTGCTAGAAATAAATTTCCTAGTCAGCAATAATCTCATGATCTAGCAGAGCATCTGTTACAGAACTTGCAGTGCTAGCTTTGCCTTCTCTCCTGAATCCTGTTGGCATGTTGTTTCCTTCCATTCAGGTGCCTCCTGCAGAACTTCGAAAAGCCTGCTGCAGACACACCCAGATATCGATGAAGCAGCAGTTGTCCCGTAAGTACATACACATACATACACCAGAAACGTAAGTACATACACATACATACACCCCAGAAAACATGAGAAATCAGCTCGGAACAAGTAACTAACGGAACATTTCCTTCAAGTCAAAAGAAAAAGACACCAGCTAATGGAACATCCGTGCTAACTAACTATTCTTCATAACACAGGTACCACGATGACGAGGCTGGAGAATTGCCGGTAGCGTTCATTGTGAGACTCCAAGGAAGTCGCTTGGGACGAATCACACATCAAAGAGTTTGTCACGAGACAGGTTCGCCGCTTGCTCAACACAACAGTTTTGCAACACTGATGATGTTTTTAGAAGAGATGAGAGAAGAGGGAGCTTTGTTGAGTTGCTTCAGCTATAAGCTTGGTCCTAACCATAACCGTTATCATTTTGTCATGCAGGTTGTGCACTACAAGCGAATCCACCATGTTTTCTTGTGGATTCGATACCAAAAAAAATGCGGCGGGCAAGATTCTACGCAAGAATTTGGCCAAGCTAGTATTGCAGCGTGTTAGCTCCAAGCTATAGTATGTAGTTGATTGTGATGTCATTTTTTTGCTGGATAAGTAGGTAGATCAGTTGCAATGTGATGTCAGTGTGTCACGCCCTCATCATGACTGTATCAAAATATTAGCAGATACCACATTTGTACTCAGTTTATTTAAGACATTGAGAGTAATTTAGTAAGTGTGAATTTTAAATTATATGCATTGTTTAAATATCTATAGATTGAGATTATATCAGGTACTCTGTGATGAATTTGTACCCTGGAGTATTATTAATAGCCACTGCAAAGTGCAAATGTATCTCCAATCTGATCATAATTTTATTTTAATAGCGGAACTCCAAACATCAAAAATAAAATTCAAATATTTGGCAGATCCACCATTACTAGTTGAGTTTGGATAGGATAGGGGGCAAAACCGACAACAAATTTAGGCAAGAAATGGAGAGATGATATGGAGATGAATGCATAACAATCTAATAGGAACTGCAACTGCAGAATGTAAGTTCTTCATTCAATTCAGGATTGGTACTTTTCTTTATCACCAGCGTCTTGAACTCCTCTGAAATGCTTTGAAGGATAATTTTTAAACAGCAAAAAGTTACTCCCTCGTTCCAAATTAAAGTTGTTTAATTTTTTAACCATAAATTTGACCACTCGTCTTATTCAAAAAAACATTTTTAACCATAAATTTGACCACTTGTGGCCACGCTCAAGTCGGTGAACCGGGCGGCGCCACTCGTGGCCGACCTCATTGCGCGCTTCTCGCGCATGTTCCCCGGCATAAGCATTACCCAGGTTGGTTGGTTTCACTGATGCAAGTACATGCCTTTTGATTCTTAGTTCAGAGATTACCGTAATAATCACTTGCAGGTGTGTGTTCATCATAGCATAGAGTGCAATCTGATGCTCAATTGGTCAGCTAGGATTATTTTCTTGTGAATTATATACTAATTGTAGCACATTTCTAATTGACAAAGGGGTATGGTCTTTACGGAGACTACAGCCGGTTTTGCCGTGCTTTGTTGGGGAGGAAGAATGCGCCGCGGATTGGATCCGTGGGCCGTCTTTCATGGGGCGCCTAAGTGAAGATTGTTCATCCGAAAGCTTGGGGGCTGCCCTGCCTCCTGGTGTGCCGGGGGAGCTTTGGGTGCGAGGCCCTTTTGTAATGAAAGGTAATGCCTATCACCATGCAATTTAGTTTTGTTTAGTAGTAGTAAGACAACATGCTTCAATCCACTTTGCTCATATAAAATAATACCGTTGCCTGCTTTTAAGAGGACCTTGTCCTGAATCCTGATAGCTATAGTTTCAGTTAACTCACGGGTACTGTATATTCAGATTCAGATACGTTCGGTATGACCACACTAGTAATGTCCCAAGAGAGTTTTATAATTTGACAAGAGTTTCAGCATTTAGAGTAATACGTATTTGTTTCTTCAGCAACCGGAGAAAAGATGCCACAAACCTTGCACTTGTTTACAGAAATATTAAATAAACTATACAAAAAAAAAAAAAAATAATTTTGTTGGCATTCCTATGCTGTCCCTTCATGTGGATGTTGTCGGTTAATTTATGTTATAATGTTCAGTATCAGTGTCCTAATTTTGCTAGTACATAACATGATTCCTGTTGCTCTTTGGAATATTTTCGCCATCGCCTTAAACTGAAACTTCAGTGACAATTTGTTGCACTTCTGGGCACTAGCGTAGGTTACCTTGGCGAGAAGGATTCTACTTCTGAGATCCTGGACAGTGAAGGATGGCTGAGGACAGGAGACATTTGTTACATTGATAGAGACGGATTCGTTTACATTGTTGACCGGCTGAAGGAGTTAATTAAGTACAAGGGCTACCAGGTAATACTATCTGCTAGTGCTAGAAATAAATTTCCTAGTCAGCAATAATCTCATGATCTAGCAGAGCATCTGTTACAGAACTTGCAGTGCTAGCTTTGCCTTTTCTCCTGAATCCTGTTGGCATGTTGTTTCCTTCCATTCAGGTGCCTCCTGCAGAACTCGAAAGCCTGCTGCAGACACACCCAGATATCGATGAAGCCGCGGTTGTCCCGTAAGTACGTACACATACATATACCCAGAAAATATGAGAAATCAGCTCTAGAACAAGTAACTAACGGAACATTTCCTTCAAATCAAAAGAAAAAGACACCAGCTAATGGAACATCCGTGCTAACTAATTATTCTTCATAACACAGGTACCCGATGACGAGGCTGGAGAATTGCCGGTAGCGTTCATCGTCACACGCCCAGGAAGTCACTTGCACGAGTCACACGTCAAAGAATTCGTCGCTAAACAGGTTTATTTTTCCGTTGGCTCAACACAACAATTTTGCAACCACTGATGATGTTTTTACAAGAGAGGATAGAAGAGGGAGATTTGTTGAGTTCCTTCAGCTATAAGCTTGGTCCTAACCATAACCGTTATCATTTGCCATGCAGGTTGTGCACTACAAGCGAATCCACCATGTTTTTCTTGTGGATTCGATACCGAAAAATGCTGCGGGTAAGATTCTACGCAAGGACTTGGCCAAGCTAGTACTGCGGCGTATTAGCTCCAAGCTATAGTATGTATTTGATGTGATGTCATTTTTCTGTTGGATAAGTAGGTAGATCAGTTACAATGTGATCTCAGTGTGTCACGCCCTCATCATGACTGTATGAAAATAGTAGCAGATATCACATTTGTAGTCAGTTTAAGACATTGAGAGTAATAATTAAGTAACTGTGAATTTTAAATTATATGCATTTTTTTTTGATAAATAAATTATATGCGTTGTTTAAATATCTATAGATTGAGATTGTATCAGGTACTCTGATGAATTTGTACCCTGGAGTATTATTCATAGCCACTGCAAATGTATCTCCAGTCTGATCATAATTTTATTTTAATAGCGGAACTCAAACATCAAAAATAAAATTCAAATATTTGGCGCATCCACCAATACTCGTTGAGTTTGGAAAGAATAGGGGCAAAACAACACTGACAACAGAGATGGTATGGAGATGAATGCATAACAATCTAATAGGAACTGCAGCTGCAGAGTGTAAGTTCTTTCAGGATTGGTACTCTTCTTTACCACCAGCGTCTTGAACTCTGAAATGCTGAAGGATAATTTTAATTAGCAAGCTCATAGGCAACTAAACAGTGGAATTCTAAACAGCAAAAAGTTAAATTCAAATATCTGCCATATCAGAGAAAAACTACCAGTACATCAAGAACTTCAAGAAAATAGAGGCAAATGACATTCTCTGCAGCAGTGAATCAATAACTTCTAGAGAACACAAGCAATCAGCATTGTCTGCATACTTCCTAAGCTTTCCTTTTCAATCCACTGAACCCAAAAGCATAATTTCTAGAAAAACTGGAAGTGGCTGGGTATTCCAGACATTTCCCAACCTTTTTTTGTTACTACTGATTGCCAAAAGCATTCAAACCGATTGGCCACCGTAAATTGACAATCCGAAGCAACGGTTTTTTTATGCAACCGTGGTACTCGTGCCACCCCGCCCACCTCGCCGTCGTACTCGCGCGCACCAACCGCTCCGGCGAAGCACAGCACAGCACAGCACCCATGGCACCTTCTCCGTCCGACGCCGAGATCGACCAGCGCAGCGGCACGCTGGCGGGCGGCGAGGACGTTCCACAGCCCTGGTTCGCCGGGCGCCGCTACCTCCGCCGGAGCTCCCGCTCTCCTTCCCGGCCTTCGCGCTGTCCTTCCTCCCGACCTGCTGCCCACGCCCCGCCCCGGCGATCGCCGATGCCCGGCACCGGGCGCGGCCGCCGTTCCCGGCCTTCTGTCCATGACGCCGTCGCGCCGCGCCAACCCGGCGCTCACGCCCAAGCGTCGCCTCGCCTGCGGCGGGCGACGTGCTCGCGCGCCGGCCCACCGCCCACGCCCCCGTGCTCCCCGCGCTCATGGCCGCTGGCGCCATGGTGTCGGCGCCGTGGTGTCCCCCGCCAACCCGCGCTCAGCCTCCGAGGTCTCGCCAGGCAACCGGAACCGGCGGCGGACTCCAACCCCCCGTCGCCGCGGATCCTTTCGTCGCGGGCACCGGGGACAAGCTCCCGGAGGGCTCCACCGCCGTGCCTCCTTCCACATCTACGGCTTCACCTTCTGCCCGACGTTCCACTCGGCGGCGCCGCATGGCCGGCGGCGGGGAGGTTCGGAGCCCGAGAACCGTGGTGATCGCAGTTCCGAGTGCCGGCCTTTCGGAATCCGCGCCGCCGAGGAGGAGGAGGATGCGGTGTCCACCGCCCGGCGTGCTCCACGCTCAAGGCGGTGGGGCGCTTGCGGCGCCGCCGTGACCGACCCGTTGCGCGCTTCTCGCGCAAGTTCCCCGGCGTCAGCCTTGCCCAGGTTGGTTTCGCTGCTGCAAGATCATGCCTTTCGATCCTTACTTAGTTCAGAGATTATCGTAACTACTAGAGTAGTTCATACAAATCACTTGCAGTTGTGTTCATCATAGTATAGAGTTCATACTGATTGTAACACATTTCTAATTGGCAACAAAAAGGGGTATGGTCTTACGGAGACTACATCTGGTTTCTGCCGTCCCGTTGAAGACGAACAAAGCGCGCGAATTGGATCCGTGGGCCGTCTTTTATGGGGCGCCGAAGTGAAGATTGTTCATCCAGAAACAGGGGCTGCACTGCCCCCTGGTGTGCCAGGGGAGTTTTGGGTCCGAGGCCCTTTTATAATGAAAGGTAAGGTCCATTAAATGACTATGCATTGATTGAGCTACATATGATTCATTCGGTATCAGGGCAGTCCCAATGGTAGAAACTATGCACAATTTTCATAGCGACCATGTCACCAAGAAACTATTCATAGAAACTAACCCACCCAATGCTAGTGTCTTTATATAATAAATGTTACATTTATTTTTTCTCTCTCCCCAACTCATCTTCTACCTCCAACTAGTATCGTCTCTCTCATTCATCGAGGAACAAGCGTGTCCACGCAAGCAAGTGTGGTCGGACATATGACTCTACGGAAGGGCAGCCCGGGCGCCGCGGTGCGGCGAGCGAGCTTGGCGCTTCGGCAACGCGGCAAGTTCCCGGCGCGCGCGGCCTAGCGGCCTAGATGGACGGCGGCGCGGCATTAGCTTGCCGGCGTCGCGTTGGTCATGCCAAGATCATGCCTTCGATCCTTACTTAGTTCGGATGAGATTATCGTGAACTACTAGAGTAGTTCATACAAATCACTTGCGTTGTGTTCATCATAGTGTAGAGTTCATACTAATTGTAACACATTTCTAATTGGCAACAAAAAGGGGTATGGTCTTACGGAGACTACATCTGGTTTCGCCGTCCGTTGAAGACGAACAAAGCGCCGAAGTTGGATCCGTGGGCCGTCTGAGGACTTTTTATGGGGCCTTGTTTAGTTTGGTGAAGATTTTTCATCCTCACATCAAGGGGTTGCCCCATATAAATAGTATTAAATATAAATAAAAAAATAACTAATTACATAGTTGGGTTGTGCCGAGGGGAGTTTTGGGTCCGAGGCCCAATTGGACAATAATGACCACAAAGGTCCATTAAATGACTATCCATTGATTGAGCTCTCAAATGATTCATGTAAATAGTATTAAATATAAATGTTCATAGTTGGGTTGTAAATAATTTTGCCTAGCCACAATTGCATATTTACCACAAACATGATGCCAGGACTTTACACTCTCTTTCCAACTACAATCTAAACAAGGCCTGCATTATTTCTTATTAATTAGCCTGCCATGTCATCTTTTCTTGCTTATGTGGCAAGTCATTTAATAGGGATAGAAACCATCATTAATGCCCATTGGGACTGCCCTCAGTGTTCTAATTTTGCTAGTGCATATCATGATGCCTGTTCTTGCTGCATTATGTCAACTGTCACCCTGATATTAATATTAAACTAGAAATTCAGTTTCACTCTGTCTCTCTGGGCACGTAGTGTAGGTTACCTTGGCGACAAGGATTCTACGTCTGAGATCTTGGACAGTGAAGGATGGCTGAGGACAGGAGATCTTTGTTACATTGACCAAGACGGGTTCATTTACATTGTGGGCAGGCTTATCCATGAGTTCATTTACATTGTGCGCGCCCTCCCATCCTCCTCACTGCGGTCGGATCGTCTCCCAGGTCCTCGGTGTACTCGTAGTCGTCTCCTTCCTCAGTCTGCGGCTCCTCCGTCTCTGAAAAGCGTGACATAGTACCGCGTTTAGCGGCTCCTATAGGGATGCACAAAGAAGCAACTGAAATCTGGAAGAAGCAAATGCACTCATGGATAAGCCTATGACCTAGAGCTCATTTTTAGAAAAATTTGGACACTGGTTTCATATTTTTCGGAGTCAAAATGGATTTATTATGATTTCCGAAGGTTAAAATCATTTCTGAAAAAGGAAAAGGAGAATTCGTTTTATTTATCAAAAATAGGTGACACGTGGCAGTTCCTGATTGGCTGGCTCAAACTGAGACACTGACAGGTGGGGTCTGGTCAACGGTCAACGTTGACCGGTCAACGGTCAACGCCGACCGGGCTCGGAGTGGGCCTGGTAGGGCTGGATCAGGGCCGGGTTGGGCCGGCCCGGCCCGGACACATGTCAGGCGGAGGGGCAGCTACGTGGCGTGCTTGGGCGCGCATTGGGCCGCGGCCCGTGGGGTTGGTGCACCGTGAGCCGAAGGGCTGGTGCACCGTGAGCCTCTCACTCGGCTCACGGTGGTCCACGCCCATCTTTCCCCCTCTCTGGGTCTACCGCGAACAGGGCTTACCCCGGCTCGTGGCTCCCTCTCCCCCTCTTCTTTTCTTCGCCGGAGCAGGACCGGGCGGCGGCGAGGCTTCTTCAAGGCGGCCTCCCCCGGTGGCTCTCTCGGCCGTCCAGGGGGCTCGTTGGCTCCCAAGACCCGCCGCGTGCACCCATGGGTGAAAAGGGGCGGATTGGCCCCAGGCGGCCGGTAACGGGGGCCGTGGCGGCTCGTCGGCGTCGGGCGGCGGCGGCGCTGGCCGCGAGGCGCGTGAAGGTGCGCGCAGGGCACCTCGTTGGATTCCCGCGTGCTCGGGAACCCCGTAAACGCCCAAGAGGCAAAGGTGAGGGCTCCTAAGTGGTCTGGCCGTGGACGGCAGCCCGGCAGCCACGGCGGACGGCGGTGAGGTGCGCTGGGTGCAGATGGGGCAAGGTGCGCCCTTTCTCCCGCAATTGGGGTCGGCCGTGATCGGTCGCAAACGGTTCCGGCGACCTTAGTGCACGGGCGGAGTTCCCCGCCGTGCCCGAGCACTCGGCGGAGCTCCGGTGACACATGGCCACCGCGGTTGTGGCCCATGCGGGGTCTTCCCGCCCGAACAGCTAGGCGGCTAAGCGTGCGGCGGCGAGGCGAAGCCCGCCCCGCCCATCGTGGCCGGTGTGGCGGGCGGTGTGCGGCGGAACGGCCTCGCCGCGTTGTGCTCTCGCCACGGGTGAGCGCGCTCCGGTGCGGGTTCGCGCGAGCCGTGTCCGAGCCGAGAGATCAACGTGCTCCTGCGGCGCACGCGGCGCAGACGCGCGCAGGCGCGCGGGACTGAACGCCCACGGGCGATGGCCTTGCCCTCCAGGAGAACGCGGGCGGCGCCATGGCGGTGTAAACGACGGTGAACGCGACGGGCGCACGGCAAGGCGGTGGCTCACCGCCGGGCTTGGGGTGGCGTGGATGGTGTGGCGCTGACGATTCGGGCCGTGGGCGCCGATGCCGAGCAGGTAGAGCCAGGGGCGCCGACGTGAGCCGACGGGCGCCGCTCCTCCTCCGCTCCGGGCGGGTGGAACGGCGCGCGGCCCGGCGAGCAGCTCTCAAAGAACGCAACCTCCCTCCCGGCGTTGCCTTCTCCTTCCCGGCCCTCCCTTCAAGCTTGGCGTGTAGCAGTGAGGCCACCAGTGGCGGCGGAGTGGTTGGGAAGGCCGCTAGGGCACTGGTGAGGGGGTTATATAGAGGAGGCGGTGATCAAGGCGACGGCGGACGGCCGGGCGGCGGCTAGGGGGCACGTGGGCGCCATCTAGCGGCTGGGGCGAGGTCCTAGGGTTCGGTGTGGGAGTGGGCCGGCCCGGGCGCCTCCAATTCGAACGACGCCGCTGGGAAAAAGGGGCGGCGCGCCTGCGATGGCGCCATCCATGGCCGGGCCCGCTGGTGCGGCTTGTCGCGATCCGTGCGTCGGGCGCTGAACGGTGGACGTGGCGAGCATCCGCAGCTGCCGCGCAAGGCGGTTGGGCGGGGAGGGGCGGATGGCCGCTTCTTCCCTTCTCGGCGTCGCGACGGGCTCGGTGTGGAAGAAAAACAGGGGGAGGGAAAAAGAAGGGGATGACAGGTGGGGTCCCTGGGCCCGCCTGTCATCGGCGCTGTGAGGAGGATGGGAGGGCACGCGCGCTGCTCTGGCCTGTGGGCCTTAGCTGGGCTGGGCCGCGCGAGCACAGAGGGGAGAGGCGCGGTGAAAGGTGGGCTGGGCTGGTTGGCTTGCTGCTGGGCTCCTTCTACTCCTTCTCCTTTTCTTATTTTCTATTTGATAACTATTTGCATACACATGTATACATGTATATATCCATGTAGGTGCATCCATGCACATACATCTTTGGTGGGTCCACCTAGGTTAGCTGGGGGTCTGGTCAAGGTGGTTTCCACTGGTTGCACACATGTCACCAAAAGTTGTTTATTTCATCTACTTAGCATCACATAAAATCAGAAAGAGGCAATCACATGTATAGAAAGATAAACAATGCACATGCCACTAATCTGAGTTTAGGAGCTAATGCAACTCACTAAGGGGTTTTCCTACATGACACTCACCATGCATGGGTTAGTTTTCGAAAAAGTTTTTGAAAGTTGTGATTTTTGGGTTCTGGGTTTAACAGGGATGTTACAAAGAGAGTCTATCAGTGGCACCCACTAGGACTGCTGCTGGTTAGCTCACTCTAAAGATCATCAACACTAATATTGCAAACATCTAGCTTGGGGGAGAAGCATCCCCTAGTTATCAGGTAACTATACCTAGGCGATTATTAAATCTATTTTATATAGTCATAAAATACCAAAAATATATGAGCACATGAAGGTTCACAATAGTATCATAGGAAAATTTAAAAATGCCAAAAATATATGGGCACATGAAGGTCCATGTCTTTAGAGTCTTGAGAGTCCAATAAAAATAAAAAAGATGAATAACAAATTAAAACCAAACAAATATACTTAGCTATTTACTAAGGTGTGATTATAGAGTGTGTCTACAGTCAGTCTAGTTTAGAGTCAACTAAAAACTGGAGAACATTAAAATTTTGTCTTGAAGATGATGAATAGTTGCTCTACCGTAATTCCTTTCAAGTGCCTAGTTTTCAACCATGAATTCTCCTGAGTTTTGGACATGACTACATTGATATAAGAATTTACTCTGAACCTAAAACTTGTTGGGGCATATGCTTGAGCTAAGTCTAGATAATTGATTGATATGATACATGAAGGTCTAAGCTTTTATTTATCTTATTCCTAGCATTATTAAGTTCTGGAGATTTATTTTGAAAACCCAAAAATCTTACATGATGAGCTCTTATATGATAAAGTTTGAATTCCTGCCAAAGCCATATATGATACATTTAGAGTTAGAAAAACCTTTGCGCATTCATGCTGCTCGCTTTGTATTAGTTTAGTCAACCTTTGTTGTACACCTTATGAGAGTCTTGTCATGCTTTTAAAATCAAGATCACTTACGCACTCCACCCACATATGCATTACTCCTACTCTAGGATGTAAGCGCAGTCATTTTTCACTTTCATCCAGATCCACCTTAAAAATATTTTTTTCTTCTACACTGGGAGTAAACACCTAAAAATATACCTTATAGGACAACCCCCATTTAATTGCTCTAAATCCTTATCATTATCCCTTCAATTATTTATATTTAAAGGATGCATGTGGCTATGCAAAAGTATTGAAAAAAAGAAAAGAGAAGAAGAAGAAGAAGGGGAGTAAAAAATGGACAAGTGTCCCAGCAATTAAAACAATGGGTACATAGATGCCTGCTTCCCAGTAAAAAAAAGAAGAGAGTAATGATAGCCCATATTTTTCCGCGAAGAGTTCTAAGTTCTAAAGGAGAGAGTTATTTTCAAAAAGCAAAAATAGAATTAGGACTAGCCACTAAAAACCATATATACACCTATCCACCATATTCCATACACATGCACATCTTGGTTTGATTGTATGACTCACCTATCCACCATATTCCATACACATGCCCATCTTGGTTTGATTGTATGACTCGATTCTCTGTGGATCCATTGTTTGACTTTACAACATATGAATTGCAAGTATGCTCATCCTTGTTATTGCCACTCCTATTAGCTCCACTATAAATCCTTAGCTGTAGGAAGACATGATGTCATTATTGCCTCGGTGAGATCCATAAATACTATATATAAAGAGACTTGAGGGTGTCATACAATCATGCTCTAAGCTTCATTTCGAAAACTTACAAAACTCTAGAATATGAGTACTGTGGAGAATTTAAGACATAGTGCTAGACTTGATTGTTCTATCTTTCGATTGCTCAAAACTTATGCAAAAGCTGTAAAGCCCCATAGTTAAAGGTAAAATAGGTAAGTTTAAAAGTTAGAGCAGTTTTGTCTAAACCTGAGGAGTATTTCTATTTAAAAGCAAGTGTACTTAAAAGGAATAAAAGTATTATAGCAACTCCTGATCCAAATATATTAATAATTAGGCTTAGGTTGTTTGCCAAGGGACTGGCAAAAGGTAAGCTTGGGGGAGTTGTTGACGGTGGATAACATCAACTTTTATTAAAACTTTAGACACAAAAGGACACAGGAATACACACTAGTCTAGGGTTTTAATTGACAATTTCCACCAGTTTTGGTGATTTCATATTTTCCAGGGATTATTCCAGAAAAACATAAAAGAGGGATTAGAGTGCATAATTATCACGAAACTTATCCGCGATGGCAAAGGTCGTCAATAGGACATTGGAAGGATCTAGAAGACACCCGCAGCTAGCCGGGACCACGAGGGGGCCACCAAGTGGGGCCCGCCCCGCCCCCCCCGGCACCGGCCGGCGCCTCCTACTAGGGTTTGGCGCCCCCTTCCGAGTCTTCCTCCTATGCTTCCTTGGCACCTAAGTAAAGCATCCCTACATCGATCTAAGGTTGGTTTCATCCGACGGTGCACATAACATGAGACGTGGATCGATGACATGGCGGTTCCTTGCCCTCTGCTCCACCTCGGCCTATATAATGATGCCCCAAGGCTCTTCCTAGAGGCATTCTACACCCTGGTGCTTCATATTCTCTACATAAATTAGGGTTAGGGTCCCTCTAGTTGATCTAGTTCTAGTTCATCTAGTTCTAGTTCATCTAGATGTAGTAATTAGGAGAGACTAGTTCATCTAGATCTAGTCTTATTTAGAGATTAGAGAGATAGAGTAGAGGAGTAGAGATTCTAGAGGAGTTTTAGCCTGTCAGTGCTTCTTCGTGGTTGTATTCTTCTGGATTCGGCTCCCTCGCCCGGAGCTGCGTTATGAGGTACTTTTGTATTCAACATTCCAATTCAAGTAAGAAGTTGTTCTTATTTGTTCTTTAGTTTACAACTCATACTAAGTGCTTTGATCTTGGTAATTACTTAATTGAAGTAGTATTTCATAGTGTAGGCATGGTGCCTAGGCTCCACTTCCCGTTGATAGGATCGATAGGCTCAAAGGTTTTTGGTAGGAGAGAACTCTGATTTCTGCTCTTATTCAGGTTACTTGCCTAGCTAGAATGGTATTATTCAAAGCTTACCGGTTGTCAGAACTAGAGTTCAATAGCTATTTCCTCTTACTTATATTATCTAGCCTAATTGTTGGGTTAAGTCTATAGACTTTGTCATCATCGCAACTGTTCCCTGTGGATATGATAATTAAAACCTCCGGGTAAAATGTGACGTCGGTAATGATATCTGTGCGCTTGCGGATAATCTTACTTAAATATTATTTAATGGAGTGCAGTTAATTTATACCAACACCGTGACCTTTTGACAGAGGCAGATAGGATGCCCACCGTGGTTAATCAAGTTCACCCACCATGGTTAAGTTTTTTGTAGTAGTGGAGGGCAAAAAAGGCTTCCTATGTGAGTGGCAAACTGAAGAAGGTGTCAAGTGTAAACCTTTGTAGGTTGCTAGGGGCAACCCTCGCAATGAAAATTGGAGTTGTAGTTAGGCCTGTTTTAGTAGAAGTAGCTATTACATCTTATTGTTCCAACCAAAATCAAATCGATGATGGAATAATGCTCTTGCCCTTTGTATACAAAATAGTCCTAAATATAGGTCCATGGTGTATTCATAAGCATCCAAGGGAACATTTTGAAATAGGACTTGCTTTGTAATTCACAATCTTTTTGGAAATGAATATAACTAACAATCTCCCATTCCTATAAATAAAGCACCAGGGCTTAGGGGAAGGTGACTTGTGGCATTTGATCTCTTTCTTACTTTCTCTAACTTTCTCCTCTCTATATTTGGCGGGGCTTAGGGGAAGATGACTTGTGGCCATTCGATCTCTTTCTTACTTTGTCTAACTTTCTCCTCTCTCTCTCTCTGTTTGGTGACAAGTCGCCAACAACAACCAATTGCTACTAATAATCACCTTGTAGGAACATATGTCATCTTTAATGTCCTAAAACTAGGAAGTTTGTTTCTGTATTACAGCTGGTCAAAGCAATTTTGTTTGGTTATCTCAAATCAAAGAACTAACTTATTAGAAACTAAAAGATACCCCCCGTGCGTTGTTGCAGGATCTTTTTAGAAATATAAAACCGTTATACACATGGGTGATTTTCTTATAAATAAAAAAGTTGTATGCATGACATGAAGCATTAAATGTTAGTAAAAAAAGTAATTACACAGATTGGTTGTAAATCATGAGATGAATCTTTTGAACCTAGTTGGTCGATGATTGGACAATATTTATCAATCTCTTTCTTACATTCTCTAACTTTCTCCTCTCTCTCTTTAGCGGGGCTTAGGGGAAGATGACTTGTGGCCATTTGATCTCTTGTCTAACTTTTTCGCTCTCTCTACTTTTGGCGACAAGTCGCCAACAACAACCAATTGCTACTAATAATCACCTTGTAGGAACATATATCATCTTTAATGTCCTAAAACTAGGAAGTTTGTTTGTGTATTACAAGCTGGTCAAAGCAATTTTGTTTGGTTATCTCAAATCAAAGAATTAACTTATTAGAAATTAGAAGATACCCCATGCGTTCTTTGCAAGATCTTTTTAGAAATATAAAACTGTTATACAAATGGGTGATTTTCTTATAAATAAAAAAGTTGTATGCATGACATGAAGCATTAAATGTTAGTAAAAAAAGTAATTACATAGATTGGTTGTAAATCATGAGATGAATCTTTTGAACCTAGTTGGTCCACCATTGGCGGGAATAGTCTTTGTGTGAGAATGCAGCTGATCAACTGCATCCACTTGCAGATACCCCCTCGGTGGATGCACAACACCATTTCGGTTCATTGTGACTAGCCAACTGCCTGTCAATGACTTCCAAGCCAAATCTAGGTCACCATGATATAACTTCACCAGATTTAAACGCTCTTGATGTCTAGGCTGATCCTTGAATTCTTTTGACTCGTTGTGGAGCCCTTTAAAGTTATTGTGCATATCATCAGTAGGAAACTTATCCAAAACCTCTGTAGTATAGGGCATGCTTGGATAGAAGTCATGAAGATCTTGCGTGAAGGATTGGCTGCCCATCAATTTTTCGAGGTCATTCCTCAACAAAGATAAATACCTTCAATGTCAGCCCGATCCGACCCATTTCGTTCTAGGAGAGAAGCATGATCGACAATCCAATCTTCCTCGTCACTATTTCGAGCAAATCTAAGAAATGTGTAGTATCCTCGTAAAGATATGTCCCAAAGTGATAGATGCACAATATGTTTTCAATCAGTGATCCAACCGCTCTGAACCACCAAATGGGAAGCCATCCAAAATGATATCACCATGGAGAACCTTCAGCTTGATGTTCCCAGTAACACTGTCAACCAGCACATTGTCACCACCACCAGATCACGTGCAATGTCATAACCTCTTCTTCTGTTCAGAAAGACCAACCTGACAAGCTGTCTTTCCACCCTTCTAAACGTATCGGTTGACAATAGACGGGTATACGACCCATCTAAAGGGGCCTTGCCAAAAGGCTGATGATTTTTACAAAAATCAATCAGCTCAACCCAAACCTCGGTCCCTTGATCAAAGCTGCAAAAAGTGAAATAATCGAACATTACTAACATCTCAGCAAGTAAATACACAAAGTTTCATATATATAAATTGAGATACTCAAATAGTAGCCATACAATTAGTCGTCCGACTAGAACAGGGGCGACCAGTTTGGATGGTCTGTTTAGAGAGCTGGGTTCCAAAGGAAAGAGATGCAATCTGCTCTTGCTTGACGAATTCCATTGGAGAAATGAATGGCTTGATGAACATTGTGAACCGGTTCAGGAAGATGGTGGCATTGCTATGACTTTGGCTCTTGTGAACCGATTCGGGGAAGATGGTCCGCTAAATGCTAGTTATTTGCTATTGCTATTGCAGCAGTGTTGCTGCTTGCTTGTGTGTTAAGATCAAGCATCAAGACTAAATTAGTGTTGTGTTGCTAATTATGGTCTTCTTTCGTATTCAAGGCTTCTAGCAGCAATTCAGCAAAGAAATGGAGTTTGGGATAGGAATATGGATTTCTGGACAGTGCAAAAAAGAGAAGAAAACAATTCCCACAATTAAGTCACCAGCTAAACACTAATGTAGTCTTGATGCTTGCTTAATTTTGTATACTATATAGTATATATATGAATATATATATAGTAGGTATATGTCCCGATATATAGGACGATCGCATGGGCGACGGGGTCGACTAGGCTCGACTAATCGAAGCTGGTCGACGACTAATCGTGATTAGTCGCCTGGTCGATCCCCAAGGTGACCAGGATCGATTAGACGACTTGAAAACATGGGTGTGTGCTTTGTGTGTGTGTGAGTGCTTTGTTCTCGGTGCAAAGAATAAAGAAGAAGATTCGTGGGAAGTGCTTCGCTGCACTTTCCTTGTGTGTGTATGTCTTTGTGCTCACTTATCTTCTTCCACCTCTTGCCTAGAGTGTTTGTGTGGGTCTTTGGTGAGCTTCTTTGCTCACCCGTGGGTAAGATCAAGGGCACCAATGGTGCTCCTGGGCTACGAGGAGGGCAGCAAGGCCTACCGGATGTATGATCCGCGTGGAGGCAAGGTGGTGATCTCGCGGGACGTGGTGTTCCATGAGAAGGCGGCTTGGGACTTGGAAGACTCAGGCTTGGGGGAAGCTGCTGGTGTTAGCAGCACATTCACCATCGAGCACTTGGTGATCCAAGGAGGTGGTGGCGGCGATGAAGAGCAGGCTGCTGCTGCAGCTACTGCTGGACAGCAGGTTGCTGCTGCAGCCGCTGCTATAACAGGCCGCACTTGGAGAGCGTGCAGCCGCCTGCAGTTTAACCGGGCTGGCTGGCTGGAGAGCGATCTCCACCAGCCAGGGAGCACATTCACCTCCACCACAGTCCCCCCGCGACAGCAGAGGGACAGGGGGACACCACCATTGGAGTTTGCCTCGATTAGCTCAACCAGAAACCTGGTCGTCCGACTAGTCAACGACTAATCGCAATTAGTCGTCCGACTAGAACAGGGACGACCAGTTTGGATGGTCTGTTTAGAGAGCTGGGTTCCAAAGGAAAGAGATGCAATCTGCTCTTGCTTGACGAATTCCATTGGGGAAATGAATGGCTTGATGAACATTGTGAACCGGTTCAGGAAGATTGTGGCATTGCTATGACTTTGGCTCTTGTGAACCGATTCAGGAAGATGGTCTACTAAATGCTAGTTATTTGCTATTGCTACTGCAGCAGTGTTGCTGCTCAGCTGTGTTAAGATCAAGCATCAAGACTAAATTAGTGTTGTGTTGCTAATTATGGTCTTCTTTGGTATTCAAGGCTTCTAGCAACAATTCAGCAAAGAAATGGAGTTTGGGATAGGAATATGGATTTCTGGACAGTGCAGAAAAGAGAAGAAAACAATTGCCACAATTAAGTCACCAGCTAAACACTAATGTAGTCTTGATGCTTGCTTAATTTTGTATACTATATAGTATATATATGAATATATATAGTAGGTATATGTCCTGATATATAGGACGACTGCATGGGCGACCAAGGTCGACTAGGCTCGACTAATCGAGCTGGTCGACGACTAATCACGATTAGTCGCCTGGTCAGTCCCAAGGTGACCAGGATCGATTAGACGACTTGAAAACATGGGTGTGTCTTTGTGTGTGTGAGTCTTTGTTCTCGGTCAAAGCAACAACAACAAGAAGACATTCGAGGGAAGTCTTCTGCTGCACTTTCCCTGTGTGTGTATGTGCTGTGCTCACTTATCTTCTTCCATCTCTTGCCTAGAGTGTTTGTGTGGGTGCTATTTTTTTATCACAAAAATGAATCTCACTAACAGACTACTATTATGCATGACCATATGACTACACTAACAAAATATACATATACAAGGGTAAATTGTACCTCAATTGTGATATGGGTAGCAGCTTTGCCGGTGTCACATCAGCATAAGTGTGCAGCAGTTTTGGCTGGTAATGAAATCCTGTGGATGTTGTGAATCCACGATTTGCAGTTGGGTGCACGGAGTATGACGGTCTGTACCAAGTAGCCCACGACAGGATGAGAGAATACGCAGTAAGAAAGAGCGGCAGCAAGGCAAGGGCAACAAGACCTACCTGTAGTGGGGTTCGATAAGCTCGAGAAGCGAGAACTCGGTGGGAGAAAAGACCTTGGCGAAAGCTTCTTAGAGGAGGGCACCGCCGAAGTCCCCCGAGAAGAGATATTGATGCGGGGTGGTTCGTCGGGTCTCTGGAACACGAACACACTGATAAAGAGAGAAGCACGGAGAAGTGCGGTTCAATGACAACATGAAACGAGGATATACCGCGGTGTGTGGAGGAGACAAATGCAGCTTCCTAGCTGCAGAGCCGAGTAGGACCGCGGGTCCAACGCTGAGGTAGAAGTGGAGGTTGTCGGCGAAATGGAGGTTGTCGGGGCAGATGCGCCGCATCTCCAATCACGAGCGAGGTCGAAGTACGCCGCGGCCGCGGCCGCCGCCAGGCGTTGGGAGGATCCCTCGCCTGCTTGTCTAGAGAGACGAAGCCCCTGCTTCAGCAGATCCATCGGGCCGGAAGGCGATTTGGGGAGAGATTCGTGGAGGCGCCGCGGCGGCGGGGGAGAGATTTCAGGTCGTGGAGGCGCCGCCGCAGCGGCGGGGGGAGAGATTTCAGGTCGAGGCGGCGCCGCCAAGGGGCGATTGGGCTGGCCGCTCATCCATTTATATACGAAAGCGGGGCCATTCCGGCCGTCCGATCGGCGCGGCCGGACGGCCAGATGGGGCGAGCCTTGGTCATTTTTCGAAAAAGACCCCAAACTTTACGGAAATGAACCCGCTGTCCAAGTCTCCTCTCAGATGTTTTTGCGAAACAACCCTCAATCTTTAACGAAATCAACCCGCAGTCCACCCCAAGCCTCCTCCCCTGAATGGGCCTTCTTTATGGGCCGGTCTCCCTCCCCACTCGGGCCATTTTATGGCACGAACTGGGCCTTGGTGGATAAATTTGGCCCAACGTCATTTTTCTATTTTGCTGAGTTTATTATTTATCTAAAGCGGCTGAAATTTTGTATAAATTATAACAAATCAAATAAAAATCAGAAAAATACCAAACTAGATTTGTTAAACTCTACACAACTAGCACTTCACGCTAAACACATAACAACTTATATTTCATTGTAAATTTATTGCTATAAATGTAGATCTAGATTCCTCAAAAGTTTTTTTTAAAATAATCAATAGAGTCATTTTCTTTATTCAAATTGCTATCAAATTTTTATGATACCTTACCCATACCATGCATAAAACAAAATGCTTGACTGATCTTACCTGCTTTTACGAAAAAAAAAAAAAATCTTTGCCTACACATAAATATTACCCTACATATTAACCATTTCTTTCTCCATAATAAATATAGCCAACAAAATATGATAATTCTATTTTGATACCTAAGATAATATTATGACACCTATGTGAAAATGACAAAGCATAAAAAAATATGCACCTACCCATATACAATTATTATTACCTTTGTATGAAATAAAATCTCGACCAACTACAATACTATGATGATGAAATATAGGCTCCAAGCGGCAACGCCTACTCCTAAGTAGTACATTCCCTCAGTTTCTAAAAAAAAAAAATAGTACGTTCCCTCCAAAAAAAAAAAGAGAACAAACTCCTACACAACAAATTCAATAATCAAAATCAACTTAGAAAACAATATATCTTTGCTTGCTAGCAGCAATCTACTGCCTACTGCTTGACTGGTTGCGGCTTACTCTTTTATTACCAGTGTAGCCAGCTCCTTCCCAGGAGAATTACAGAAATCACACGTCCATGCTTACGCTTGGTATGAGTATGACGAACGATTGGAGTACGTAGAACGAGCCTGAGTAGCTGTATTATCGAGAAACCATGACAATTTCTATGTGAACTACAAAGAAGGCTTAGCACACGTACAGATACAACATCAGGGAGTGGGGCAATTTACACAAAACATACGGAAACTGTTATACAGGCAAAGCAAAAGTAGGAATAATTTCATTCCCATTGAATCAGATCAGAAGCCGGAGCACAACCCGTTTGTCAGTTGCCAAAGCCCGACGGGAATTACAAACAGGACAAGGGCAGAGCAAGAAAAGGAGTGCTCCAAATTAATGGCATCTAAGTAAAAAGCTATCTTCCTTTCCTTTCTGCTTCTATGTACCCTAAATAAGAGCCTTTTACGTGTATACCATTAAAAAAGATGGTAATCTCGTCAAAGTCCCTGAAAAGATCGAACTCTCATAAATATCTAAGTTCTAAACTTTTTTTCTCTCTCAAGCCATTCCGTCCAGCTTCTCCATCTAACGGTGTCAAAGCAGACAGGTCAAATGACTATTTTACCGACCAATGGGGCCCGTTGGTCAGCCACCCAAACTGCTGGGGTCACGGTGTCTGCGAGGCGGAGTTCGGTGGCGAGGGCTCGCTTGGCGTCGCGTTGGTGGCGAGGCAGTTCCCAGGGACAGCGGCGTGCTGGTGGCTCGACGCAGGCTTGGCGAGGTCGCAGTGCACGGCGTTCACCGGCGAGCGCACGCAAACACGCGGGGGAGCTCGCGCCGGCCGCGGCAGGGGCACGGGCGGGCAGTATGCTAAGTACTGTTGTCATGAGTAATAATTCCATGTTTTAATTAAGAAATGCAAAATTCTTGATTTTTGTAGAGTAAAATATTAATCCAAAAATCATGAAATTTTAGGGTTAAGCTTTTCATGCTAAAAGTAACCTCCACTAAAATTTTGGTACTGTTTGGAGTAAGTTTATTTTAATAACTAATTTCTACCTTGTTTAATGACCATAAAAATGATTAATAAAAATAACCATTAGTTAAGTAATTTTTCTAATTGAAATGTTGGGTGATTTGTGGTATTGGTTGAAGTCCATGAATCAGTAAACCTCCCTGGTCCATGGCATTGTTTTGTGTAGTTTAAGGGTAGAGTATGCTCACATGCTTAATAAATAATAAAATGACCTAAAGTAATTTATGAATGTTTCACTTAGGAATGATTTTCTTCTTGGTATTCCTTGAAGACCATGGATCATTACCACTCAAATGGTTCATGGCTTGATTGTATAGTATTAGTAGTCATCATCATCATATGTGTAGTAATAGTAATAGTAATAGTATCCTCACATGTGTAGTAATAAGTTTAATTATCAAATTTAATTAGCGGCTTTCAACAACAGTAAAAATGGTTAATAAATTAGTAATTAACCTTAATCACCATAGGTTTAATTGACTTTGGAATTGAGTGATGACCCTAGGTCATTAACTCTAATGACCTTCGGCAATTCAATTACATTGATTGCGTTGCGTTATCCGAATTCGTCGTTGTTGTTAATTATGCTCTCTTGATGCAACTATACTGTGAAGGAAAGTTGTACTCAAGATAATAAAAAAATTAAGTTGTTTCATCCATGTTGCCCTGCATCATGCATCATGTCATGCATTTCATCATACTTAGCATACATCATTTCATGTACGTATAGTTCACGTGAGAGCAAAGGATCGCAATGGTCAAATTTCAAAGAAGATTCGTGGTAATCCAACCCTAACAAGGTGAATCCATGAAGATGTTGATGTCAAGAATAACAACTAACCTTCTCTGCAACACAGGCAAGCCCCGGATGCATTTAACATGTCCTTGAATTTTGAAAGTCCTTTATAATTTTATATTGATGATATGATGCATTAGGTGTAGGAGTTGTGTGATATCCTATCTGATGCATTCACCTTCCTTGAGATATAATCCCTGAAACCTGTTTTGATTTAAAATGCTTAGTACATGCTTCGCTCTGCTGATAGCATAGGCCTTACAAATAAAATGTTTTTCAAAGTTTGATAACAATATCCTCTTTGAGAAAAGTTATGAAAACCTGATGTTACTTATTGTTTATCCTTTACCTTGGCCGGGTCAAGGGTACTCAATAAGAACATGATGATGAGTAAATTGAGACGCCGGTGGAGTGACTTGCATCGGGAAGGGCTAGTGCCCTGGTGTAGTGTCGTTCACTTGTGTCGGTTAAGGACCGTCCATTGTTTGGCCCTGGAATCATGAGGTTATTGGATAGTACTAGTCGCATGTAATGGCGGTAAGCTCCATGTGACAGAACCGACCAATTTATATATGATTAAGTATGAACGTCCCTGTTGATCACGGTGGCACGCACATACCATCACGTATATAAACCCGGTAGTCTGCCGAGTGTCACGAATGACCTCGGTAAATCAACTTTACAACCAGGATCGTACTCGATTGAGCAAATATACATCATATACTCAGAGTTCGCAGCATAAAAGATATTACAATATGATAAAGAATAAGGAATGGAAGTTTAGTTTCAAATCAATTTACAATAAAGCATAGTTTAGAGATGATTACCAAATCAAAAGTTTGAATTGTATTGCTAGCTTAGGTGACATTCTCCAGTGAAATAAAGATAAGAAGCTTTATACGGAGTAGCCGTGCCCACCGGCTTTTAGTTAACACCATCTGCAAACAAGCACTTCATCTGCAACATGGTGGGATAAAACCCTGAGTACTCAATTGTACTCCGCAAGACTTACCCGTCAGGGAGAAGAAATAAAAGACACCAAGGATCATGATAGGCTATATGTGTGAAGTTTAATGGCTAGCATCATTTGCAGAAAAGCTTACTAATGTAATCCTTATAGTAATTTTTAGTAGCAGCATTAATGTTGAGCTACATTAGCGTCTTTCTATATCATATAATTTGAATTATAGAAACTATCATCCATAATGGGATATCAACCATAATCCTTCCATTATCATCCGATGTTCCATTTCTTTTCTACGTCTCTGCGAAAAAGGTATGAGTTTCTCACTGACCGGGAGAGATGGCGATTCGAATCGATTACACCAGCTGGGTAAAGCCCGTATCACACACTCTCGCAAGCCGAACCAAAGCCTGCTCGAGTCACTGCTCGCTCTATTCGAAAGATAGGCTTGATCACGCTATGCAAAGCTCATGGTATTGCATCCTCACAAGTCATGCCCGTTCAGCCCGTAGCCCGAGTCACGCAAGGTCTTGGACAGTACCCTTCTACCTTCCGATCGTCCCAGCAATGCATAAGCGGTTCAAGAACTACCTCGAATAAGCTAACCAGTTTCACCGTCAAAACAAGTTATTCGGCGGTTATGTGAAGGTACGTTCAATCTCACACCTAGATCCAGAATACGGCTCGGTCCTTAATCGACACAAACGGAACTAGCACGATCAGGTAACCCTGTCGGCTTTCACGTAACATAGTCCATGTTCCGTCCCGGTCTCAATTATTTCCATTCTCATGATTCAGGATAGCATATATATATACATCCCGTAGTATATATATAAAAAGTGAAAAACCATCCTACATCTCTGGGAGAGGAAATCACCCGACTTCTACCGGGCTAAGCATGGCTAAGCATTTAAGGAGAACATCCTACACATACTAGTGGAATAGTATCTGGAAATAGCTGTAGCTCAAGGTAATCATGCAACAACGGTTTCATCCAACTCCTATTTACGTAATGCACATTACACTAGACTTAAAGTGTAGTAAAGTATTTGTAAAACAGAGAGAGTGGGTTATGCTCCGGGGCTTGCCTGTGTTGCGAGGGAAGGTTAGCTGTTAGTCTTGACATCGCATCATCTACGTGGAAACATTTTGTTGGGGTTGGATCCTCCCGAATCTTCTTCAAGGCTTGATCATCTCGGACCTTCTCCGAAACTTGACCAACGCGATTCTTCTTCTCTCACGCACTACATGTAATGGAATGATGCGTGCTTAATGCTATGCGTGACATGATGCATGATGAAATGATTTACTTAGATAACAACAAAGGAAAAGATACATAAGGTTCTATGTGTGCAATTCTCTTTCTCTGATGACAACACTATATTATCAAGTTTACTTTTAACTTCCGTTGGAATGCGTGTATATCTCTTCTCTGGAAAAGATATTATAACTACTTCTAAACAAATATATACTAGCTAATATAACCTATTCTTTAGCATTAATAATCAAGTTGTCGAGGATCATTTGGGTTGTATGATCCAAGGTCCACAATCAATCCAAAAGTCACACAAGGTCATCACGTGTTTAATCCTTTTCAAAAGCTATAGCAAAGAAGCATCAAGATCATTACTTAACTAGCTAGGGGTAGCACTTATTAGTTTAAGTTGAATAATATTTAATTAAATTCAAGATACTTCAGTCATGACAAGCTTTACCACTCAAGATATTACTAAACTCTTTAAGCACACAAAAGTTATATGGATCAAGCAATCAATTCAAATTATAAAAGCAAAACAGAACAGCAGCAAGCCTCAAATTCTTTTAATTATAACTGGGGATCTAGACATCCAGTAGGGGTGTTTTTAGACTTTTTGGAAAGTTCATAAAGTTGTCTACAACTTTGTTATTCATGTCCAAAGGTGATTCTACACTTAACAAGGTCAAACAGCCTGAGGAAACAGTTCTGTCCAGAATTAGGACAGATTCTGTCCCTGAGTTCAACATACTCATAACCAGGGCTATAGACCACCAAAAGTGGTGATCCAAGACAATTTGGAAAGCTCATGAAAAATACTACAACTCTCTAATTATCACCAAAAGGTGATTCACAAGTTATCTAAGTCAAACAGTTTGATCTTTCAGGACTGCACAGGAAGCAGGCAGAATTTGATTGTTATATTGGACAATCTATAACTCCCAATATTGTTGTCCAAAATTCATGGAATTTTGGGACAAACTAGATATGGAAATTCTCTACAACTTTTGTATTTAATATATCCACAGAAAACATAATTTGAATTATGAAAACATCCTCTAGACAGAAACAGCTCCTGCTGTCCTACTAACACACATGTGTAACCAAATCTGTACTTGTTCCATTAATCAAGTCAAGCATGAGCAAGCATGGACATGGGTCATGAACTACTATCAACATTTCTATGTACAGGTACACTTACTTACTTAAGCCATAGTAAAATGAGGATAATTCGAGAACTCACATGCATGCATGATTTAAAAAAAAAAAAAATACTTAAGCTCTTTTTAGTTATTCAATCTACAGGTGGATTACGGGCATATTGGCAAGTAAAGCAATCAAGTTGCCTAAGGACAACAAGGGTTTTGTGTTCCTAGGTCTTCATCCAAATATTAAAATGTATTTAAGCTTGATAATTATTCACACCATTATTTAGACACTTATATTAGAAAAAATATTTCTTTTTTATTAACATAGCACATGACCATTAGCTTGTTAAATGAACTACTACCTCTATTCCACTAGCAGGGTATCATGGTTCTCATAACTCATATATGTGCCAAAGGTTTTATGAGATTTTATAAAAGCAACTACTTAAGTTGTTATAACATTTATTAAGTATGAAAAAGCATTCTTCTTTTATTAACATGGTAAGTGAGAGTATATCAGGATTAATTAATTAGCTTGCCAGGTGGATGTATACACAATACTTAACAAAGTATGGCCATGAGGTAGTTAAGGGTAAGCATTCCATGGGCTGCACCCAACTCAAAAGGAAGCAAGTTCACCTTACTATTTATTTAACCCCTAGCTTTATTAATCATATGATGAGCATAGTCATTAAGTAAATTAATCAACTACTACATGGTGAGCATGATCACATGAAGATAAACATCCCACTGCCCTGGGACAGCTCGGATGACATGTTTCAAAGTTACCAGCAAACAACACTAAATTCCCTTTTTCTTTTTATTAATTGATTAGTTGCTACGTGTAAGATTAATACAATATAAATCTAAACATGTCAAGCCATGAATCAATGGTGAGCAAGGTAATTCATGGTCTTCAAGTAATACCAAAGTCACTCAAGTTGATTAATAAAACAACTAAATTAATTAATCATTTATTAACCATTTTTACAGTTATCAAACAACCCCAAAAAATTATGCTCTGAAATGAAAGTGCTCCAAACAGCATAAAAATTTTAGTGGAGGTTGCTTTTAGTAATAAAAGCTTAACCATGAATTTTCAAGATTTTTGGATTAATATATAAGCCTACAAAATTCAGAGATCAAGCATTTCTTAATTAAAGGGCTTAATTTTAATTTATGCAAAAAGTACTAAACATGGCAAACTCATATTTTTATCTGGTATAGTACATCACACAGATCATAGCACACTTTTCCTCATACTTTTATCACGTAAAATTATTTAGTTATGAATTATCAAGAATCAGCACATAAAATCATCTTTTAAAAAAAACAATAAAAAGTCACAACCTTAAATAGGCTCGGCCTGTTGGTTTTTGGGACGCGAACACGGCCCATGCTGGCCGAGGCGGCACAGCACCGGCCCAGCTCCCATCTCCCTCTCTCCCTCTTCTTCTTCCTTGGTTCAAGCAGGCGGGCGGCTAGGAGCTGGTTGGGGCTTGCGGCGGCGGATGGTCGGCCAGTGGTGGCGTTGTGGGCTGGCATGGGCTCGCCAACGGCGCATCTGTCGGTACCTTCGTCTTGGTCGAGGGTGACCGGAACAAGTGGACCGGTGACCATGGCGGCTCGATGGCCCCGTGCACGGCGGCGCGGGTAAAGTGAAATCGCCGTTGCGGGGCACAACCGACCTGGAGAAGGGAAAGGGAAGATTCGGTGTGCTCACCAAGGTGCGGTGCTTGCGCTAATTGAGGCGGGTCGAGGCGGATGGAGTTCGCCGTGGGCGGAGCAGCTTCGCGGCGGCGCACATGGCGGATTGACAAAGTGGAGAAAAAGACAACGGCTAGACGATTCCGGCAGCTAGAGCTCGCACAGTTTGATGCAACTGGTGCGCTATAATATGGCGGCAAGTGTGCACGTGCTAGAGGGCCGAGGAGGAGCACGGCGTGCCGATTTTGGCCGGGCGGATGTGATGGCCGGAGTTGGAGCAGAAGAAAGGAAAAGAGCGTGGCGGCCGGTGCTCAGCTTTTATATGGAATGGATAGGTCAGTGAGGTGGCCAGGAGCTTTGAGGGCAGGGCCAGGTGGTTGGCGACGCGTGATGGCCGGCGATGGCGCGAGAAACACCACGGCGACGCCGGTGGCCAGTGAGAGCAGAGGAAAAAAGGAGAATGGCAAGGACGTCGTGTACTGTAGCAGTCTGAACCCTCTCTGTTCTTCCCTCTCTATCTCACTGCCCAAGAAGCCAAATTGGAAAACAATTGCACCGTGTTGATCTTCTATAGGTGCACTTCAACTTTGCTTAAAGACTGAAGAACTAACTCGAATTAGTTTGCAAGTTATAAGCTCCTAAACATTACTAAAAACAAACTGACCACACTCATTCAGTTAAACAAAAGGATAATTACAGTGGTTAGCTAAGTTTAGCATTTAATGAAAGATTAACCAACATGGAACAAGCTCAACCAACTTAATGACATTAAAGTACAAACATTGTACAAATAAATGATGCCATTTTGCCATAGTTGCATTTTTGGAGAGATGTTTTCCATAGCCACAAAAACTCAACGAAATAACTGGAATTCCAGACTTAGAAATTCTTCCAAGTCTTTTTTTCCATTGAAATGCTGAATTCAAGTTTTAATCAATTAACTAATGGTTAACCACTCATAGAACAAGTCAACCAATAGCATGATGTTAAAGTATAAACTTTATACTATCAAACAGTGAATTAGTTTACAGAATTTTATTTTGAAAAAAATATTTCACATAGCCCTGGAAAATGAATAAGGCAATTAGAATTCAGGACTTAAGAGAAATTTTCTAAGTCAAAACAAAATATGTTGAATTCAAATTCCAAGCCACTTTTTGAGCAAGATAAAAACAGATTTGGCCCTAGGTTCTTAAATAAAGTTTGTAGCAAAAAGTTTATACTACAACTTTTATTTAGGGCCCAACCCCAAAAGGTGAATAAAACATATACTTGTGCTTTGGGCTATTTATTAACTTAATAAAAGCACATGTGACATATATAACTCCATGGAAGCACATTTTGGCAAAAAGTTGAATATAAACCCTACCTTATATTTAATTCCAAAATATTTTAAGTCATTTTTGGGATCAATTATCAAACATGTACGTTGCACACATAGACCTTGCATTGTTGCATGCTCATAAATGAATGCATAATGATGCATTATGCTTAATGAAATGCAATGCAAAAGTAATTAACACCTAGGGTGTTACACTCCACTTGGACTATCCATGATGAGAACGGGGAACGGAAAGTAGCGTTGTACCCATCCTACGAGCGCACCGTCGATGTACTGACGGCGTAGGGAGGTTGTGTACTGTACTCTCACGACTAGGACCCGTTCTGATATGGAGAAATTTAAGCGTTGAGTTGATGTATGTAAGATATTTGGTCCTGTATACATCATGTGGCTAGGAAGCCCCAGCTGGGTATATAAAGCGGTTCGAATCGTCGTTGCTCCACGATATGGGAGACTTGATCCTAGCCCCGGCATCGTAGTAATGATGGAAGTTGCTGAGACTGGAAAGTTTTGAAATCGTTCCATGGTTGACAAGTGATTGTTATAATAAGGATCAGCCTTAGTTGCTTTTCCGTAAAGGGATCTTTGATTCTTGCTAAAGCCTCACCTTGATTCCTATTAGCCAGCATTCCTGAGTCTTCTCCCTAATTTTTAGTCGGGTAAGTCTTGCGGAGTACTTTTATACTCAGGGTTCTTTGACCCCGTTGTAGGTGCTGACTAATGCTGATGAGTTCGGTCAAACCAGTGGGCTTGGTATGACTGAATGCCTTCCGTCTCAAATGTTCTCCTGCAGGTGTTCTATATCTCCTTCTTACTTCCGCAAACTCAGTTAAGTTTTGTTTAATTAAACTCTGATCAAGTGTAGTCGTATCTTTTATAAATCTTCCGCTACTCTGTTGTATTTGAATAAAAACGGTTGTAATACTACAATATCTTGTAAGAAGTCGATCTTGGAGGATCGTGGTGTCATCGGGGTTTCACCCGATAGAACTTTTTAAGTTATGTGGTACACAAGCATAGCCGACAAAGGTCTTAGGGACAATGTCAGGTGCTTGTGGGCCATATAATTTAGAAGGTTCTACCACATTTTTAGTGCAATAGCTAGATGATATACAATAATACTTTTTAGCATCGGTTCCAAGAATTACAAGTTTGCGTGCATAAAAATAAGAATAACCATTTTTGTGAAAAATTTAAATATCTTTAAATAAGTTGAAAGCCCAACCATATATAGCACTTGAAGAAGTTCCTTGCAAGTCCATTCTCATATAGTATGTATTCTCCATCACATGCGTTAGGTGACCTCTTCTCATCAGACTAGACCCAACCAACCTGATGAACTTTTTCTCCATGGTTAGGCTTAGAGGGGATATCCACGATGACAGTGTGACCAAATGGAGGTGGCAAGGTAGTGTTGATACCACTAGCCTAGGCAATGAGGGACAAGTGTTGGGTGATGCTGAGGCAAGGCAAGAGTGTCACATTACTAGCCCAAAAAGCCAAGTTAGAGTGGCAATGATGGGCAGGGGTAGACCTAGCGGTGGGGAGCTACCGGATTCAAGGATGTAGTAAATAACCTCCACAAAATAAAAAAGAAATCATGACTATGGTTAGGAGGATCGTGGTACAAGTTGTAGGCTATGGTTGCTATATATGGGCACTCATTGTTGTCAAAGGAGGCGCATCAAAGGAGAAGCGACAACATTGGTTGTTGACAACATAAAGAATCATGAAACAAGAAACTAGGTCGATGTAGTGCGAAATTTTGGCATTGGTTTGGGGAACTGCCCATAAATCGAGAGTAAATCTAGAATAAGGCTTATTAAGGAAAATGAGCCCTTGAACCCCATTAATTTTTCTATTTACATGTCAACCCCTTCATTCTTTAAGTCTCAAAGAGGGTCTCAAATGCAAGTTTTTTTCCTACCCTTCATTATGTGTACTATCATTTGTGTTGGGTATGCAGGCCATGCAACAAAAAGATAAATACTTCATATTTTCATGTGTGAAGCAACAACTGCAACACATAACTTATATGCATGACTCTACGTTTGCAGTGCATAGTAAGGGTCGTGGCACACACTACCTCACCGTGTTGGTGCCTTTTCTTTGATTCACAGACATATTTCTCTTCACAAGCGAGCTAGAGATGATATCTTTTTTATGGGTAGTTACACATACAACAAACATAGATACTTAATTATTAGTTTTGTCATAGAGACACTTGCATGAGTTACACATGGCTTGCATGCATAACTCATATTTTTTATGGTTTTTCTGACGCACTACCTCAAGCAGTGATGCCTTTTTTAGAAAACCATTATCAACCATACCCCCCTTCACATATTCTTAAAAATAGGATATCACCACATTTATTTATGTATACATGCATGTAGCCTTTGATCGGTAGAATTAGTTAGTTTTGCTTTTATGTACCCTACAACCCCACTTGCATAGGATACACGCAGCAAAGAGGGGGCTATGTAATACGCCACCTCTCTCTAAGCGGTGGTATCTTTTTTATTCGGGTTGGTAACGCGCCCATTGTTTTCTCTTAATATAATAATCAAATATGTTATTTTCTTATTAATTTCTCCTTTAAGCAAGTATGAAACCAGTTATAAATTTTTTCTAGGCCTTATGCCTTATAAATAACTATATCATAAACTATTGTATACAAAAAGAATTATAGATGTACATAACATGTCACCACGCCAAACAGTAGCGTGTTTTAATTCCCAAGAACACAGGTTGGTATGATACCCACACCATGAAGCCATTGATTTTGTCTCATTCTTTCTTACATGGCTCTTCTCTTCTTATTAATTGCTAGAGATAAAACTTTTTGGTGTCTTTTGTTTTTGGACGACAATGAACTCTTTTCTGTAGAAAATAATAATAGACCATATGCTTCCCTAACATTCATACCACAAGGGTATACCTACATTTATTTACACAGATGTGTGAGTTCCTTGATAACTGAACGACGCAACATAATAACTGGGGGTAAAGAACTTGTGAACTGAGATCCTAATAAAAAGTATACAAATATTGAAGTGTTTAATGAACCACCGTATGAATATGTTGATCCATCAACCATCATATATAAATAATAATAATAATATAGATGTACGTAACATGGCGATGTGTTCCTCAAGAACACATGTTGGTATCACCCCCACAACATGACAAAGCCACTAATTTCGTCTCATTCCTTCTTGCCTGGCTCGTCTTAATTGCTATAGGTAAAACTTCTTAATTAGTGTCTTTTGTTTTTAGACAACAATAAACTTTTTCTAGAAGACAATAATAGACTATACGCTTCCCTAACATTCATAGCACGGAAGGTATACACACATTATTTACGCATATGCGTGAGTTCCTTGACAATAGAATGACGTACACGACCTAATACTTGAGAACCTAATAATAATAAGTATACAAATACAGTGGTTTTGAACTTTGAAGTGGTTAGTGGGCCACCATATGCATATGCGAGAGCGAGATTAGATTAGATATATGAGACTCGGAGCCTCGAACGGGAGGAACGAAGAAGGAGCAAGCCGACCAAAACGGGACGTGGTGACGTCATGCCGTTGTTACATGCATTTTTGCTGCACCTTTTCGGGGAGACCACAACACAAGTGACGCTGTGACGGAAGCCACCGGCCGGAAACGGAACTTTCCAACAACTGGTGGGCTCCGCGGCGGCGGGCGACGACCGTCACGGGTCCCGCAAGCAGGTGGCCCAGTGCATGACGGGTGGCGGTCGGTCGCCGGCCGTGTCGATCCTGTCGTGTCGTGGGGCGACGACGCGCCATCGATCTCCGAGCTGGTCTCCGTCTCCGACGACGCAGTACGAGTCCTATCGATCCTCCGTGCTGTGGTTCGCCGTCTCGATCCTCGCGCTCCAGCCGCCGAATAATAACGAGAAAAGAAAAAACAAATTGCCAAAAAAAAAACAATACGAGGTCAGGTCATGAGCAACAGTATGTGATACACAGTCACGCTAAGCCGTGGTATCTTCTTATTGGGTAAGGGCCGCGCCCGGACATCCGGACGCCGGCGTGCGTCGGACGCCCGGCCTCCAGCGCCTTCGCCCCGCCGCGGCCACGCCCAGCTGGGCGCTAGGGGGTCCGGAGCTCCGCAGCTAGGGCCGCTAAGCGCCCCGGCGGCCGCCCTCTTCCTCCCCGCCACCTCCTTCTCCAGCTCCGGCGAGCTCACCCCCCGCCCCTAGACTCCGGCCCACCGCCCACCCCCCGCCGCCCGCCTACCCTAAGCCGCCCCTTTGCCTTCCCACACTTTTCCTTCCGCTTCCTCCCCGCCCTCGGCCGGGGCGATCTACACCCCACCGGAGTTGGAGAAGAAGGGGGGTGGAGCTTGCCGGGAACCCTAGCTCGCCGGAGTTGGAGAAGGAGGAGGGGAGAGGAGAGAGAGAGAGGAGAGAGGGGAGGCCTACCTGGAGCAGCAGATCCACGGCCGGCGCCGCCGGATCCGCCGGATCCACGGCCGCCGCCACCGGATCCGCGAGCTCGAAGCGGGTGGGGGCGCAGGAGCTTCGCCGCCGGCCGCTGGTTGCCAAGGAGGGAGAGGAAGGAGCGTCGGGGGGGGGGAGGGCGAGGGCACGGGGAGGAGCTCGCCGTCGGGAGAGGGCGAGGAGCACCGCCGGGAGGGCCGGGGGGGAGAGAGGCGCCGCTGGATGAGGGCCGTCCGGACAGTCACGAGTCCCGGGACGGTTCGATGTGAATCATTACCGCTTCTTATTCTATGCGATAACAAGCCTATGTCGTTCATCTTATAATAATCAAATGGGTTCCTTTTTTTTATCCATTTCTCCTTTTAAGCAAGCGTGAAACCAGTGATAAAACCTGTTGTCTAGGCCTTATATATATGCCTTATAAACAAATACTCTCTCCGTCCCATGGAGTTTATCGTTGGAAAACCGTGCCCCTCTCACAAACACGTTTCTCGGGCGACGTTCTCAATGGGACGGAGGGAGTATGGCAGTTCTTCTTTTCCAAACTACATGACGTTTCGATTTTGAATATACGTATTGATTTACCTATAGCTATGCATGCATCTAGATCTATTTTGCTCCATTTTTACATATAAAGAAGAAGGAAAAGGAAAATAAAATGCAATGGACGAGAAGCGCAGCGCTCGCGCGGCCGCGGCAGACCAATGCAACTGACGTCACGGGAGTCAACCAGAAACGGAACTTTCCAACTGACGCTCTTGCTTTTTTTTATTCGAATAGAAAAATATATAAAACGCTCTCGTACTTCCTGTCTGCCTCTCACTCACTCCACACCCGGCTGCCACGTGGGCTCCGCGGCGACGGGTCCCGCAAGCAGGTGATCCAGTGTCTGACGGGTGGATCCCACATGCAGAGGTGCCACGCCTCCCTCCGCTTCGCCTGGAGAAGGGGCCCCCTCGCCTCGTGTGTCAAGATGGCAACGGGTACCCGATACCCGATACCCGATGGGGATTTGATCCATTAGGGGACGGGGATGGGATGATATCTCTTCCCGTGGGGATTTTAATGGGCAAGAATCCATCCCCAGCGGGGATGGCGGGGATGGGGACGTTCCCTGTATACCCATCCCCGTTACCCGCTGGGGAACCCGCTATGCCTTAATAGGATGAAATATGGTCAGTGGATGTGTAATCTGTTAGTCCACTAGACATTAAACTTGTTATCAATCAGTTAAGACCTTATGCTGCAGACTTGTATTCTCTAAATCTCTATTTATTTTGTATTTTTAAACTGGAAATATTGTCGGACTGGACAATTTATTGTATTATTATGGCACGTAATGTTGATTATATACGGGTGTGTACTCGGGTATAGGTCCCCGGCGGGTATGAAATCCCCGAACGGGGATGGGGACGGGGAAGAATCAATCCCCGCGAGCGTTAATGGGGATGGGGATGGGATAGATTTTAGTTTGCGGGGATGTACCCGTCTTACCAATACCCGTTGGGGATGTACCCGTTGCCAATCTTGCTCGTGTGGTGGCGGTCGCCGGCCGTCGAGCCGTGTCGTGTCGGCGATGATGCAGCGGTCTCCCGGTCTCCGACGACGACGACGAGGAATCCGAATCTCCGATGATCCTTCGCGGCCGTATGTCATCGTCGCAGGATCTCATCCAGCGGTGACCAGCACCTTCTCAGCGCACGAATTTCTCAGGAATTTCGCAATAGTTCCCACACGTCAAGGGTTCTTTTATCAAATAATAATTTAGCAATGACCGTCGTGATATGGTAGCATATAAACCAACCTTTTTTTTTTCCTTCGTAATAAGTAGACTTTTTTCCAAAAAAAAAAAAACAAACTTTTGTTGTTTTCCTGTATTGCCATCCAAGTGTCGGTAGACGCAACACGCAATATATATATATTCATCAGCCCCAACCAGGCGGCCAGCCACAGCCGCCACGCCCGCTCGCCGTCGGGAGTCGCACACACGCGCCGCGCGCGCACCAACCGCCCGGCGGGCGAAGCACCCATGCCGCCGTCCGCGTCCGACCCGGCCATCGACCCGCGCAGCGGCTACTGCGCGCCGACGGGGACGTTCCACAGCCTTCGCGCGCCGGAGCCGCCGCTGCCGCCGCCGGACGAGCCGCTCTCCTTCCCGGCCTTCGCGCTGTCCTTCCTCCCCTCCCGCTGCCCGCGGACCCGTCCCACCCGGCGCTCGTCGATGCGGCCACGGGCGAGTCCGTCCCGCTCCGGACCTTCCTCTCCAGGCTCCGCGCGCTCCGCGCCCGGCTCCGCCTCGCCCCCGGCGACGTCGCGTTCGTGCTCGCGCCACCGGGCGTCCACGTCCCATTGCTCTACCACGCGCTCATGTCCGTCGGCGCCGTCGTGTCCCCGGCCAACCCGTCCCTCACCGCCGCCGAGGTCTCCCGCCTGCTCGCGCTCTCCAACCCTCGCGTCGCGTTCGCCGTCGCGGGCACCAGGGGCAAGCTGCCTCCGGGGCTCCAAACCGTGCTGCTCGACTCCCCGACGTTCCTCTCGTTCCTGCACGAGCCCGAGCCCGAGCCCGACGACGGCGCGGAACCGGTGGTGGTCCGGCCGTCGGACCCGGCGGCGGTGCTGTACTCGTCGGGCACCACGGGGCGCGCCAAGGCGGTCGTGCTCACCCACCGGAACCTCATGGCCTCCAACGTCACGCGGGCGCCCACGGCGGGGGATACGCTCATGCTCGCCGTGCCCCTCTTCCACATCTACGGCTTCGTCTTCTGCCTTAGGGCGGCGTCGGCGGGGCACACGCTGGTGCTGCACACGGCCAGGGGGCCGGTTCGACGCCAAGGCGGTGCTAGCTGCGATGGGGAGGTACGGCGTGACGCGCCTCGCGCTGGCGCCGCCGGCGCTGCTGGCCATCGTGCGCGCCGCCGAGGAGGACGCGGCCACCGCAGCCCGCGTGGCCACGCTCAAGTCGGTGAACTGCGGCGGCGCGCCCCTCGCGGCTGACCTCATTGCGCGCTTCTCGCGCATGTTCCCCAGCGTAAGCGTTACCCAGGTTGGTTGGTTTCACTGCTGCAAGTTCATGCCTTTCGATTCTTAGTTCAGAGATTATTGTAACTACTGCTAGAGTGGTTCATACAAATCACTTGCAGATGTGTGTTTCATAACAGCATAGAGCCACAGAGTGCAATCTGATGCTGAATTGTTCAGTTAGAACTATCTTCTGTGAATTATACTGATTATTACTACTTGTTTCCAACTGACAAAAGGGGTATGGTCTTACGGAGACTACAGCCGGTTTCTGCCGTGCTGTTGGGGAGGAAGAAAGCACGCGGATTGGATCCGTGGGCCGTCTTACATGGGGCGCCGAGGTAAAGATTGTTCATCCAGAAACAGGGGCTGCGCTGCCTCCTTGTGCGCCAGGGGAGCTTTGGGTGCGAGGACCTTTTGTAATGAAAGGCGAAGTCCATATCACCATGCAATTTATTGTATGCTACAATCCAATTTGCTCATGTAAAATAATATAAGGTTGCTTTTAAGAGCACCTTGTCCTGATAGCTATTGTTTCAGACTTTCAGTGAATTCACAGGGTATTGTATATTCAGATTCAGATATCTTTTTGGGTATGACCGCACTAATAATGTCCTAGGAGAGTTTTATAAGTTGACAAGAGTTTCAACATTTAGAGTGCTTATATATTTTTTTTTCAGCATTCAGCCACCAAAGAAAAGATGCCACCAACCTTGCATATGTTTACAGAAAATGTAAATAAACTTCACAAAAAAAAAAAAAAAGAAATTTGTTGCCATTCCTATGCGGTGCCTTCATGGGGATGTTGTCAGTTAATTTAAGAGCTATATGATTCAGTATCAGTGTCCTAATTTTGATAGTGCATAACGTGATGCCTGTTGCTCTTTGGATTATTTTCGCCATCGCCCGACATTAAACTGAAACTTCAGTGACAATTTGTTGCACTTCTGGGCACTAGCATAGGTTACCTTGGCGAGAAGGATTCTACATCTGAGATCCTGGACAGTGAAGGATGGCTGAGGACAGGAGACATTTGTTACATTGATAGAGACGGATTCGTTTACATTGTTGACCGGCTGAAGGAGTTGATTAAGTACAAGGGCTACCAGGTAATACTATCTGCTAGTGCTAGAAATAAATTTCCTAGTCAGCAATAATCTCATGATCTAGCAGAGCATCTGTTACAGAACTTGCAGTGCTAGCTTTGCCTTCTCTCCTGAATCCTGTTGGCATGTTGTTTCCTTCCATTCAGGTGCCTCTGCAGAACTCGAAAGCCTGCTGCAGACACACCCAGATATCGATGAAGCAGCAGTTGTCCCGTAAGTACATACACATACATACACCAGAAACGTAAGTACATACACATACATACACCCAGAAAACATGAGAAATCAGCTCTGGAACAAGTAACTAACGGAACATTTCCTTCAAATCAAAAGAAAAAGACACCAGCTAATGGAACATCCGTGCTAACTAACTATTCTTCATAACACAGGTACCCACGATGACGAGGCTGGAGAATTGCCGGTAGCGTTCATTGTGAGACGCCAAGGAAGTCGCTTGGGACGAATCACACATCAAAGAGTTTGTCACGAGACAGGTTCGCCGCTTGCTCAACACAACAGTTTTGCAACACTGATGATGTTTTTAGAAGAGATGAGAGAAGAGGGAGCTTTGTTGAGTTGCTTCAGCTATAAGCTTGGTCCTAACCATAACCGTTATCATTTTGTCATGCAGGTTGTGCACTACAAGCGAATCCACCATGTTTTTCTTGTGGATTCGATGCCAAAAAATGCGGCGGGCAAGATTCTACGCAAGAATTTGGCCAAGCTAGTATTGCAGCGTGTTAGCTCCAAGCTATAGTATGTAGTTGATTGTGATGTCATTTTTGCTGGATAAGTAGGTAGATCAGTTGCAATGTGATGTCAGTGTGTCACGCCCTCATCATGACTGTATGAAAATATTAGCAGATACCACATTTGTACTCAGTTTATTTAAGACATTGAGAGTAATTTAGTAAGTGTGAATTTTAAATTATATGCATTGTTTAAATATCTATAGATTGAGATTATATCAGGTACTCTGTGATGAATTTGTACCCTGGAGTATTATTAATAGCCACTGCAAAGTGCAAATGTATCTCCAATCTGATCATAATTTTATTTTAATAGCGGAACTCCAAACATCAAAAAATAAAATTCAAATATTTGGCAGATCCACCATTACTAGTTGAGTTTGGATAGGATAGGGGGCAAAACCGACAACAAATTTAGGCAAGAAATGGAGAGATGATATGGAGATGAGTGCATAACAATCTAATAGGAACTGCAACTGCAGAATGTAAGTTCTTCATTCAATTCAGGATTGGTACTCTTCTTTATCACCAGCGTCTTGAACTCCTCTGAAATGCTGAAGGATAATTTTAAACAGCAAAAAGTTACTCCCTCGTTCCAAATTATAAGTTGTTTGATTTTTTAACCATAAATTTGACCACTCGTCTTATTCAAAAAAACATTTTTAACCATAAATCTGACCACTTGTGGCCACGCTCAAGTCGGTGAACTGCGGCGGCGCGCCCCTCGTGGCCAATCTCAATGCGCGCTTCTCGCGCATGTTCCCCGGCGTAAGCATTACCCAGGTTGGTTGGTTTCACTGATGCAAGTACATGCCTTTTGATTCTTAGTTCAGAGATTACCGTAATAATCACTTGCAGGTGTGTGTTCATCATAGCATAGAGTGCAATCTGATGCTCAATTGGTCAGCTAGGATTATTTTCTTGTGAATTATATACTAATTGTAGCACATTTCTAATTGACAAAAGGGGTATGGTCTTACGGAGACTACAGCCCGGTTTTCGCCGTCTTTGTTGGGGGGGAGGAAGAATGCGCTGGATTGGATCCGTGGGCCGTCTTTCATGGGGCGCCGAAGTGAAGATTGTTCATCCGGAAACAGGGGCTGCCCTGCCTCCTGGTGTGCCAGGGGAGCTTTGGGTGCGAGGCCCTTTTGTAATGAAAGGTAATGCCTATCACCATGCAATTTAGTTGTTTAGTAGTAGTAAGACAACATGCTTCAATCCACTTTGCTCATGTAAAATAATACCGTTGCCTGCTTTTAAGAGGACCTTGTCCTGAATCCTGATAGCTATAGTTTCAGTTAACTCACGGGTACTGTATATTCGGATTCAGATATGTTCGGTATGACCACACTAGTAATGTCCCAAGAGAGTTTTATAATTTGACAAGAGTTTCAGCATTTAGAGTGTACGTATTTGTTTCTTCAGCAACCGGAGAAAAGATGCCACAAACCTTGCACTTGTTTACAGAAATATTAAATAAACTATACAAAAAAAAAAAAAAATAATTTTGTTGGCATTCCTATGCGGTCCCTTCATGCGGATGTTGTCAGTTAATTTATGTTATAATGTTCAGTATCAGTGTCCTAATTTTGCTAGTACATAACGTGATTCCTGTTGCTACTGGAATATTTTCGCCATCGCCTTAAACTGAAACTTCAGTGACAATTTGTTGCACTTCTGGGCACTAGCGTAGGTTACCTTGGCGAGAAGGATTCTACTTCTGAGATCCTGGACAGTGAAGGATGGCTGAGGACAGGAGACATTTGTTACATTGATAGAGACGGATTCGTTTACATTGTTGACCGGCTGAAGGAGTTAATTAAGTACAAGGGCTACCAGGTAATACTATCTGCTAGTGCTAGAAATAAATTTCCTAGTCAGCAATAATCTCATGATCTAGCGAGAGCATCATCTGTTACAGAACTTGCAGTGCTAGCTTTGCCTTTTCTCCCGAATCCTGTTGGCATGTTGTTTCCTTCCATTCAGGTGCCTCCTGCAGAACTTCGAAAGCCCTGCTGCAGACACACCCAGATATCGATGAAGCCGCGGTTGTCCCGTGAAATGCGTACACATACATATACCCAGAAAATATGAGAAATCAGCTCTAGAACAAGTAACTAACGGAACATTTCCTTCAAATCAAAAAGAAAAAGACACCAGCTAATGGAACATCCGTGCTAACTAATTATTCTTCATAACACAGGTACCACGATGACGAGGCTGGAGAATTGCCGGTAGCGTTCATCGTCACACGCCCAGGAAGTCACTTGCACGAGTCACACGTCAAAAGAATTCGTCGCTAAACAGGTTTATTTTTCCGTTGGCTCAACACAACAATTTTGCAACCACTGATGATGTTTTTACAAGAGAGGATAGAAGAGGGAGATTTGTTGAGTTCCTTCAGCTATAAGCTTGGTCCTAACCATAACCGTTATCATTTGCCATGCAGGTTGTGCACTACAAGCGAATCCACCATGTTTTTCTTGTGGATTCGATAACAAAAAAATGCTGCGGGTAAGATTCTACGCAAGGACTTGGCCAAGCTAGTATTGCGGCGTATTAGCTCCAAGCTATAGTATGTATTTGATGTGATGTCATTTTTCTGTTGGATAAGTAGGTAGATCAGTTACAATGTGATCTCAGTGTGTCACGCCCTCATCATGACTGTATGAAAATACTAGCAGATATCACATTTGTAATCAGTTTAAGACATTGAGAGTAATAATTTAGTAACTGTGAATTTTAAATTATATGCATTTTTTTTGATAAATAAATTATATGCATTGTTTAAATATCTATAGATTGAGATTGTATCAGGTACTCTGATGAATTTGTACCCTGGAGTATTATTCATAGCCACTGCAAATGTATCTCCAATCTGATCATAATTTTATTTTAATAGCGGAACTCAAACATCAAAAATAAAATTCAAATATTTGGCACATCCACCAATACTCGTTGAGTTTGGAAAGAATAGGGGCAAAACAACACTGACAACAGAGATGGTATGGAGATGAATGCATAACAATCTAATAGGAACTGCAGCTGCAGGGTGTAAGTTCTTTCAGGATTGGTACTCTTCTTTACCACCAGCGTCTTGAACTCTGAAATGCTGAAGGATAATTTTAATTAGCAAGCTCATAGGCAACTAAACAGTGGAATTCTAAACAGCAAAAAGTTAAATTCAAATATCTGCCATATCAGAGAAAAACTACCAGTACATCAAGAACTTCAAGAAAATAGAGGCAAATGACATTTTACGGAAGGATTTGGCCAAGTTAGCATTGCGGCAGCGTATTAGCTCCAAGCTGTAGTGCTGGTATGTACGTAGTTGTATGTGTACGACGAGTGACGACCTTTGTTGGATGTAATAATAAGTAGATAGATCAGTGGCAATGCAATGTGATGTCAGTGTGTCACGCACTCACCTGAATATGTAAAATTAAATAAAGAAGCAGATCGTTTGTAATCAGCTTGAGACACTGAATATAGATTGAGATTATGTCTGGTACTCTCCATTGTTAGGACATCCCCATTGTTTAATAAGGTGCATTTTCTAAAAAAAATTATCACCCTGAATATAGACTGAGATTATGTCTGGTACTCTCTGATGACTAAGATAGAATAATATTATTCATCGCCACTGCAAACGTTCCTCAAGTCAAGTCATAATTTTGTTTTATTTATGAAAAAAATGGATCATAACTGGACCCCACATAGAAACAGGGCAGCTTCCCTGACCCCACCTGGCAGTGTCAGACTGTTCCATCCCCTCTCACAGTCACTGCTCACTGATCGCTCCACCGAGTCCACTCGACGCCCACGCTCTGTCCCCGTCGAAACCCCTCTCTCGCTCCAATCCGATCAGATCCGCGGCGAGCAGCATGGCACCGCGGCCGCCGCCGGCGCCGGCGCTGATGGACGAGCTCGTGAAGGAGATCCTCCTCCGCGTCCCGCCGGACGACCCCGCGCGCCTCCTCCGCGCCGCGCTCGTCTGCAGGCGCTGGTGCCGCATCGTCTCCGACGCCGGCTTCCGCCGCCGGTTCCGTGAGTTCCACCGGACGCCGCCCATGCTCGGCTTCCTCTGCATCCGCGGGCCATGGACACCCCCTTCGGCCCCAGCACCTCCTTCGTCTCCACCACCTCCTTCCGCCCGTCCCCCGCCCGCCTCAACTACACGACGGTCGACGCGCGCCATGGCCGCGTCCTCCTCCACGTTGCGAGCTGGAATCATGAACTGGAGCTGGACGATTCCTTCGTGGTTTGGGATCCAGTCATGGGGGGTGAGCGTACGAGACTCCCCTTGCTGCCGCGGTCCAGGTACAGATCCACCTCTGTCACCTGGAATGCGGCCGTGCTCTGCGCCTCCGCCGGCGCCGGCGCCTGTGATCACCTCGACTGCCACAGCAGACCCTTCCTGGTTGTCCATGTGACCAGGGGCAGGCGCTGGGGCAGGCACGGGATGTGTGCCCATGTCTACTCATCGGAGGCTGCTGCATGGAGCAGGCGGATCTATGCTCCTCGCCTCGTGGCGGATATGAAATTGGTGCCAACTGCACTTGCAGGGAATTCACTCTATTTCATGTGTATCCAAAGTGTCCTCAAGTTTGATCTGGCCACACGAGAAATGTCTCTGATTGACCTGCCACAAGAAACTTTTAGGCATACTAATACTATGCTCAGGACAACAGATGAAGGTGCTCTGGGACTCGCCGCCATGTGCTCAGATGAACTATACCTGTGGTCAAGGGAAGTTGGTCCTGACGGGGCACAAAGCAAAATCATTAAGCCTGTAGTTCCTAGTGAACCCCTATGCTCACTTCGTCTGGCTGGCTTTGCACATGGCCTTGGAGCCATTCTTGTGGGCAAAAGTGAGAGGGTTTTCACTATCGATCTGAAGTCAACTCGGGTCACAAAGGTGAGTGAAGAAAGACGTGGTGGCGGTTTTACTTTCCCCTACATGAGCTTCTACACTCCAGGTACTAGAGCGAGTAAGAGACACTCAAGCATCATGTCTTTCTTACTCTAATTAACATGAATATATAGCGTCACTTATTTTATGATTGACTAATATTTAGATTGAGCAAAATTTCATTTAGTAACGTGAAGTTTGGATGATGGTATTTCTGCTCAAGCAAAATGAGTTCATGAAGGTGGGATATCCCAATTACAGTCTCTGATGTTTCTTTAGTCCTCCATAACAACTTTTTTGTATGGACTGGATTCATGAAATTGGCTAGATATGCATAGGAGCTTTCATTGTCTTCCAACAATCTTAAAAATGATTTAGATTGTCCATTAAGGTATCTAACAGGGAAGAAACCAAAAATACATAACCTGCACGGCCTTCTGCACATCCAGATATCAACCTCTCAAATATCCTTAATACCTGTGCATTCTTTGGCTGTCATCTCTTGCCATTGTAACTTAATACTTAATAGTATATGCGCATGGATGATGATCTTATACTGACAAATATAGGTGTTTCTCTCAAGCCATCAGCCCAGCTGTCGGTGATTACTTTGAGATGTTTTCCTGCTTGTTTTATGCTTTTGTTTCTCTATTTGGGTAGCCCGCAACTTGGTAACGAATTTTCACCAAGGGAATTTATTCAACTGATGTTATTTTTAAAACTATGCATCTCTGCAGCATTGGGAGCAGCCGCCTCTGCTGAGTGATCAAGAACAAGCAGCTCAAATGCCTGATTGATGAACACAAGATTGTCCACTGTGCAGCCTTGCAGTTAAACTTAGAAGGGATCATGGTAGTGGTTAACAATGTATTTGTAAGGTGAGGCAACTCTTTAGCATGAGTGAGATTAGTCATGGTCTTCTAGTTTGCTGGCCGTCAGGTTCTGCATTCTGTGCAAGGAATCGCATCTTATGCCTGTTCTTTTGATCATACTGTGAAGTTTGCTTGGGCTTCTCTGTTAAGCTGACCTTGTATATTATTCTACTCCACGTGTAATTCTGAACAGTAGCTTTAATGAATTCCTTGAATGGTTGAATGCATAATATGTTTTCACTTATATGGGAAGACATCTGTGGTCAAGAAAATGAGCATTTGAAATTTGAATGCCACAAGCCTATATATGTGCCATACTCCTGCCCAGTTTTAGTTTGGTTCATTATCTTGTGGCTTTGAGCATTGAAATTGAGGAAAGTTTTTTTTTTTTTTTTTTTTTTTGAGGATAAATTGAGGAAAGTAGAGATGACATGTTTTGCACCATCTTGATGGTGGGGAGCTAAATACTGTCCAAGACTCATTGGACCACATGTAGAGTATATGAATTTTGCAGGAATGAATACAATTCATACATATATCTTCTAAATTTTCTATAGTAGGACAGAGTCTTGGCTAGTTAGATGTTTGTAGGTATATACTGCTTTAATTAGTTCACTCACCGAAGAGAACACATGGAAAGAATGACACGTTATCTGAACATAGAGACTGATCAGTCGCTAATATTTCAGATCTGAAATTATTTATGAAATCTGAAGGGTTGAGGAGAAATATTCTCATACCATGCACACATATTGGCTTTCTAAGTAGTACATAATAATAATAAAAAAAATCCTTGATTATATTATCACGTAGCTTGAGATGAATCTGCATTCGTATTTCATTCATTCACGGCCACTGCAAACTTTTCTCCAATCCAAGTCGATCAAAATCAAAATCACCACCCCTTCTGGCAAGTAGCGACAGGCGACCGTATCTTGTGTGGCTGCACCCTTGATCCCACCTGGCAGAGTCAGAGCTGCTCCTCAGATCCTTCACCACGCGCTCCTCCGCCGACCAAACCCTCGCTCTGCGGCGAGCAGCATGGCACCACGGCCGGCGCCGGCGCCGGCGGAGCTAATGGACGAGCTCGTGGAGGAGATCCTCCTCCGCGTCCCGCCGGACGACCCCGCGCGCCTCCTCCGCCACTATGATGGAAATACCTTGAGAAGTGGCTTCGTGGTTTGGGATCCAATCACGGGTGAGAGCTGGGAACTGCCCTTGCTGCCGTCGTCCAAATGCGCTACTAACTGGAACGCGGCGGTGCTCTGCGCCTCCATCGGCGGCGCCTGTGACCATCTGGACTGTCAACGCGGACCTTTCCTTGTTGTGTTTGTAGGCTTTGGCAGGACCGGTATGTTTGTCCATGTCTACTCATCGGAGGCCGCTGCATGGAGCGAGCAGATCTCTGCTCCTCATATTCATGAGGATATCATCAGTCTGCTGCCAAGTGCCCTTGTAGGAAATGCGCTCTACTTCCATGTGTTGCGGCACTGTCCTCAAGTATCACCTGGCCGCACGAGAAATGTCTCTGATTCAACTACCACAACAATGCTACACTGGGCTACTCAGAACAGCAGAGGACGGTGGACTGGGATTCACCAGCATCCGCTCGAAATCGAGTGGACTATACCTCGACCTATGGTCAATGGAGGATGATGTAGGATGGGCACAAAGCAAAGTAATTAAGCTTAGAAAATTACTTCCTGATATCCCCCTGCGCACACTTCGTCTGACTGGCTTTGCACATGGCCTTGATGTTATTCTTGTGGCGTCAAGTAAGGGGACTTTCACTATTGACCTCAAGTCCGTCCGGGCCACAAAGGTGCACGGAGAACGTTCATACCATTCCTGTTTCCCTTACATGAGCTTCTACACTCCAAGTACTAGAGTAAGACTCTGGCATCATGTCTATCTTTCTTTAACATGGATATATGGCGTCACTTATTATGTGATTTACTAATATTCAGATTGAGCACTATTATTCCATTTAGTAACATGAGGTGTTGGATGATTGTATATCTGCTCAAGCAAAAATGAAATCACAATTATACATTTAAAGTTGTGATGCTCCTGCTGTACTCTGTAACAATCTTTTTTATGAATAAGATTCATGTGTCTTGAAAAATGATTTAGATTGGCCATTAAATAGGGAAGAAACAACGAATACATAACAAAAATGACAACCTGCAGGGCCTCTGCACATCTAGATATCGGGACCGTTCGGCTGGTTAAAAAACGGCTGGAGAGCTGGCTGTTCGCACAGTACTTTTGTGAGAGAAAGAAGCAGCTGTAACCAACCGAACACTATTCAAACGTACCAGCAGAACACAGCCATCAACCTCCTACATATCCTTAACACCTTAGCATTCTTTGGCTGTGATCTATTGACAATGTTACTTAACAATATATACATATGGATGTTGGATGATGATATTATACTGACAAATAGAGGTGTTTCTCTCAAACCATAAAACCAGCTGTTGCTAATTATTGAGATGTCGTGCTTGTTTCTGTATTTAGTTAGTCCACAACTTGGTAGCAAATGTACACTGAGGAAAATCACTCAGCTGATGTTTTTTTTCATTAACTATGCATCTCTGCAGCATTGAGAGATGTTTCCTCTGCTGAGTGATCAAGAACAAGCATTTGATGAACGTAAGACTCTCCACTGTGGCCTTGTCAGTTAAGGTTAAATGGGATCATTGTAATGGTTAATTATGTATTTTTAAGTGAGGCAACTGTTTAGCATGAGTGCGATTAGTCATGGTTTTAGTTTGCTGGTTGTCGGGTTCTACATTTTGTGCAAGGGATCATATCTTGTGTGAAGTTTGCTTGGGCTTGTCTGTTAAGCTGTCCTTGTTTACTCCACGTGTATTCCTTAACAGTAGCTGTAATGAAATCCTTTGAATGGTTGAATGCATAACGGCTCGTTTGGATGTGACCCTGGTGTTTTTTCGCCTGACTCAGCCCTTGTTTATATCTTGCCTGTGCTCCGGTTTGGATGGAGGCTGATGAGGTTCCTGAACCAGGCCAGGCAACCAAAAGTGGGCGCCTGGTTGCATCACGTTTCCTGACTAATGGCAGTGGTTAGTCACTTATGAAACATATTTTAATTAATCGTTTTTGAAGAAACTAATTTGTCGCGGATAGTCTATTATTAAATGTATTGGACTTTGTTATTATCAACATGCAGCGTTAGCGTGCAAAGTATAATTAAGGTATGAAGTATAGTTAATTTTTTATTAAATTGATATTGTTAACCAAGAAAAATAGTATTAATTAAATCATCTAGTTTCTTAATCAAGCTATATCTACATATTTTAATACACGTCTACAGTAATATTTTTCAGTCTTGCCTCACTAGGCAAAAATCTTTTCTGAAGCAACTTCGAGGCAACATTTTCTTCTAGCTTCCTTCCCTAGGCATGCCTAGGATGTCTTTTTAAAAGCAATCTATGTTCAAGAAAATGAGCATTTGAAATTTAAAAAGACCCCAGGCCATACGTGCCAAACTCCAGCCCAATTTTAGTTTGATTCATTTATCTAGTGGCTTGAGCATGAAAATTGACGAAAGTAGAGGTTTTTTTTGGTACCATCTTAATCATGATGAGCTAAATACTCTCTAAGATTTGTTAATCATTCGGTAAGCACCATGGACGAGAACCATCTGGACCCAATGTGGAGTATATGAATTTTCTATAATGTATACAATTCTTTTCTAATGGCACGGTACCTGAACACAGAGACTGACTAGATGTTAATTTTTCAGATCTGAAATTCAAATTCGGAATGGTTGAGGACAAATATTTTCACACCATGATACATATTTACTTTCTAAATACACATAAATTTGAGATTATATCACACGGCTTGAGATGAATTTGTATTCGTATTTTCATTTCATTCGTTCATTCATTCACGAATCACGGCCATGGCAGATGTTTCTCCAAGCTGTGTGTATCTTCTGTGGCTGCTGCATCCGTGGCCCCACCTGGCAGTGTCACTGCTGCCTTTCAAATTCAGATCACAACTCTCACTCCACTCCATTATCACTGAGCGCAGCCCACCCAAATGCCCAATCCAACGCCGACCAAACCCCTAGCTCCGATCCGCGGCGAGCAGCATGGCGCCGCGGCCGGTGCCGGCGCCGGTTGCGCTGATGGACGAGCTCGTGGAGGAGATCCTCCTCCGCGTCCCGCCGGACGACCCCGCGCGCCTCCTCCGCGCCGCGCTCGTCTGCAAGCGCTGGTGCGGCATCGTCTCCGACGCCGGCTTCCGCCGCCGGTTCCGTGAGTTCCACCGGACTCCCCCATTGCTCGGCTTCTTCCGCAACAACGGGCTGACGTGCCCCTTCGTCTCCACCTCATCCTTCCGCCGTCCCCTTGCCGCCATCCGCAAGTTCCAAAGCCCGATCGACGCGCGCCATGGTCGCGTCCTCAACCACTGTGGTGGATATGGCTTATTGGTTTGGGATCCAATCACGGGTGAGAGTCGGGAACTGCCCATGCTGCCGTCGTCCGAGCGCGCTATTAGCTGGAACGCGGCGGTGCTCTGCGCCTCCATCGGCGGCGCTTGTGGCCACCTGGACTGTGGACGCCGGCATTTCCTTGTTGTGTTTGTGGGCAAGTCCAGGAACGGGATGTTTGCCCATGTCTACTCATCGGAGGCTGCTGCATGGATCGAACAGATCTCTGCTCCTCACATCCATGAGGATATCATCTGGCTGCAGCCAAGTGCCCTCGGAGGAAATGCACTCTACTTTATGTGTCGCAATGCTGTCCTCAAGTATCACCTGACCGCCCGAGAAATGTCTCTGATTCACCTGCCAGAACAATGCTGCGATGGGCTACTCAGAACGACAGACGACGGTGGACTGGGAATGATCACCATCATCCACTCAGATGGACTATATCTCGACCTATGGTCAATGGAGGATGATGTAGGATGGACAAAAAGCAAAGTAATTATGCTTACAAAATTACTTCCTGATGTCCCCCTACACTCACTTCGTCCAACTGGCATTGCACATGGCCTCGATGTTATTCTTGTGGCGTCAAGCAAGGGGACTTTCACTGTTGACCTCAAGTCCGTCCGGGCCACAAAGGTGCACGAAGAAAATTGCTGCCATATCTGTTTTCCCTACATGAGCTTCTGCACTCCAGGTACTAGAGTAAGACTCTGGCATCATGTCTATCTTTCTTTAACATTGATATATAGCGTCACTTATTATGTGATTTACTAATATTCAGATTGAGCACTATTATTCCATCTAGTAACATGAACTTTTGGATGATTGTATATCTGCTCAAGCAAAATGAAATCACAATTTATATGTTTAAAGTTGTGATGCTCCTGCTGTCCTCCGTAACAAGCTTTTTGATGGATGAGATTCATGAAATTGGCTAGACATGCATAGGACCTTTTATTGTCTTCCCTGTGTCTTGAAAAATGCTTTAGATTGGCCATTAAGGTATCCAATAGGGAAGAATCCAGAAATACATAACAAAAAGACTACCTGCAGTGCCTCTGCACATCTAGATATCAATATCAATCTCCTACATATATAATATATATACTTAAAGCCTTTGCAGGCTGTGTGATCTACTGCCAACGTTGCTTAACAATATATACACATGGATGTTGGATGATGTTATTATATTTGACAAATGGGGGCGTTTCTCTCAAACCATGAAACCAGCTGTCACTGATTACTTTGAGATGTCTATCTGCTTGTTTTATGTGCTTGTTTCTCTATTTAGTTAGCCCGCAACTTGGTAACAAATGTTCACTGAGGAAAAATCACTCAGCTGATGTTTTTTCCATAACTGTGCATCTCTGCAGCATTGGGATCAGCTTCCTCTGCTGAGTGATCAAGAACAAGCACCTCCAATGTCTGATGAACACAAGATTCTCCACTGCGGCCTTGTCACTTACGGTTAAATGGGACCATTATAATGGTTAATAATGTAGTTTAAGGGTGACACAACTCTTTAGCGTGAGTGTGATTAGTCACAGCCTTAGTTTGCTGGCTGTCAGGTTCTACATTTTGTGCAAGACATCACATCTTAATTATGTCTCCGTGAAGTTTGCTTGGGCTTGTCTGTTCAGCTGACCTCGTATATATTACTCTACCCCACGAGTATTCCTTAACAGTAGCTTTAATGAAATCCTTTGAACGATTGGATGCATAACTCGTTTGGATGAGATCCTGGAGCCTTTTTGCCTGGCTCAGACCTTGCATGTATCTTGCTTGTGCTCCGTGATGCCTGATGAGGTTCCTGGACCACAGGCAACCAAAAGTGAGCTCCTGGTGCTGCATCACGTTGCCTGGACTAATGGCAGTGGTTAGTCGCTTAATGAAACATGACTTAATTTATCTTTTGTTTGAAGAAACCGAATTTTTCAGGCTATTATTAAATATGTGGGACTTTGTTATTATAAACATGCAGCATTAGCATAGAAAGTATAATTAAGTTATTAAGTATAGGTAATTCTTTAAATTATTATTTAGTTAACTGAGAGAAACGATATTAGTCTAAATCATCTGGTTTCTTAATCTAGCTATATATAACTTTATATTTGTTAATCTCACACCTTAGGTATTTTAATGCACGTTTACGTTATGCATACTCTCTAAATTGATATTCTCAAGCGCAGACCTATAATATTTTTCAGTCTTGCCTCGCTATTAAAAAAGAAATAAGGAACTCGAAGGCAATATTTTCTTCCAGGCAACTTTTCCAAGCTTCAAATTTCCCAAGCTTCCACCCAAACAAGTCCAATGTATTTTTTTTCCCCTTTATGTAGAAGCATCTACGTTCAAGAAAATGAGCACTTTTGAAATTAAAAGGCCACAAGCCCATACGTGCCATACTCCAGCCCTATCTTTAGTTTGGTGGCTTGAGCATGAAAATTGAGGAGGGAAGTAGAGATCTTTTTTCACCAGTTAATCGTGGTGAGTACTGTTACTGTCTAAGATTTGTTAATCATTCGGTAAAGCATCAACTGCGAAAACCATCTGGACCCGATGTGGAGTATATAAATTTTCCATCAATAAATAAAATCCACATAGATATCTTTATAATTTTCTATAGTAGGACAGAGTCTTAGCTAATTAGTTGTGTGTACTGATTACTGGGTAGTTCACGCACCGAAGATTGAAAGAATGACACGGTAGCTGAACACAGAGACTACTGATCCGCGTGTTAATATTTCAGATCTGAAATTATGAAATTTGAATGGTTGAGGACAAATATTTTCATACCATGACACATATTTACTCTTTATTTTTAAATACACATAAATTTGAGATTATATCACGCAGCTTGAGATGAATTTGTATTCGTATTTCATTTATTTTCATTCACGAAATCACGGCCACGGCAAACGTCTCTCCAAGCCGAACAAAATCAAAATCAAAATTCAAAATCACCCAGCCGGCTGTATATCTTCTGTGGCCCCACCTGGCAGTGTCACAGCTGCCCCTTCAAATTCAGATCGCCACTCCACTCCACTCACTCTCACTGAGCCCGCAGCTCCGCCGCCGACCAAACCCTAGCTCCGACTCCAATCCGCGGCGAGCGGCATGGCGGCGCGGCCGGCGCCGGCGGCAGCGCCGCTGATGGACGAGCTCGTGGAGGAGATCCTCCTCCGCATTCCGCCGGACGACCCCGGCGCGCCTCCTCCACGCCGCGCTCGTCTGCAGGCGCTGGGGCCGCATCGTCTCCGACGCCGGCTTCCGCGGCCGGTTCCGTGAGTTCCACCGCCGCGCACCCCCGATGCTCGGCTTCTTCCGCGAGCGTAGGCACGCCTACTCGTTCGAACCCACCTCGTCGTTCCGCCGGCCCCCTGCCGCCCTCCTCGACTCCCACCACCCGATCGACGCGCGCCACGGCCGCGTCCTCCTCTGGAACCTGCACCGCGAATGCGACGACGATGGAGTTCCCTTGGGCAATGACCTGGTGGTTTGGGACCCAATCACGGGGAAGAGTACCGAGCTGCCCTTGCTGCCGTGGTCCAGACGCCCGGTCACCTGGAACGCGGCGGTGCTCTGCGCCTCCACCGGCGGCGGCGCCTGTGACCACCTGGACTGTGCAAGCGGGCATTTCCTTGTTGTGTATGTGGGCAAGTCCAGGGTCGGCATGTTTTCCCATGTCTACTCATCGGAGACCGCTGCATGGAGCGAGGAGATCTTTGATGAGGAGCTCCGCAAGGTTATCCATTTGTGGCCAAGTGCCCTCGCAGGGAATGCGCTCTACTTTGTGTGTAGCTCAACTGTCCTCAAGTATGACCTGGCTGCACGAGAGATGTCTCTGATCCCCCTGCCAGGGGGATGCTCATGGCGCAATATACTCACAACAACAGAGGACGGTCGGCTGGGGCTCGCCAACATAAGCTCAGATGGACTGTATCTTTCCCTATGGTCTAGGGATGTTGGTCCTGACGAGGATGTAGGATGGGCACAAAGCAAAGTAATTAAGCTTAGAAAATTACTTCCCGATGTCCCCCTAGCCTCACTTCGTCTGGCCGGCTTTGCACATGGCCTTGATGTTATTCTTGTGGGATCAACGAAGGGGACTTTCACTATTGACCTCAAGTCTGTCCGGGCCACAAAGGTGCACGAAGAAGATTGCTGCGATATCTGTTTCCCCTACATGAGCTTCTACACTCCAGGTACTAGAGTAAGACTTAGGCATCATGTCTATCTTTCTTTAGCATGGATAATTGGATATATAGTGTTACTTATTATGTGATTTAATAATATTCAGATTGAACATTATTATTTCATTTAGTAACATCAAGCAAAATGAGTTAATGAATGAAAGTGGGATATCCCAATTACATTTAAAGTTGTGATGCTCCTGCTGTCCTCTGCAACAACTTTTTTTTGTGGACCAGATCCATTAAATTGGAAATTGGCCATTAAGGTATCCAACAGAGAACAAATCAAAAGATGTAACCTGCATGGTCTTCTGCACATCTAGATATTACTAACCTCCAACATATCCTTGACACCTTTGCACTGTTTGTGTAACATATTGCCAATGTACCTTAACAGTATATATGCATGGATGATGATATTATACTTACAAAGAGAGGGGTTTCTCAAGGGTTCAGCTGTTGGTGATTAGTTTGTGCTGTGCTATCTCTTTGTTTTCTGTGCCTATTTCATATTTGTCTATCCCAGCAACTTGTCGCTTTCATGGCTGGCTGTAACTGAATGTTCAGTGATGGAAATTGATCAACTGAATTTATTTTCAAAACTGTGTATTTCTGCAGCATTGGGAGCAGCCTCTGCCGAGGGATCAAGCTCAAAGGCCTGATAAACATAAGGTTCTCCTTTGCAAGCTTGTGAGTCAAGGTTAAAAGGGATGATCGTAGTGGTTAATAAATTACTTTTAATGTGGGACAGAGCATGAGTAAGATTAGCCCTGGTCTTAGTTTGTTGATCTTCAGGGGGCTTTTTGTGCAAGAGATCACATATCTTATGTCTGTTATCTTGATCATCAGTGTGAAGTTTGCTTGGAACCCTATATTATCGTACTCTGTACTGAACATTAGCTTTAATGAAACCCTTGATTGGTTGAATGCATATGTTTCCCCTCATGTTTAAAATTTACCTTGCTTAAGTAAATGAGCATTTGAATTTAAAAGTACCACAATCCCATATTTGCCATACTATTCCTGCCCAGTTTTAGCTTGATTCTTCGTCTAGTGGCTTGAGCATGAGAACTGGGGAAAGAAATGCAGTATGCATGATATCTGCTTTTTGTGTCATCATGATCATGGGGACTTGGAAGTTGGATACTCTCCAAGACTCAGTGAAGCTTTTGGTAAGCACCGATGGGGAAAGGACACAATGTGGAGTATATGGAATTATGTAGGAAACTTAAGGGTTTGGACGAGTATAACATGAGCTGAACAACACATCTAACACGTGTATATGCTTCAAAAATTCTATAGTAGGCTTCAAAAATTCTATAGTAGGATCAGGTCTTAGCTATGTGTACTGAATATTGGTACACTGAGTAGTTCACTTAGCGGAGACAACTGGAAGAGTGAAAGGGAGTAGTAATATTTCAGATCGAAAAGGAGCCCCATATCAGAGTTCATTGTATATTTCTGTGTAGGATTTTTTTATAACCTTATGTAGGAAACTTAAGGGTTTGGACGAGTATAGCTCAACACACCTAACACGTGTGTTGCTTTTCTGATAATTTTTAATGCTTTTCTGAATAATATACTGTGAGTGATGAGCTGAACTAATATACATATACACTATAGTTAGCCTTCATACATGGGAGAAGATGCGTGATCGCAAATACACAGTATCTTCACATTTGGAGCAGGGAACGTGAAGACGATGCTTTACGTGCATCTAGAAACAGAAATTTATACCGTCAGGTTTGTTCAGTGAAAATTTAGCAGTAATGAAGAACTATACGTGAAAGAGAGTTCCAAGTTTGTTTCCGCACAAATTGGCGAGCATTTATTGAGCATAATTTAATGAAATGATTATTGCAAATAGCAGAGCAAAAATTTTCTACTGCCAAAATATTTGTTCATTGGTCATATTACTAAAACAGCTGCAGCCAAGGAGAGGTTAGCATACAGAATGAACTTGCATCTGTAAACCAGAAATAAATCGTACTTCCACCGATAACAAATATAGAAGTGTGTCTAGGTTTGTCCAAGTCAAAAATTTTATATAGATTATCAACACAAGATTCATTTTATTAAAATCATTATGAGGAATTTTTTCATAATATATGAATCTTGTGTTGTTAATTTACATAGAATTTATGGTATTGATGGTCAACATTAAACAAGTTTGACTTGAACAGAGCTAGATGAACTTATATTTGTGATCGATGGAAGTAACTAGTCACACCTCTTGACCTCAAACAATTGCTACACCTCTTGACCTCAAACAATTGCTGAAGCATGTCTATGGGACACGTCTTATATGATGTACATGGGCGTGAGTAGTGGTGCGTCTTCTCCGTGTAGCTTCTCAAGAAAAGAAAATTGCTAATGCAGCGGCATTTTCTAGAATAGGAAGTAATTCCGAGACAGTGGTACTGTGGGTGTTGATTGGCATGTCAAAACCTCTCCATCAGCAGTCACTGTGTAGGTCTCAGGGTCGACTTCTATTTTTGGAAGAGCGTCATTGAGCTTCATGTCAAGTTTTGTCAAACCTCGAACACCGCCAACAGCTTCCACCCTCTTTTCTAATTTGTACTCCATTGCAACACCAGCTTCTTTAGCAGCCTAGAGATTGAAAGTTGAGGTCAATCATTGGAATTTGGCAACAGTCAATAATTTTGAAGCATTTCTTTTTTTTTTTTTTGTTCCTTTTACTTGACGCACAGTATGCTTTCCTATAGCCATATTTCTTAATAAAAAAACTATTTTTTAACACCTTGATGTGCAATATGTTATATTTTTATCATTTTGAAAAGTTAAGAAGTCATTTTTCTGGGTTGAGGTAGAACCAAACACTACCTTGCTCACAAATGCAATTGAATTGGAACTTCCAGCCTTTCCAAATGCACCAAACATAGGTCGCATCACAACCTGCATCAAGAGAAAAAAGATAGATGCTGTAACCTTGTTCAAATGCTTTAAAATAGGGTGCTACACCATGCTTCTCAGGCTCTTACCAAATTATAAACTTGGTTATAATGGACAAACTCTTCACATTTGCAAAAGGTCCATTTCACTACATTCAACTATTCAATTTGTCCACTTAAACCCCTCCCCCCTCCGTAAATAAAATACAGAAGACTCATTTTACTCCCCAAAACTATTCAGATTTGTCAATTTAACCCTTAATGAAATTTATCTTCTTGTTTCTCCTCCAAGCGTTGCGTTCAAATTTGTGTGGTGCTAGTTGACACTCTATGCTCCCAAAATATATTACAATGTTTGGTTACTTTCATCAGTTAGGAGCACCTGCGTGCCACTGTAACCCTTTCAGATGCCAAAATGCACAAAGAACTGTAGAAGTTTTTTTTCTCTCTCTAATGGGTATGATACCATGCATCATCCCACAAAATTTGAACTTGAAACCCAATTTACAGAGGAAGCAATACACATTTCATTGGGGGTGAATTGGTTAAGCTAAAGCCTAAAATAACCTGTGGGAGTAAAACACGTAGAAATTTTGTTAAAAGGGTCAAATGGACAATGTGAATTGTGGGGGTAGTGAAATGGGCTTGTCTTTTATATTTAGGCTAAATGGAAACATCATGGGTAAAAGCAGAAAAATTATTTATTCAGAGTATCTCGTTGAAAGTAGTCCATACAGGTTCAGGTGTTGGAATACTAGCATTGGGATCACCCATATTAGCCCATGCAATTGCGCCTCCCTTGACAACCAGTTCTGGTTTAGCGCCAAAGAAAGCAGGTTTCCAAAGAACAAGGTCAGCTAATTTTCCCACCTGTCAAAAATATGTAGGTTCAGTTAGACCTTGAATTGAGATACCAATTTCATTACATATCGAAGGGATATTTCTAATTAATGGTAGTATGTCAATTAATGGTACAGCAAGTTGCATCTATGCGGAACATGACTTTCAGACATAAACAGTTTCTTGTCTTGTTCCTGATGCACAAGTATTTAAAGAGTGACAACTCACAAAGTTGCAAAACTGATACAACAGACATTTTCTAAATTTTATTTAAACAAAATATCATTACATCAGGAATACCAAAGTAGACAAACCTTTCATCTTTACTAGCATCATTTCAAGGTACATGGCACAAAACACCGTCAAAGTAAGACAACACCGTCAAAGTATAGTTCTTCAGTGATAAGGAGCAAATAATAGAATTTTATCAGTAACTAGAGAAGCACATACCTCAACAGAACCAACAAAGTCTGAAAATCCATTCACTATTGCTGGATTTATGGTGTATTTTGCTATGTATCTTCTTATACGGAGGTTGTCATTGTCCTCGGCATCATTAGAGTCAGCTGATCCAGGTAAACTACCTCTTTGGACCTTCATCTTGTTTGCAGTTTGCCATGTCCGGGTTATCACCTAGAAAGCCAATGTTACATGAACTAACATAGTTGCATCAATATTGCTGTATTTTCATCACCAAAAAGTAGTTACTCATTAGAGGAGCTTATTACTCAATCTAGAGGTACAAGTTGCTCTAATTGTTTCATCATGGCTTCCTCGAGAAAAAAGTTGCTGGGTTAATAATTTTGTCAGACTGTTAAGTTTATAGGTTAGGGCTAAGCCTCTGAACAAGCCCCAAACATGTTTATTGGAAGCAAGGTATAGAAAAGGTAGAAATAACTTGCTACGCCTAATAGGATACAACCAGATGTTAGACAGTGATGATGACCACCCTAACCATTAGAATGAGAGCAGATACATCAAACTTGTTCTGCCCAGGCTATCTACAGCTTAAGCAACACACTATCCACCAATAGTACTACCATCCATGGTGCAGATGCATTCAGATGGTCACAAGTACCTTTGTGTGTTCAAAACAAACATGCGCTCTGAACTCAGCACAATTACCATTTAACATGTACAGCGGTTCCTTCAACATCTTCCATCTATGAATCTTGAGTTTGTCACAAAGACAGATAGAAAGAAGAGGCTCATGAAAAAAAAAAATCTCCACGAGTTGTTCTCAGTATTGGCCTTTCTGCTTTTGGTTAACTACTAGGCCACTTGCCAAACAAGCAGTCTCATTACAACATCAGCTCAAAAGAGGAGAAATGTAAGTTGACGTAGCAATCATCATATTGACTGTGTTCAGTGAATTTGCACTAGCAAAGCATGCACAAAGCTAGTATGCTTTCTAAGGTAAATATGTCAGCACTGATGGGCAAGGAGCTCCAGGCTTTCCACAAACAGTACCAAAATGCTATGCAATTTCTTAATAACAAGAAAGGAAACTTTAGGATAATCATGTGACAAACCTCTCCGATGCGCCCCATGGCCTGTGAATCAGATGATATAATACTTATGGCTCCCATGTCATGCAATATGTCCTCAGCAGCAATAGTTTCTGCTCGAATTCTAGACTCAGCAAATGCCACATCTTCTGGGATGTTTTTATCAAGGTGGTGGCAAACCATCTGCACTATAACCAGAACATATCACCACCAAAATTGTTCACGGTATCTACAGTACTGGATTGGATAATTGCGTACCAGCATATCAAGGTGCTCATCTACAGTGTTTGAAGTAAATGGCCGGGTAGGATTTGTTGAAGAGGGCAACACATTTTTTACCCCACAAACTTTGATGATGTCTGGAGCATGACCGCCACCTGCACCTTCACTGTCCAGTGTCCACAAGACAGTAAGAACACATGATGAGAAAATTGACAGGTATAATCCATTAACACCTACCACAGGTAAATATTGACACTACAAAGTAGACAGAATTATTGAAAGAAAATTTATGTTCTCAGAAATAAGAGGTCTATCTAAATAGTGCAGATTTGTGGTTCTAGAGCTCTGGTGTAGTGGTTGGCTACAGCATCGGGAAGGCTGGGTTGCAGAGATAGAAGAGATTGCAAAGATAGATAGATCTACTGCATGCTCAATGAAATTGGTTTGCTCTCCATATATAATGGCCCAGTAGAACTGTCTAGTCTAACAGTCTTCAGAATCATGTCTAACCAGGGACGCATATCTTTGACAGTTTTCAACAAACTAAGATACTTAGGGAGCCTTTCCTACAGCTGATCCTCTTTTCCCTCCTTTGGTAGGTAAGCTGCATATGTTAGATCACGTACTTGGCCATGATGTATTCACAATTTGAACAAAAATTTGTTTTTTTTAAGTTTCCACATTTTCTTTTGAAAAGCTGAGGGCATATTTTATGACAAAGCACAAGGAGAGTTTCAGATGCAAATCAACCTATATAAATAAAATAGAACGATTTCATTTTACTACGGTTCATTTCATACCTGTGATATGTATGTATGGCTCTATCTTTAAAAGCTGCTATTGTATGTTCCACGCAGCCTGATTCATTTAAGGTATCTGTGTGGATATTGACCTGTCAAAATCAGGTCAGCATTGAAACAGATAAATTGCAGTATACCAGAAAGACTACAGAACATTAGTCATCTACCTGAATATCAAAATCTTCTGCAACAGATAAACAATTATCTATCGCAGATGGGGTAGTTCCCCAATCTTCATGCAGCTTCAAACCCATTGCTCCAGCTTTGATGATTTCAGCCAATCCTTCAGGTTTTGAAGTATTCCCCTGCTCAGTTTACAAAGGGGAACATGGACAGTCATATTTGGAACAACAATAGAAAATTCACCTCCCTTAAATGTTTAAAGTACTATATCATTGAGACTATTTACTCAAGGCCCACCTTGAAACAAGCTTGGTACGAAACAGCAGCTAATTCAATATTGCATCTTATGTATCGAATACTGAATTTTCTAATAGTTTAATTTCACAGCATAATAATTTATACCTTGCCTGTGAATCCCATGTTAATTGGCAATTGATCAGTGGACTGCAACATTAATTTCATTTGAGATGGTGCAGGAGTACAAGTTGTGGCACAAGTTCCATGTGCTGGTCCTGTTCCACCACCCACCAATGTTGTGATGCCTACATGAATATAGATATAACTTAAATTTGTCATTTATATCGCTGACTAAATCGGGTCACATTGTACATAAGACACACATCTATTTGAAACTTAAGTAAACATCAAGTATTTACAAGCAACCCAAGCTCTGACAGAATGATTTATGCCAGTGCTGATACCCTTTGTTTGTAAAATGATGAAGTTGCCATGATAATCGAACAAAGTGTATTTGGTTGCCCCTAATACTATAGTAGAAGTCAAGAATCCTAACCGCTTGCAATTGCCTCTTCAGCCAACTGAGGACATATGAAGTGAACATGGCAATCTATGCCACCAGCAGTTACAATCATGCCTTCAGATGCAATAACTTCAGTATTGACCTGTAATTTCATGAAATTTTAACTCTTCTCTTTAGCAAATTAATACAGAACGTTCAGAAAATAGTTAGCTACCCCAACAATCATGTTGCTTTGGACACCATCCATGACATCAGGGTTTCCAGCCTTTCCAATAGCAACTATAAGTCCGCCTTTTATACCAATATCAGCCTTGTATATTCCGGTATAATCAATGATGACAGCATTGGTTATAACTGTATCTAGGCAGGAAGATTCTGGGTACCCTGTAGCTTGCCCCATGCCATCACGCAGAACTTTTCCACCACCAAATATGCACTCATCACCATAAAAGGCAAAGTCCTTTTCAATCTCAGCATAAAGATTGGTATCACCAAGCCTAATCTTATCACCAGTGGTAGGTCCATAAATGCTTGCATACTTCTCACGATCAACAGTACAGTCAAATGGACCATCACCAATAAGACCTTCCCTGCATAAAAACTTAAAAGATAAATTTAGGCAAAAAAAAAAAAAAAAAGAAATGATTTTGTCACTGGCTGTCAATAAAATAGGAAGGATCAACCTTGCATCTGGATAATCTTCATGTCCAAAACTATTTGCATTAACCTTCTGCATCACCTCATTAATCCGTGAACTGTCAATAGGGCCATCAGCAATGCCATTTCCACCTCTGATTACCTTATGACCTCCGATGCTTACAAGTGTAACACTTTTTGCATCCCCTGGCTGAGAAAAAAAAAAATATAGATATCAGATTCTGGAAGGTTTTTAAGTGGAATGTGCAGTACATTTATTAAAACAAGTAGGAGGGCAAGTACAAGAATATATAGTCTTAGCATCTTTAAACTGAAAATTGCTATAAGCATGGATGGAATGGAATCACCTCAAACCGAACAGCTGTTCCAGCAAGTATGTTCAACCTCATGCCGTAGGCTCTTTTCCTATCAAAAACCAGGTAAGGATTCGTCTCTATAAAATGGTAATGGCTTCCAATCTGCAAGGTCAAACAATATTTGGAATTTTTCATTAGGGTTACAAGAGGATTGTAATTTAAAAAACGCTTAAACGTTCAATAAATAGTTAATGAGGAAGTGATGTCATGTAAATTCGAACTTATTAAACATGGTAGTTAAATTCATCCAAAATGCTAGTTGGATCAAAGTAACATCACAAGAAACAAAGTTTGGTAATAAGAGGACTTTAACTTGAACAGGGCCAAGATAATACATTTATTGACTCAACAAAGAGGGCCCTTTCCTTGAAAAAACAAGGGAAGGGGAGGGGGACGTCAATCTAATGGATGAGCAAAATGTTTCCTTTTTCTGCAAACTTTCCTAGTAATATTAAAAGAATCCTATTCATCAAATTTATTTTTAAAATGGACATATATGCTATGATCATAATGTCACATTCAGTAATTATAATCACCTGCACGTAGTTCAAAGCACCCATACAAGTTCAACCTAACATGGTGGAACAGGGAAAATGTTCTCTGAATTTAGTAGTAATATAACAACATTATTACATGTCTGCCAGTTCAAAAACATGTCTTGCCACAAGTGGTATTGGGTGTTTAAACATTAGCCAAAAGGGATGCCAGCATGGCATTGAATGAGTAAGACTGAATTTAACTATTAGGAATTCAATTTAAATTTTCAAGAATGAGTTTAAGCATACCTATCTACTCTTTAGAAAATTTAACAGAAAAAAAGGTTTGCACCAGGGTCCAGACAAACATATCTAGGCATGCTCACCTGAATCGGTCTGTCTGCCTTGTTAACAACCTTCAGAGTTAAAGCCCTGCGATGAAGGTTTAGAACTATGCGACTAGAACTGTAACGTATTTCACCAGGATATTCTTCAACATCATCGCTGGAAAACTTTTCAGGTGAAGGCACTGCAACATTTAAATGATACTGTGTACATTCCTTTTTTTATTTACTTTTTTTCCCATTAACGAACTCTTACTGAATAGCACAATACATGAAAGACTTTCAGGGACAGAACTGCCCTCGAAAAGCTTTCTGAAAAAGGTAGATCTCCACAGAATTCATAACCACATCAATCAATTAAGTCCATATAATTCAGAAAAAATATGAACATAACTGAGCTAGTTATGCTGATCAAAATCAATGACCTGGGAGAAAAGAACCATGCAGTGCTAGCTCCAAATTTCCGTCATCCAAAGAAATAGGGTCATGTACAGTAACTAGTTTTGTTCCATCCACAAATGTTCCTTCAACCTACATACCATGGTGAAAATTGATAGAAATAATTTCAAAATTCTTTCTAAGGACATATATAGTTGCCTACTAGGTTACTACTCTGTGAACCCATGTAATGCCTCAGTAGTGAAATAGTGAGTATTATATATGAGCAAAGAACACCTGTACTGTATGTAAAAGGTATGGAACAGCTGGAAGAACTTGTCTCCTGGAAGGCAAACGAAAAGAAAAAAACTGTCAGAACTTAAGGGTTATATGATTATATCACAGCAAGTGAACAACTACATGAAGACAGTAGTCAGAAACGCAAGATGTCCAGTCTGAAAAAGCATGGGAAGGTTATAAACGAACTTCAGTAAGACATAATGGTTTGTTCCTTTTTATTCCCGTTAGGTAGATGATCAGCGCAACAAATGAAGTCGCAAGCATTGGACTGTGACATATAAAAAGGCATATTTGAAACATATTTCAGCTCCAAAAATGTTTTGAGCTTGTACGAAATAACCAAGTCAGTCTTCTACATTCCATGCCCCGCCCCCCCCACACACACACAAAATAAAATAATAATAATAATAATAATAATAATCCCACATAATAACCTGAGTAGCTGAAACAAGCAGTCAAGCCAATATCTGTGAAGCTATTCTTTAGGCATGTAGGTATTGTACTCTATCCGTTGAAAAGTGATGTACTGTTAAAAATTTTGACAGCCAGTAAAAATAATTTGAAAGCAATTGAAGGTAGAGTCTCCCATTTATCATCAGATGAGTGAAGCAATGCCAAGTTTTGACGGTGCACACATTATGGATAAATGTAATGATACAAGACGGGGTAGCAAGGAATTCACTAAGAAGGCAAACCCACCTGCCCAAGAGCTGTTTCCCCAAGTCCATGAGGTCTGTCACGGTTTTGTCTCCATCCCGAATAAGCTCAAGAATCTGTGTCATCAGGGAGAGGGACAGACTCAATTCAGCCAGACCAAACATGCCAATAAAACAAAGTGGCCTCCAGGCCAACAAAATTAGGAAGGAACACCTTTGCAGTGGAGGGTAAATGCAGCTAGCATCTTCCCTTTCGTCTGGGACCATTCCCCTTGAATGGCTTCTCCAGGAAAGTGAAAAATAAATACAGTCAAAAAGGAAGATCTAGAATATATCCAGATTCAATATTTATATAAAATGTAATCTTTCCTTTTGTTTTGGAATCCCCTTTATTTAGTCTTGTTAATTAAGTCGTGGCAAACTATTCTATCTAATCCAATAAGGATTTCGCGGGCAAATATTAATTGTGTGCGTTTCTGAACACCCAGAATCTGAACATCCACTGCGTAGATGGCAGAAAAGGGAAAGGTCTCAGCATTGCTTTCTGGGACAAGTCCTTTGCCCCTCTCCCCTCATGCAGTAGTCATGCTAGTACTTCCTCCAATCCACCAAATTAAACTATGCACGCATCAGGACGGCAGGAGCAGGCAGAAACAAAACGCCCCGCACTGATCAGCTGCGCCAGCTCCGCGTTGACTTTGCGGGCGAGCGGGCATGCGCAGCGTTTTGACAGGCACAGAGCTAGCGAGTAGAGATGGGAGGAAGGAGGGAGAGGAGGTGGGGACTGACTGACCTGCGCGGCGATGAGCGCGACAGCCTCGGTGTAGTTGAGGCGGAGGCCCCGGGCGAGGCGCTTCTGCGCGAGGAAGCCGGCATTGTGCAGCGCCAGCTTGTCGGCCTCCCTCAGCAGCAGCTTCATGTCGTCTCCCCCTCCGGCCTCCTCTGAGGTCGACGGCGCGGATGGGTTGGGGATCGGAACGGCGGCGTCCCCGTCGCGAGCAGGGGGAGGAGGGACCGAGGGAGGTGGTGGGAGGAGAAGTCGTCGCTGCTGCCTGCTGACGCTGCCGGCGGGGAGGAACAGTTGCGGGGAGTAGTTTGGCCGGATTCTCGGGCGAATCTAAGGCCGACGGGTGCCGTCAGTGTGGGCCCGCCCGCCCCACTCCCAGTCCTGCCGGCTCTCGTTTTCTCCGTAGTCGTACTCCTCCGTCCCCAAAAGGTGACGGGAAGGGTGTTGCTTAAACTTTTTCAATTTTGATTAAATTTATAGAAAAAAACGTATAATATTTATATTTTTAAATAAATTTGTTGAAAAATTAGACTTAAAGATCTTTCGGATGATACTAATTACTTAGTATAAATATTTATATATTTTTAAAATGTAATTGTCGGTATTTTGAAAACGTTGACTTACCGGGAAGCGAGAATGACATCTATTTTGGGGACGGAGGGAGTATGTGCGTAAAAAAAGAACCGTAAAACTTGGTGGATCAGCTTTTTTTTGTTGTTGACTTGTTGTTGATTGAGATCCGGATCAGCTTTTCTCTAATCTACTACGGAGCAGTAAATAGCAAGATTAGAGCATCTCTAAGCGTGTGTTATATACAGCTATTTGAATAGAAATACCTTTTCACCCTTAAACAACGAAGTTACTTTTTAAAGGAATAACACATAACAAAAACATAGTATATAGAAACAATAAGGGTAAAAAAAAATAAAGATGTTGATGCTCTTAAAGCAATTATTTATATAATAATAATATAAAAATGCATTGGGGTCACTGTGAGACTTTCTTCGTTTGTTATTTTTGGATTTGGATAAAATGGAGCCTGCCTTATACCGAAAACAAAAGTGTCAATAGTTGGCGTTGTAGTGATATCATGTGCAATCTAGAAAAAAATATATAACATAAGAAATTCAGCACGTTTTAAAGGAAGAGGATTCAAGTCTCGTTCTTAGACTACTTGTGTACTCTCCCTTTCCTTGAAATATTGGGCAAGTCTTCAAAACCATGCCGTCAAAAAAAAAGTCTTCAAAGCCAGGATCTCACGCAAACAAATGGAGAAAGCCACAATGCCACAAAAGTAAGTGGGCGCTACATTTCCACCAAGATGGATAGAAGGAGAGCGTGTTAAGGCAATTATCAAGTAGCAATAATGTGATGGTTCAACATTTGTTTTACCTTATATGATTGGTCAACCATGGGAGTATATATGGCTTCTTTTGCCTTTTCAGCATGATTTGGTGTGAGAGAAGTATATTATTGTAATAGCTGATAAACTAAGAAGTTCTTTGTGTTGAAGGTCAATGAATCCTTTGTTCAAAGATGGGACAAGTAAAGTCATGGTCACAAACGCATTGCAAAGAATTAAATTCGGTTTTACCGTTACGAGGGTGTGTGTTGGTATCGAGGAAGCGGCACACGCCTAGTCAAACATGAACAATGCACGTGTGTGACCCATGCACAAACACGGAGACCAAGCACATGGCAACATCATGCGCTTGTCCAGCAGGCGCTAAAGGATGTGCAGATTTATATAGGAAAAAGGAAAAATAAAGATATGACTGAGATTAATAAAAAACAAAAAAGAAAAAGACATACGGAGTAGTGTGCTAGTTGGGCTGAGAATCCCATATAGCCATCCTGGCCTTACAGATCACGTGTTTTTCATTTTCTGGTTTGGGACCTTTGCGTATCTACAGCCTTGGCGGACCCCATTTGCCCTTTGGGGATCATTTTACTTTGACGACATAATCTCAACTGTTGTCACTAGTACAATGGACGATCATAGGGTACTTCCTTTGCTATCCCTCCTGTCACTAGATTACGAACTAATGATGTCAGCACTCGTTAATTGGCAAATTTGTATTCTTCATTCAGGTTTCAAGAATTCAGAACAAAGAGTTTCCTTGAGATTGCAACAGCATACAGCGCTACATAGTGTTGTGCATACCCATGCAAATGCTCATGTTACCAACAGACTATACATTCGTGCATCTGCTTGGTCAATGATCAATGGGCATCTTCAAATTGTTGTTTGGTCTACTCGCAAAAAAAAAAAAAAAAAAGTTGTTTCGTTTTCAAAGTCCGGCCCGTTGGAAAACGGCCGATTCCACCATCACTCCCAGGCCTTGCCCGGCCCACGGCCCACACGTCAGTCCGACTCCGACCCCACCGGGTTCTGCCGCACGTCTCCTTTCTCCACTCGCGCGCCGCCCAGACTCTCTCAGCTCTCGCTCAGCACCGCCGCTCCGGCGCTCCCTTCCGTGACTCCTCGCCGGCGAGCTCGCTCCGCTCCGCTCCGCTCCAGGTGAGTCGATCTGCTCCCCCTCCCCCTCCCCTCGGGCCGATTCTCACTCCGTTTTGGGCGCCCCCTCTCCCTTTTCCACGGGCGGATTCCCATGGCGCACTGACATGGTTCGCTGATCCGCTTGCCGGATCTGCGCCTTCCTCACCGCCGGCGTGTTTCTTCTCCCTCGCTGCCGATACCCTGCTTTAGTTATCGCTGAGACAGATTGCGATGGTTTATGCCTAAAGCCCTGGGTGGATTCCCCAATTGTTGGGGATGCACCCTACTACACGCCTGTGAGGTCCGGCTTAGTGAGGGGCTCGTCCTGTGAGGTTGTAACGCAGCTTGCCCCCCTAATTCCTCTTCAGTAGCACTCTGTGTATTTGTTGATTTCACCTACCACCTCGAGCATCTCCGTACATAACAGGGTTGTTTCTATGATTTAGTGTCGCATCGGCACCATGAATGCATCACTTTTATGCTGCTCCTTGGGTCCTCATGTAGTCACGTTGGATACTGAGCATCTACTGTGGTACTGTGTGCAACGTTTTTGTATGACTGAATGGTTTCCCCACCCTTTATCTCTGATGAAGGTTTCGACGTCTTCCATGGCACTCGTCGTGATGTGTGGGCAGCCGTGCAGCGGCAAATCAGCAGCCGCTGCTTGCCTTGCTGTGGCACTGCGCTCCTCCTCAACTGACCTTACTGTCCGTATCATTGACGAGTCATCCCTCCATCTCGGGCGCAACGATAGTTACAAAGGTATATTGGTTATTCTTACATGTCTAGTTAGCAAGTTATGCACTTCTGTTTCGACCCTGTGATGAGCTTCTCGTTGTTTCTGGTTTTTCCCTTCTTAGATATGGTTGTGGAGAAAAACTTGAGAGGAGTTCTTAGATCAGAAGTTGACAGGTCCGTGTCACGCGACAGCATAATTATCGTTGACTCGTTGAATAATATTAAGGTGAGGGTGGTATCAAGTTCTTCATCCTTTTTTTTTTTGAAACTTGCACTGAGTGACAGTTCTCAATCAATAAGAGAATGCTGCTCTTTTTTCTGTCAGTCTATCTTTTATTTTTACTCCTTATCACTGTGATGAGCAGAGTTCCAGAAGGCATCCTTTGAAAGTTTTCCAGACCTTTGAAGTGTTGCTTCTTCCTTTCTTTGTTGGCTGACTTTCATTGAATCAGTGATTTGACACTCATAGTTGCAACTGTGTGCTGCTCTTGTTATTGCTACATCCGTACTGTTATGTATAAACTCTCACGCACGCTAGTTGTGAAATAAAATATATTCTGCAATTTGCCTTACATTATTTTACAGTTATGATGCCTCAAATGCATTATGGTCTTGCAATATTGTTGCGTACCTGTATCTTTGTATTGGATACAATTAATTGGCCTTCACTTGATAATACGCAGGGGTACCGGTACGAGTTGTGGTGCCTTGCACGTGCATCTGGTGTAAGATATTGTGTGGTAAGCACTTGACTCTTGTTTATTTACTTACTATGTACTTAGAATAATGGCTTTGCTAGCATAATACAAACAAACTGGAGTTATAGATGCCATTTACTTGTTCTGAAAGCAGTGGCGGAGCTTGGCCAATAAAAGAGAAGAGACCAATATAATATGAAATGTAAGGGAAGAGGGAAGATTAGTATTTCATTAGCATTTGAAGTAGTGAAACTAAGACATTCATTAAGAATTTTTTTAGCTTAGGAGGGGCCATGGCCCATTATGGCCCTCACTAAGCTCTGCCATTGTCTGAAAGTATGGAGTTAATTAACATTGGGAATCAGATAGTAATATTGTTTTTCATGATGAGCTACCTTTTCAGGCTAGTCTTGGTATTTATCAAAGGATTAACTAAGTAGATAGAGCCTCACCTAAAGAAAGTTACAAAAGTTCTTTTAATCCAATTCAACAAATAGGACAAATTGGAACTCATGACTATGTCTTGCATGATCCTTTTGTCCAAGAGCACCTATAGGAAAGAATGGAAACTTTATTGTGTTTTGAACAGTTCAGGACAGTAAATTATCCATTAGAAAGTGATTTCTTTTTATATTTCCTCTTTTATGTTTCAGCTTTTTTGTGATACAGAAGTGGACCATTGTAGGGAATGGAACAACAACCGCCAGGAGAAAGGAGAACCCCCATACGACGATAGTAATATGTAAGTCAGATCTAATCTGTATGGAGCATATTGACCTGAAATACTAAAATGGGGACAGATATTGTTGGCATTCTTATTTTAAACAAACTTGTATTTCATAGGTTATAAATCTTTAGTAGTTCAGTTACTGTATTGAATTTTGGGCTTGTCAGAATAATAACACAGCTGTGCTTTTCTATTCAAGCACTGCTCTGTCTACTGTCAGTTACAACTGCCCTCTCATTGGCTTTTTCTTCAATGATGACAGATTTGAAGATCTTGTAAGGAGATTTGAGAAGCCAGATAGGCGTAATCGTTGGGATTCCCCTCTTTTTTGAATTGTTTCCATCTAGAGGTAAACAGACTTGCTTCTTTTGTTAATATTATTTGTAATTTCTTAACATGATCTTTTATAAGTTATCCCCATTGTCTGCTGTTAATTTCTCAGAAATCCTTTTCTAGATTTGCATATGTCATCCACTTCACTGCCTGTTTTTGAGTCTTAACTATGCGATTGTTTGCTTCCTTCATAATATGTTTCTTGACTGTTCCTATTTTCATGTGTTCTAAAGTTGGTTAGAGCATCATAAGTTCCATTACATTTACAACATAACCAAAGTGATGAAACACTATAGCTTTCAGGACTAGCAAATAGCAAACATGATGAAACACTATAGCTTTCAGGACTAGCAAATAACAAACATGTATGGTCGTACCAAATGTTTTTCTTCTTTTAGTTATTTTGAGATATGCTGTTTGAACTCAGTATTCATGACTTGTGATCAAGACTGATAAGGTCAACAGTCATGTGTATTGTGGTTGGAAACTGACTAGCAGTACAGACAATTATTGGTTTCTTGTTATCTTTGTTCTTTCTGTGCTGTGAATTTTGATTGACTGGCTAACTCAGAAGGTAACTGATCACGTGATGTTTGGATTGTGTGAAATGGATGCTTGGTGAATTTGGATTGGGAAGAGAATGAGGTCTCAGAATAGGCATGGGTGATCCGGATGTGTTAGGATGAGAACATTTGCCCTCCTTGCCATTGTTTCATGGCCATTCAAGTTTTGTGAGCCCCCTAACTAATTATTATTGATGGGACTGGTTCTCTCTACTAGCGACCCAGTGCCTTTGCCATGCTTTACCACTGGTACCCCTTTTGTCCTCATCCAGATCAGAGTCCCTTTGGAATTGTCCTTGGGCCTGATCTGGCTGCTGTCAAGTCCGCTGCCATGGCTGTCCTGCTGTCCCATTGAGGCATTTGGTGTACCTTTGCAAGTGATTGACTTAATTGCTATTGGGCTTGCTGTTTATTCGTTCTTTGGGGTCTGTATCTAAAAATAGGATGGGTGCTTACCTGCAATTTCGGTAATGGAAACTTAACTGCTGTCCCAATGCCAACTTTTCCAAATGTGGCAAGGGTACCAAAATCTTATATTCTAGTATTTTAACCTACCTCATCTTCCATCTCTTCCAATCTTATCAAATGCATTATCCAAATCCTACCTTAGGAAAAGCTACCGCCCCTGCATATTTTTGAACTAGATGTGCTCTGACTTTCAAAATTATATGATTCCTGTTCGAGAAAAAAAAACTATATGACTCCATTACAGGCCAAAAAAAATTAAAATTTTACAGATGCCCTGTTCGGTAGCCATTGCTGGGCTTCCCAGCCCAGCCCCAGCCAAACGGCTGATTTCCCTTTCCCTCACCGCAGCTCGCTGGGATGGTTGGCTGTTGGCTGGATGGAGCAGCTGGTTCTGCTGGAAGCCAGCCAAAAACAGGGGCCGAACAGACTCCATTTATTATTGAGGAGGATTATTATTAGCTGTATACTGTTTTTTTTTTAAAAAAAAAATTTGTGGTGTTTGGTTAGCCTTTTGTTTCTAAACTATGTTGCAGTCTTGCAGAAGATGGTTGATTAGTTGTTGCATCCCAATTAAGAGAAATATATGATAGCTGTATCTGAGGGTACTTTCGTGAGAAATAAAATAGGGAAGGATCAAGGTGATCTGCCTAACAGAGTGCTGCTTTTTTCCCAACCATGTCAGAGTCCCCATTAGTTTTATATCTAAATAACATGTTGCTTAAATTCCTGAGTCAGCCTAACAGCGTGTTGTACTCTTCTACTACTGTGCAGCAGCTTTAGAATATGTTCAGCACAGGACAATGCATCACCGCATATTCCCTGCATTGGGTTTGGCAGACTAATCTGTTTTCTCCAATGTTTTAATAGATGAAATAGTGGAAACAGCTCCTGTTATTGCTGAGGCGGTATCATATTTGACAAAGAAAGTGGATTCCAAAACAAGAGACGTAAAAGTTCTTCAGCCTACAATAGCCACTCAGACGGTAAGTATAAATTGTTGTTGGAAAATTGAGTTGAAATAAATAGCAAGATTATTGCAGCTGCCATAAGAAAAATTGAATAGTGCAAGAAAGAACAAACTAGCTGCTGCTCAAGAATAGAATGCTTTCCAAAATTGACTTATGTGTGTTCTAGGAGGCAGCTATAATTGTCTTCCTGAATCTTTGGTGGCTGCTCTAGGGTTTTAATGATGTCTTGATATTTCAGGTGCGAACAACAGAGGCTAATTCCCTCTATGAGATGGACAAAGCAACACAGGTAATGCCAGTTGTTTTAGTTTATTGCTGTCTTTGGAAATGTGTGGTTCTATAAACCTACAAGGCTTGATAACAAGCTGCACTTTGCAGGAGGTGGTCAACTCAATTGTTGAAGCACAATCATGTGGTCTTGGGCTTGCTGTGAATAAGATCTCTATTGGACCTAACTTGCCAACTATATCCTTTACTCATAGAAGAAGTATTCTTGTAGTTCTTTTTTTATTATGTGAATTTGCAGTTTTACACAAATGCAATCTCAATATAGGTTATTTTTTGAATTTTGATATATAACTTTGCTATTTGTTCTCCACATAGTTAATCTGTAATTAGTTCCACAACTTTATTAGATGTATAAATTACATAAGCTTGAAGGATTTGCCTCTGCCTTCTCTGCATGCACATAGTATGCTTGGTTCTTCTGATGCAGTTGGGATGCTTAACTGATTGCCACATCAACCTTCAGAGATCTATTGGCCTGCCTGAGCTTCGAAGCCTGAGGCGAACTTTCATCAAGCTGGCAGGGCAATACAGTCTGAGTGGACCACCACCACCGACAGATGCTGATAGTGCAAAGAGGATGTTTGTCGACTACTTGAACCGTGAAGTTGGTGCATGATAGTTTTCGTTGGCTGTGTTCCATGAACGTCATGTAGGCTGTAATTAACTTGGGGACAAATTTTGAAGCCACAACTTGATTATACTTCCGTCCTCTGGAACTCTTATATTGACCGACCTTTTTCTTATCTTATGATAAACTGTCTATGCGAGGATAACAGTTAGCAGCCCTCTAGTGAGGGCGACTAAAGCAAAGATCATACTTATCACTGTGTGAAGCAGCTTGTACCGCAATCCTGCTGTAGACTGGGTTTGCGATAAGTCGCATATGGATGACATGATATATTGGATTGGTATAAAAAAAATGCAGTAGCTCGTATAGTACAGCAAGACAAAACAAAGAAAAGAAAAGAAACAACAGGCTGCTTAGAGCGTCTCCAATAATACTAGCTACGTAGCTAGTTGATGTGAAGGTGAGAGATAAAAGCATTGACTATTGTGTGTGGACTCTACAACAGGAAAGGAGAAGGGTCAAATCTTTCGTCGCAAAAAAAAAAAAAAAAAAAAAAAAAAAAAAAAAAAAGAGAGGTGATAACAACAACAAAGTTGGTGGCCTCAAACTACACTAAGCAGCGAGGAGAAAAAATATTGTGTGTGGACTATTGTGGGCTTCGAGACAAGAAAAACATAAATAATTTGTTTTTTATTTGTTATTTTTTATGAAAAAGAAAACATTAGACCACCATCAGTACCATCAATCGAATCTAAGACAGGCAGTAAAACGTACTGAACGAAACTAAAATCATAGCCAATACAGACAAAAAGTAGTTGCATGCATTTGAGCCTACAGATCATGCTGGGCAATCAAGAAAACATCAGTGTCTATCTCTCAAACATAGGAGAGACTAGTCTAGCTCTCAGACATAGGACTGAAAGAAACTAAAATGCTGACATATCACAGGCAGTACAGACAAAAGGTAGCTGCATGAGCGTCTATCTCTCAGACATAGGAGAGCCTAGTCACCTGAACCTCCCCATGATCCTCCACCATCTCCTAGTCAAACAACCAACTGAAGTTGTCACCCATAACCCTCTCCTGAACCTCCCCCATCTCCCTGAATGACCTCCAACCAATTGACAACTGATGAAATCGGATTTTACACTCTCTCACACCCTTTGACATTATAGTCAGCACGGTAAACACCACAAAAAGCCTACGAAAGGGACCCCTGGCGATGAATCCCATGTCCCGCAACACGGCATCAAGGTTGTTGACCAGACCCACCTCCCGTCGCACCCTCACAGCACCCGCCTCACGTCTCACCATTGTTGTCTGCCTCTTGAACTGCCTAAATATCCTTGCACAGGCAGGCTGAAAAATAGCAAAAATATGTGAGATGATACAATTTTATTACATTAGATAGTATAATCACAAAGGGGTTACACTAGAATTTTCCAGAATTAAATTCAAAGCTTAGAAAATTTCCAGAATTAATCTACTATTTAATTCATGAAAATAAAGGTAGAAACAACACCCATGAAACTTCAAATTTAATGCGTATATATACACGCTCTTAGACATGTGGGTATAAGAAATACAGTAAATATGCATATATATATATATAGGGTCTACCGTTAATTATTCAGAAAATTGCTGTAAAATTGAATTTCTCAAAGGGGTTATATTGAGAAACACCATGAATTCAAAGTTACCAGAAAATATAGGTGTTATTCTACAATAATATATTATCTATGCTTATTAAAATCGAAGTTACTAGAAAAAAGCAATAAACGATTGCCTTCTCCGTTGGCGGCGTCCCCTCCAAACACCACGCTATCGACATCAGGTATGTGACGTCGTGACAACATGCGGATCATCATGCACCGCTGACTAGGACCTGGCCACAGTGCTTCCTCACTCCGCTGACACGCTCACGTTCAACAAAATGCTTAATATCTATTTAACATGCCTAACACATGCAAGCAAGAGGCAAGCAGATGATGCTGTTGGGTGCCTCAATTAGCAACAACGCCAATTGATGCTTGTTTGCTGCGTATTGCCATCATCCACTATTAAGTGCAAAGATCAAAATGTCTCTAGAAAATGTTGACTGTATTTGGAGTCAAAACTGGTATATGCTATTGCAGCATGTGCATATCTCTTCATTTTGAATTCAGAGAATGAAAGGCTGCATGTTATCAAAAAGCCTACAATTTTTTTATCACAACGACTTAACTCATGCAGGAACAGAACAAATCAAGTTAGTTCTCATCATCGCACATTACAATTTTACAATATTTGATATTTCAGTTGACTTAATTAAAGAAATTATTCATTCTCTTTTCAATCAGATAGTAATATCTCTGTTAGTTAGTGTAGAAAGATTGTAAGTATATAGCCATCCATTGGAATAGTTTTCTGCATGACAATGGAATGCTGTTGCAAGTAATAACATCATAAGCAGAATGAAAGTAACAAAAGTATGTAGCCACAGCAGTATAATTCATTACATATTCATCTCTAGGAATTGTAACTGCATGTAGTTAATAAATCCATATTAAAAATTGTTCCCATGTGAACTTCTACCTAATTAGGTAGTTTCTAGCTCTGGGAGTGCCCTCAGAAATACAGTAAATATGCATAACATAAATATAGGGTCTAGCATTAATTATTCAGAAAATTGCTGCAAAAATTGAATTTCTCAAGGGGTTATATTGAGAAACACCATGAGTTCAAAGTTACTAGAAAATATAGGTGTTATTCTACAAGATTATATTACCTATGCTTAAAAATTTCAAATGCTTGTTCATAAGATTTCAGATCTTGAGCCCCTTCTTATAATGGGAACGTATGTTATGCAAACTAGGTTCTTGTGCAAACTATGCAAACTCTAATCAAGACCGCACAAATCTAATCCGATGGCTGGTAATTTTGGCACTTAAACCCTCCCACTCATGGAGTGTTTTGCAACAGCCAGATGGGATGAGTGGAGGTGTTTAAGTGCTAAAATTATCAGCCATCGGATTAGATTCCTGTGGTCTTGATTAGAGTTTGCATAGCTTACACATGAGTCTGGTTTGCATAGCATACGTTGCCTCTTATAATTTCCTGGTTTCCTTACAGATTTTTCCTAATTTAATCCAGTAATTCACTGAACATTACAGTTAGAGGGTTACCTGATGGTCAGGTTCAGGGCATCTGTTGTTGTTGGTGGAGAGAGACCGGGTGGGGAACGAGACGGGCAGCTGAAGCTGCTTGACAACGTGGCGGTTAAGTGAGGTGAAGAAGCCGACGGAGTGGTGAAGTGAACGGCCGCTCCTGAGGGGAAGATGGCACGGTGGCCCAATGTAGACACCGCCTGGCCGCCGAGGAGCGTGGCACGACTTGAGGCGGCGGCGGAGAGGAGTGGAAGATGCCGCGGTGGGCCGATGTTCGGACACCGCCGGCCGCCGAGGAACGTGGCGCGACTCGAGGCGGCGGCGGCGAGGAGGGGAAGGTTCCGCGTGACCCGATGTCGGACACCGCCGGGCCGCCGAGGAGCGTGGCGCGACTCGAGGAGGCGGCGGCGAGGAGCGGAAGGTGCCGCGGTGACCCGGATAGTCGGACACCGCCGGGCCGGGCGAAGAGCGTGGCGCGACTCGAGGAGGAGGAGGCGGCGGCGGTGAGGAAACCCTTCCTCGCCGCTGTGGTAGAGGCCTGCGGGGGGATGGCGGCGGCGTTGAGGAGGTCTACGCGCGGTGGTGACACATCCAGAAGAAGGCCCGCAGCCACCGACTCCTTCAGGTCGGGCCGATCGGCGTGGCGCGGCGCTGCTCGCCGAGGTGCCATCGGCGTTGAGGACGACGACCATACCTTTGCCGCCACGCACGGCGCTAGTGCTGAGAGCAGCGCCCGCATCCCGATCGGCAGAGGGTCGACGCTGACCAGGGGTGGCGCCGAGGAGCCCGGCGATACGGCTCGCCGCGGCGGCATAGGCGTAGGGCATCACCATCGGCGAATCGCGTGGGGAGAGAGTGGGGGAGAAGGCACGTGATGTGACAGGGAGGGAGGGGAAAGGGAGAGGGAGATTTTTTTTTTTATTTCTATACCTAATATAATCTATATCTATATCTAATATTTAAAAGGCAAAATTTCTGCCTCTTTTTTCGTCTGGCCCATTCTATTTAGGCCCAACCGCCAGCTCACTGGCTGATTCTCCTTCATTGCCGGCCCATTCGCTCGCTCCCGTCCCGTCGCTCTTGGTCGATTAAAAAATCCGTTCATCTCCCTGAGCCGCCGATGCCATCCCTGCGACGCTTTGCCGTCCAGCACGCCGCTCCGCCGCAGCTTTAGTTCCGCGTGGAGCGCCGCTCTTCAGACCGAGAGATCTGCACATATGGAGCTGTCCGGGATAATGTGCGGTCTCTTCTTGGGGCCCTACTCCGATGCTCCCCTGCCGCGTTCTTCGAGAAGACGGCGCCGTGTTGGCAGAGCGAGTTGGAATCGGAATCGGAATCGAATCCAACGAAGACTCTAGCACCAAGCAGGTCAAGCGTCCAAAGAGGCGAAGAGACAAGCTGGAGTGCTGGACGCGGACATCTTCCCGAACAGTACCCATCATGGAGGTGTCAGGCCTTTTGTTCACGATGCCACCCAAACAAGTCTGATCGGCGACCTGGCCAGAAGCCGAACTCCAACAACACGCTGGTGCACTACGAGGCGACCACGTCCTCATCGTGAGTCGACCTTTACTACGCTAAAAAGCACCCGCTGGCTGCTGCATGACAACAACTGCATGAGGGAGCTTGCCACTAGGGGCTCGGTAAGCGTAAGCAGGACAAGAAGCAGGGTGGCGTCGCGCCGAGCCACACTGGTTGTGGCGAGATGGCCATGCCGTTCAAAGGCCTTCAAGCCTCTAAACGTAAGTGTGCGTTCTGATCCCCTCCACTCCTTTTTCTTTATAGGTCACTCTAGCACAATATCAGTTTGGTTTCAGCGACCCAACAACCATACAACAACATGAGTTCTGGCCTATTAAAACAATGGTTGGCCAATGAAATAATTCAATTTCATTATGCAGATTAATTTCAGGCAAAGATATTCTACAGTTCTTTATTACTGCAGTCTTGCTGACAAATTCAAGACTTCAGATTGCAAAGTGAATTTCAGTATCAAAGGTGTGCATCTACCGTATATTGTAATTGTAATTGCTGAATCACAGCATTCAACGCTTATATATATCCTTCATTAGTTAGTGATAATGTGATATATGCATACTGACTTTCGTACTATTTTTGAGGACTGATTTATTGTCCCTTGTGTCTTTGAGTGAGTGAATGCAAGTATAGAATTGATGTGGTTACAACTATATCAAATATTTTCCTTTGTTAGTGCATATTAACATATCAACTTTAGGATTATATCTTATATGTTTACATTTGAAGCTTCCAAATCCAAAGTAATTATGCTATATTTTTTCCAACACTGCTTGAATCAATAAAGATGAAAGCTGGTGACATGTTTAATGTTCCGTTATCTTATTTGGCTATGAATTTAAAGTGAAATACACAGGGACACCAAATGTGACTGTTGACTGCCTATGATGACTACAAGTCCTAGGAGTTAAATATTCGATTTGTATCCTGTTGCTATTGCATTGTTAGATCAAATCTCACGGACATTGAGTTTGTTAGTATCTCATCATCCACCGGACTGGAAACATAGATTAAACAATTTGATTATTTTTCTCATCTTATCAATGAAGAACCATAGTTCTCATGGTTTATTTTGCACTAAATAATGATGGCCTCCCCTTCAATGAACCGATTCAGATAGTGTGGTTCTATGTTTCTTCTATTATTTTTAAATTTTTATCTTGTTCTATTTATTTCTCCCGTTGCAACGCACGGGCATGTGAATGTAACTTGGAGATGACTATTATTTTGTTTGAGTCTATGTCAGTTCATGATGCATTTTAATATGGTTAAGCTAATGAGGCCATTGAACTTTTTATCTCGAGTGAGGGCCACTACCCCAGTAATGATGTGTTTAAAGATGTACCCTTTATATTTTTTTCGTGGAGAATATGTAACACATGATTTTTTATATGTCTTTTAATTTTACTTGTTCATACGCGGTGTATGATTCAATGAAGAACATTACATTCTCACGATTTTAGTTGGATCCGTGGCAACGCACGGGCATGTTTGCTAGTAATATTTAAAAGAGAGAGGTTTCTCGTCCAGATTTTCGTCCGGCCGTTTCCCATCCGGTCCAGCCCATTCGTTCCGTTCGCACTTCTATACCATTCGCGCCGTTCTTTTCCGTTCGGCCCAGCCCACGCTCCCCTTCCCACCAGAACAGCCGCCGCTCTTCCACCCGCGACGCTCCCTCGCCGAACCGGCGGCGGCGGCGGCGCAGCTGGGCGGCGACCTCCTCTGTCCGTGGCGCGGCAGCTCGCCCAACGCCCGACGCGGCCATCTGCCTGCTCGCCTGGTGGCGGCGCAGCAGCCCCTTTGCGTGCGCTCGCCGGTGGTGGCAGCAGGCACTTGCCTGGGAGCCTCGGCGCCGGCGGGGAGCCTCGCCGGGGAGAAGTCGACGGTGAGCTGCTTGTGCTCCAGCATCCGGCGCCTGATGAGCCGCTCCTTGAGCTCGGTGAGGCTGGAGGTGCTCTTGCGGCCGAGGTTCCCGCCGTCGACGTGGATCGGGTAGAGCCCGAGGTCGCTGAGCTGGTGCAGGCCGAGCATGTTGTGCCAGTCGTCGTCGTCCTCGACGTCGGTGTAGCGGCACCCGCCCGCGGCGGCGCCCTTGTGGAACTGCAGCACGCGCGTGCAGCGCGTGAGGATGAAGAGGATGCTCGTGTGCGCCTGCTTCGGGAGCCCCGCGGGGAGCTCCTGCCGGCGGTCGTCGAGGCCCTGCACCACCGTCTCGCAGCGCGTCCACAGCTCCTCGGGGCTCATCTCCGCGCACCGCTGCGCCACCACCACCAGGTCCCTCCAGCGCGACGCGCCAGCTGCCGTCGTCCTCCCCATCGCCGTCGCCGCCGCCGCCGGCCTCGCCATTGCCCGCCCGCGCCAACACGTCGACGAGGTCCCCCGCCAAGACACCCAGCTCACTGTCCACCTGGCGGATGAACTTGGTCTGGATGGCGCCGATGAGACGCGGCGGCGGGTTCGGAAGAGGCAGCTCTGGCCTCCCGTTCCTCGGAGGGGTCGGGGCGGGCGCCGCCGCCGGCGTCGGCGCGAGGGCGCCCTCGGGAGGATCGCACGGCCACCATAGCGCCGCGGCGGGTGGTGGCGCGAGCAGGCCTGGACATTACCTCACCCGCGGCCCAAAAGGCCCACTCCCCTCCGGTTTCTCTCCAGACTGCACAACGCCGCCGCCGCCGCCCGTCACGGCCGCCGCCGCCGCATCTAGGTACTTTCCTACGCTGCCACTGCGAACGCTGCTGCTGCCACCGTGAACGCCGCCGCCGCCGCCGTGTGCCTCCTCCACATCTAGGCACTTCCCGTATCACACCGCCGTCTACGTCAGGCGCGCCGCTGACATGGACACCGTCGTGCGGATGGCTCTGGCGCCGCTGCCCACCCTGCTCCGTCGGGAGCAGCCGGCGGCACACCAGCGAGTCGGCGACGCAGTCGAGCGACGAGCGGCTGCCACATGACTTCTCTGGCAATCCCAGCTCTCAGCCCGACACGAGCGACCGGTGGTGACGCAGTCAAGCAGCGCCTCCTCCCAGTCCGTCAGTCCCAGATCCTAGGTCCTAGCAGGCAACTTCTATTCAACATGTGATTCACTGATTTGTGATGCGCTTGAATCTGAAGCTTTGTTCTTTTACCCCTGTTAGTATGGGTAGATGGTATTGCGTGATGAACATGCTCTAATTGAAGTTTGTTGACCAGCAAAAGTAGCAAAATCCATTAAAAAAACATGTTTTTTAGAGAAGGCTGTTCCTGGAGGTAATTCCGGCCCTGCAAGTACTGCGTTCTCATAGGATAAAGATGCAAAGCTCTTGCCGACTATTAAGAAAAATTCGGATAAGAAGCCATTTGCTTTCAATAACAGGTGGAATCAAGATTTTAACAAGCCGAAGCAGATGAGATTGGTAAATCAAATAATTTTCTCTGCAAGAAAACTGACATGGTTCTCCATAACCCGTTCGATTCAGGCTTCTCTCCTTTTTTTCTATTATTATAATATGAATTAGCCCATGAATCTTCTTTCTTGTTACAAGAGCTCGCTGCGTGGAGGTTTGCCAAGCAGGATTACTCTCGCCACTGCGGCAACATGGACTCCAGCTGGATGTGGAGGCGATAGATTTGTATGATCAAGCCAGTGATGGGGAACTAAGCCAGCTCAATATTTTCTATGGCTGTGGAGGTAACAATCCACTTCTCCATAGACCAGTTATCTTCATTAGATGACACATTTTCATCCTGCAACTACAAGCATTGCATGATTCAAGGGTGCTTAATGTCAAGTATAATTCATGAATTTGTAATAATGCAATTGTGCAATTCTTATCCTGTCAGCATTGCATTGTCAAGCTTGTACTCAACCATTTTTTATGTATGCATTTTCAATGAGTCAGGGGAGGACGAGGTCCCAAGTTCCATAGATTTTGCTTCATTCGGAATATCTAAATTGAGAGAGATGCCTAGATGATCAGAGGCAATCCCCCTGCAAGGGGATGTCATAGATGAGGTGGCTGCTTTCTTTATTCAACTGATCTGCTCCTAATAATTTGTTTAGCTAGGTGTGCCTTCTTCACTTGCCTATTACGGTAGTTGTTGTGGGAAACATATTAATTTCTCATTGATATCTCAGCATTGAGAGCTTTCCTAGCTGAGCGGTAACTTACAGGAAATTCCTATGATGCATGCTCACATTCTATATGTTTGCGTAGGGTGCAAACTTTATTTGTTTCTTGTCAACTCCAAGATGCAGGGGAATTCAAAAGTTGCCAGGTGGGGATTCCTATCAGATACACGTGCACTTGCAATCAATTAATTCTATATGTCAGACCCATCACAGCCCAATATAAGGAGCATCTTCTGAATTTAGCAGGTGCAGTTAACTTGAAGCAAAAAATCTTGATATGATGAGAAATTAGAAATGGTTGAGCTTTTAGTTTCCATTTAAATAAATATTTTCTATTTGTTGCAGTCGTTGTTGCCTTCTAATTTGAATCTCTCCATGTAGAATCCTGATTTTGTTATATAAAAAGATTAGTGCTCTTTGTGTAGAATTTTGGAAATGAATAGGAGAAAGAACTTATCCGAGAGATTTTAGATGAAGATTTCAAATGAGTTTAAAGTTGATAAATTTAGACGAAGACATTATGACGATTCTATACTTCTATACTTAGTTATTAACCAGTCATGCTCTCTCTTCTCTTGTTTAAATAAAAAAATATCCATTAGACGTCAAAATGTGTACCTGCAATCCCAAATCACATTTTGTATTTAGAGTTGAGACTGTTGATTGTTGTGCAGGTACATGGAGCTATTGATATATAGAGAATCTTATTATGATGGGTGAGGGGAACAATGACATGGAGCCATGGAGGAGCAGATTCATCCTAGCTAACAAAAGAAAGTGTACTTATTTAATATCCTCAATTTCTACTTGCTCCCAAAAATTTCTGTATAGTTAGTCAAACGTAAATGAGTTTGACTCCTCGATGAACAAGATGTGCACTTATATTTTCGGATGCAGAGAATAGGCTTTTGTACAGTGCAATAAAAAATATAATGATGTAAATAGAAAACTATATTTTTCATGACAAAACAACGCAAAGATATCAAATCTTTATATAATGTTATTGTTTTTCTCCCGTTGCAACGCACGGGCACTTTTCCTAGTATTTTTTAGAGGCATTTCTGTATACCTACTATATTTAAATAGGAGGAAGGACTCTTTTTTTTTTGGCATATTTTTTAGGTGAAGGGGAAGGGAGAGGAAGGATTTTTTGAATTTTTTTAAACTTAAAATCCTAGATTCGATGCTATATCAGAATTGGAATTGCATTCTTTTGTGGACAGGAGTACAATGCAATTTGGTACTTAAAATCAAATTTGTATAGACTACTTTTTTAAAGATTAAAATGAGACGTGTTTAGTGCCCTGATAAATAATAAGTTCTTACAAAACTCAAGTTTTTCTAACCACGAAATGACCAACCCAACTAGCTGCATGTAGTTTTGAAGAGATTTCAGATGATTTTTTTTTTAAAAAATAAGAATTCACATGGAAGACATGAGGTGAACCTAAAATGGAACTAGATCTTACTTCCTCTATCCCACAAACAAAATCATCTAGGATTTTATGTAGATCAAACTTTTTTCTAAGTTGTTTTTACTAGGTTTGTTGAAATTTTATATAAAAAACATATTCAACAAATAATTTATTTATTATCCATCATAATAATATTAATAATCTCTTGTGTATATAGTTGTTCAAAATTAAAAATATTTTAGTTATCAGGATCAAGAAGTAATGATGGCACTCTCTACGTAACAAGAAAGAGCATAGCTAGTCGGGGCAATTGCATCATTGCATGTTGCATGCTATGGCCGGTTCCACCTGTTTACATTCATGCCTATATAAGAATTTTTTCTTTTGCAAAGTATGTATACCACATACAAATGAACCACAACAATTTGAACTGGCTACAGATGTAATTATAAAAAAAAGCACATGCCTATATAAGATTTTAACCAGGTTAGGGCCAATACCCAGGACCAAAAGAACACTAGAAAGTAGAAAACTCTTCACATACTATAATGCAAAAACTAACTTCCCGTGAAAACTAATGTAAACCACAGTAAAAAAAATTATCTAAATTTATTAAAAAAATTATATATATATAGATGATATGATGATACACAATATTATAAAATATTTTATCTAAACTCGATTTCATTTGTGAGATAGAAATAACAAATTCTAAAAAAAAATATCTCACAACTTTCTGGCTTAAAATTTGTTATTTTTATATCTCACAAATAAAATTAAGTTTGAACAAGATATTTTACAAAACTGTGTATCATCATATCATCTACATGTGTGATTTTTTTTGTGAATTTATACAACTTTTTACCATGGTTTACAAGAGTTTTCATGGAAAGTTAGTTTTGCACTATTAGATACGTTATCTACATAAATATATCTTAATTATTACTAAGAAAAATATAATGTAACGTCGGAATGGCAACCGAGCAGAAAAAGGGCTGGCAACATAAACACTAGTAAGTCTGTTAAACAACTATACTTCGACAGGTCCAGACACTGATGGAAGAAACTGATGCCCATCCTAGCCCGTCCTGTGTTGTTTGGCGAAAACCTTTATCTAAGGTCGTCGACTCGCCGTGCTTTCTTTCCGTTTGATGCTCGCCGTGCTTTCTTTCCGTTTGATGATTGGCATTTTCTAGCTAGTGATTGGTTTTTGCCAATCTCGTTCCCCAACGCGAAGGCACCAGCAGCCGACATTAAGAACAAGTAAGCCTTCGCTTCCTCCACCTGACGCTTACTCAACTTCAGCTGCCCAACTAGCCTGCAAAAGTTGGAAGATAAATTACAAGCCAAAAAGTTATTAAGCTCGCACAAGCAGCTCTCTTTTTTTTTTCATTACTTCTTCTGGTGAGTAGGTTATGAATTACCTCTGAATGTTTCCAATCACCGATTTCTTTGTAGCATCATCGTCAATTTTCTTGGACAAAGGGTCAACCTGCAAATCAATAGAGTTTGTCTTAGGGGCGGGGGACAGCATTACTCATTAATCATTATAGTGTGTGACCTGATTAGGAAAAATCTGACACCTTCAGATTAAGAAGTACAGCCAAAGATACTCTCATGCAGACCAGACATGAGATATGCAGCTGTTCTATCTGGGTTGTTATGGTAATGGACAACAAGGCAGGAGCAGATTATGGGTCTCATGAATTGAAGATAAATCATTAGCAATGTTGTTTCCTGTTATGTACGTTTCTGTTAAGTAAGAAATGACTATTCACCAGGTTCTCAGCAATATTAATCTAGTAAACATTAGGGCATTAGGAGATACAATACACAACTGAACCAACCACATTATCAAAGATATACTCTCCTGATGCAGATTTGAGTGCAAGGTTTTGATATGAATCATATGGGCTTGCAAATTCAAGAAGCCGATTCAGAGAAACTGATCAGGATTACAGCAGGATGAACCCAGTTGAATAAAATTGAACTTGAGCAAAGATTACGGCATAGTAGCATCTAAAAGCCAGCTCACTCAAGCGATCCTATTTACTGCCATCTATGTACTAGGTGCTGTCATGGTGGGGCCAGAAGTTAATGGAATCAAATATGTTATTTGTGTTTTGATTTCATCTCAATTTAGGACAGAAATATATCCAAAATCAGTTTGATTAGGAAGAGTTACTGCTATGAATATGAGAAAAGTTCAGACGGAGGATGAAGGTAATATGTAACATTCCTGTTGTAGCACATAATTTAGCATCTCCATAACACAAATGAACCTGCCAACACTGAGGAAGAGTCTGGCAGTGGTGGCCAAGTAAAAAAAAAAATCATGGCTGTGCTGCTGCAGCATGTCCTCACCAGCAGCTAAGGAAGACAGCAACTTAGGTAGAACTACAATCTAATAATCTAATTGGACTTGGGAGCTGCAGTGACTTACCACTACTCTTTTTTTTTTTTTTTGGGGGGGGGGGGGGGGGAGAGACTTACCACTACTCTTGGCATTCACAATGCTATGAGTCACACTCTCAACCTCCCACAATCTCAAAGTCAATTGTGTCACTAGACTGTTTAACCAAGCAATGGCAGACACTGGATCAGGACTAATGCATTAATTTGTAATGGAAGAGTGCCCCAAATAAATGCTATATTGAATAAAGAGTTATGACTGTTCATCATAGCTATAGGTTTACCACAGCTTATAAGGGACCTAGAGATTGCCTGCAGGCTGCACTGGCCCAAGGAGTTGCAGCTGCCAGTTTGCCATGGTTCTGGCTTCACCCCTTAAGCCTTAATGCCTATGTTAACCGTTTTCACCATGAGTTATTTCATGAGCAGTAAGCATGGGATGATGGCTTATTTTGGGGAAGGAAAACACAGACCTAACCATCTAACGGTTACAGTGTCTAAGAAGAAAAAAAACTAACAACAATCAAAAGTTAATAAAACTACACATGTGCAAATGGGATGAGTAATATAATGAAAAAAAGGAATCCAGCTTAATTATGATATTACCAACCCACCTCAACAGGCTTCAGATTTTGCTTGGCACAGGAGGCATATGCCATTGGGTTGTTGCGACGAGTGTGAAGAGCGCGAACAGAGAGGGTTCCTTCCCTTGACAAGGCATGGCAAACTGTCTGAATCACTGAAGAACGCAGAATTGCCGCCATTGATCAAAGTGCTAGGCTGCTAGTAAATTACCAACCAAGAAAAAGTTAGCACAGCACCAATATGCACTTCAACTGATCAGAACAATTTTTTTAAAAAAGAGAAGTTGAGTAAAGTTTGGTTTTACAGATTTTGGTTAACAGGAGTGGAGGATTAGTTACCTATTAGTTTATTGTTTGCCAATTGGTGAGAAACATGATACTGATGAGTGGTCGAGTGCAAAGTACAATATAAAAACGTACATATGAAACTAATTTAGGATGATGGAGCGAGCAACTCCTACTGTGCCAGGTTAAATTAGCTTGTGATAAAGGAACGAACAAAAGAAAGACTTTTATATGCTGAGGAGATGATTGTGTTAGTTTTAGTCGTCATTGCAACTTCAATCATGTGCAAGCACCAAATTAAGTAGTATATATAGTTGTGGCTCAGCATCTCCACAATCTAATTACAGTGTTCGTGCAGAACAGCATGTTTGGTTGGCCAAGGTTTTCTCAGGGGGTAAAAACCGAGGATTCCTGGCGTTCTTATATATTACTGTGCAGGATATATAAGAGAAGACTTGTGTCACAATCCCGTGGTCATTTAAATTAATTGGAGTCTAGAACCACTGGCTGAGCTGGTCACGTTACAGATATCATGAGACGGGAGGGTGGCGACTGACCTCGCGGCGCCGATGACGTCCGCGGCGGCGGCGGCGGGTGATTTCGAGCGGGTTCGATTGATTGAGGCCCGGTTTGCTTTGTGTCGCCGTGACCGTGATGATCCAAAGCGTTTTTATTGAGCTGGAGGAGTCTGTGGACTCTGTTCTGTGAACGGACTCGGACAGCTGTCCTATTACTCCTATTACGATACTACTAATGACATATCCGGATTTGAACCTTTTATTATTTTTTTCTTGGTATTTCAAACACGGCGCTGTTTTTTTATTAAACAAATATGGGACTGACTAATTAACTGTCGACAGAAAAAGGGAGTCCAAATCTGTCAAATTCTCCACCAATAACAGAAAGACAACTCAGCAGGAAAAAAGTGACAGATATCAACAAGAATAAACTGTCGACTAGAAAACAATGTACACATAACGGGTGAAAAGTTTGGAGATCCGATAAGAATAAGAGACGAGCCCAAAAAAAAGCAAAAAATGAAAGCCCATAACTAACTCTATGCAAAGCTACATAGGCCCATTTATTCAGTGGCCACAACAGTTACAATCAGCCCAGACGAGAACAGACTGCAACACAAAAATAGCAGATCTAACTTGTACTGCAAGAAGAGAAGTAAGCAACACGCAACTCCAACAGATCTAGACAGAACACGTACTTCAAGAAGAGAACAAAAAAGAAGCCATGGAGGCTGCCGGTGGAGAAGAACAAGACACGGAGGGCAACAACAGAATAGGTACGCAATAAAACCTAACTAATATCTGTGATTGAATTGCCCAGAATATGGTCTAAAATCAACAAAAACCTTGGGATTTTAGTTCCAGTGACAAAAAAAGCTGCCAGATACACTGCTTTCTCACCAAACACTAATCATGATGCCCCCACAAAACTAATGAAAATAACGATGCAAAGGTACCTGCAGCTTTGAAGATGCTACTTGCATAAAACAATACAACATATATTTTACTAAGCTGTTGCAGCACAAGTACACCAACTCCTAACTGCAAATAAGGCCTAATAAGACCCATAATATAGACCTGTATTATAGGCTACCTCAAAATCAAAAAGCTGTATGCAAAATATGGCTATTTTAGTCTAATTTAGTGGCATATTAACTAGACTAATTTAGTGAAGACAGCTCCAAAATTATAATGCTGAAAAACTGATTCAGAAAATGGCAGAGAACAAAACTGACACCCCAAGAATGCTTGGATCATGCTTCCTAGAGCCCATATATGAAGCACAAACAATTTCAAATATAAACACTTATGAAATACAAAAAGTGTGCGATCGCTGGGCACTGGACAAAGATAAAACAAAAATAAAGCATATAACCTAACTAGACTGCATGAAGCTGCAACTGCATGAAAGTGCACAACATAAAAAGCATTTAGCTGCCTAGAACAAATGCATACAATCAACAGGAGCAGCCTCAACCTGCATGTTAATGTGCTTCATTTGAAAAAGTTACTGACTACATGTAACCAAATAAGCAAAAATCACAGTACTCAACTTCCTCACACAGAGATAAAAATATTATCAAGTACAGGTCTTAGGACAAATTTAGTGAATAAAAATGCAAAGAAAACTGCAGGTTTTCTTTGATGATCTTGAGAGAACTTTAAAACTGCAAAAGCAGCTCAAATTTAGTGAATAGAAGTGCAAAGAAAACTGCAGGTTTTCTTTGATGATCTTGAGAGAACTTTAATACTGAAAAAGCAGCTCAGATGGTGTAGAAAACTGATTACTTACACACTAATCACAAAGCAAGTAGCTTACATGATAAAAACAGTGGAAGCAACATAAAAAATGGAAAAAGATTGTCTAATTATATTTTGACTTTCTGCTATTTCAGGAATAACAGGGATGCAGGATGCCACGCAAGGTGAGAATGACAAAGACAAAAGCAAAGATAAGGTACATATATATCCTGAACTTAAACAACAAAAAATGCAAAAAAATGACATCAGACTAACATGCAGCCAGGAAAATATCACACTTTTTCAGGGGGAGAAATGCATAAAAGGGCATATAGACATCAGTTGTTCCCAAATACAACAGAAAGAAATTCAAACAACTGATATGAACTACAGCCAAATGCTAGAGCAGATTATCTCTGGAAACACAAATATATGGCCTGCTGATGAAGATTTTTCAGAATACATAATGAATGCACCACTGGGAACCTTGACATCCCTACTGACAGCACAAGACGAATTTGAGGTAGCAGAAAAATAGAAAAAATATAGTGCAAATGTACTTATTTTATATTACACAGAAAACTAAGAAACTGAAATTTTCATTTTATGCAGAACGACATGATTCTCACAACTAGCAGGACAGGCTACAAGCCCACCATGTCAGCAGGGGGGGCCATATCTGACACAAATCAACACAAGGGAGCCAACTTTGAGACAAATCAAGAAAGAAACTTCATTGAGGTACAAATACAGAAATAAAACTACTCATAAATATAAAACTGCAGTGTCAGGTCCATACAAATTAATCAAGATTTTATTGTGGCAGCTAGAGGACGTTAGGCCTGCAGAGGAAGAACAAGATGGACACTGGGACATTGACCTTTTCAAGGACATTCATGCAAGTCAACTGGGGCATGCGCAGCACCAAGCACTAGAAGGTGATCAACACTCAAATAAAGAACAAAGAGAGTTAGAAGATAAAAGTGAAGAAGAAGAAGGAAACCAGAAAAGTGGATGGACCAGTAGCAATGCTAATCAAGAGGAAAGAACAAATATGCTGGAAGAAGAAGATGTCAACAACTTCTTAGAGAATGAAAGGATAGAATCAAGCCAAGGATGCAATGCTGGAATAGACAGCCAACATATACCATATCAAGGCATGGAGTTCCAGTCGCCTGATGAAGCACATAAATATTTCAGCAATTATGCAGGAATGGCAGGATTTGCAGTGATAAAATCTCATCATGCTCGCACGCAAAGTAAGAACAGAAACAATGAAATCGTGAGAGTCACATACAGATGCAACAAGCAAGGTAAACAAAATAGAACCAAAGAAGGCAACACCCAAGAAGAGGAGGTACACACAGAGAGGGATACAAATGTCCTAGTAAAGACAGACTGCAAATGCTGCATGGTTGTCTCAGAGAGGAATGGTGTTTGGAAATGTACAAGGCTCGTCCTAGATCACAACCATCAAATGGATCCAGGGGCAAGGTATTTCAGAACACACAAACACATGACAGAGCAAGAGAAGAAGCTGATAAGGACACTAAACGAGTGCAACATCCCAACCAAGAAGATGATGTACCTTCTATCTTTTATTAGAGGTGGCCTTGGAGCAACTCCATACAGGGACAAGGACATAAGTAACTACAGAAACAAGATAAACAATGAGACAAGTCAGAATGACATGATGCAAGCTCTTGTCTTTTTCACAAAAAAAAGAGAGGCAGACCCGAGTTTTTACTATAAGTTCTTAGTAGACATCGAGCACAAAGTAAAATGCATCTTTTGGACAGATCCAAGGTCAATACGATACTATCAAGAATATGGGGACTGTATCAGCTTTGACACCACTTACCTCACAAACAAATATCAGATGCCTTTTGCCCCGTTTGCTGGAATAACAGGGCATGGGCTGACATGCACGTTCGGATGTGCCCTCCTCTCTGATGAAACAACAGAAACTTTCAAATGGCTCTTTAACACATTCCTGGAAGCCATGGGGGGAAAGCAGCCCAAGTCAGTGATAATAGATCAAGACGGCGCAATGAGGACTGCAATATCTCAAGTTTTCAAACAAGCAAATCATAGGAACTGTGTGTTCCATATCAAGTATAAAGCTGAGCTAAAGTGCGGACGATGCATGGATAAAAAGAAGAACCTGAGGGAGGAATTAAAAGATATAATTGACAACTCAGTGACAAAGGAAGAATTTGAATCACTATGGCAGGCAATGATAAGCAAACATGAGATTCAGCATGTAAAGTACTTCCAAAACATATATATGACAAGAGAAAGATGGGCTCCGGTCTGGTTCAAGAATGAATTCTACCCATTCATCAACACTACAGCGAGAAGTGAAGGGACAAACGCAAGATACAAAAGGAACGTGGGTCCACAATATAGCATTACAAGCTTCCTAAAGGAATATGAAAGAATACAAGACACCATATATGACAATGAAGCACAAGCAGATCATGAGACAAATACAAAACAAAAGTCCAAATTATGGTCAAATTATTACATGGAGCAACAAGCACAGGAAACTTATAACTTGAAAATATTCAAGAAGTTTCAGTGGCAACTTAGGCGAGCAACTCAACTGCAGGCAGATGAAGTGGAAAAAAACAAGACATACAACGTGTACACACCGCCAGACCATCCATATCAAGAGTTTAGAAGCAGGACTTACATTGTAGAAATCAATCAACAAAGTGAAGATTTCTCTTGCATATGTGCAAAATTCCAAAAGGATGGAATGCTATGTAGACATATCCCGAAAGTCATGATGAAGAATGACATTATAAAAATACCGAGAGAAATATATCATTAACGGATGGAGAAAGAAGGAGAGCAAACTATTTATGCCAAATACGGTGAACTTACCGGCCAGACAAGACAATCCTCGATTCAACACACTCATTGATGGTGCGCAGAGATGGTCTTTGAAGGATCAAAGACAGACTTGAAATATAGCTACCTCACCAAAGAGATAGAAAGAGTGATGAAGGAGGTGAGAAAAATAGATTCGAGAGACATCGAGAGACAAGAACAGATTCTGCAGCTCCAACTACAAAGTAGAAACAACACATATACAGACTAGAAGAACCAGATATCGCACAAACAAAAAAGGGAGAATGAAGAAGTCAAACAAAAGAAAGATGCCCTTGGTTGAGCAACACAAGGAAAACAAGAAGCGAGAAATACACCGCGCAAGAAGTGCAAGAAGCCGAGGACACAATAGCACAACATGCACAACAAACATCGAGACATAGATAAAAGGAGTTGTCTTTATATTTAATATGTAATCATTCTGGTTCTCAAAAAAAGAAATCTTTGTGAAATGCTGTAATCTCCTAATTTCAAGAAGACTCGTTCATGTACAAGGCTGCATACTATTTCGTATTTATGGAAAACCTATAAACTGTAAATCAAAGCATCGTGCTTTGCAACTAATAAAATCTACAAAGATTTCTTGACTACGAATGAACGTCTTTACAAGCCACCCTGCAAAAAGAAATAGAAGAACAGAAAATCAAAATCAAAATAACTTATATGATTAAACGAAATGAGAACATTGACAGAGAAAAGGGAAAACTAACCAAGCTACTGAAAATTAGTAATTAAAGACACATCAGCCTTGTTGTGCGTGCTCAATAGAAGATCATTCACAATTTGCATCCGGATGTTTGGAATGTCTTCTTGAGAGAATAGCTCATCTAACTTGCAACCTAATTTCCATTTCTCCATGAACTTGATGAGGGAAAACACCACAATCCCAATTGTAGCCAAGAGAAAAAAAGATAACTTTTCAAAAGCATTTAGCACTCAAAATCAACATAAAGAAAAGAATTGAGAACAGTTCTATACCTGTTATTTTGCCTTGGCACATGAGGGTACCCAATCCAAAATTTCGTGAAGCCAAGATCTGAACCGACAAATAATCTCCAAGCACGGCAAAAACTGACAATCTGAAAAAAAAGAACATTAACACAGTTATAAAACAAAGTTAAACCAGAATGGAAATAAAAAAATTCAAAACACTTACAAGCTTCTTCCTTGTAAAAACAGAAAACTTATCATTCTTCAGAAATAGTGAATCAAGAAAGACAAAAAGCTTGTTCTTCAAATCAACAACAAAGAGAAACCAATGATCTGCATGTAGAACCGGAAAAAAAAGCTACAACAAAACAAGAGGCAATTAATAAAAAATAAATAACAAAGATAAAAGGCTAAAAATAGATAAGAAAGAAAAATTCAAGAGAAACATACCATCTCACACATTGGTAGGGGTAATACTTTAGCAGCTCCACAGAAGCACTTTCCAACATAAGAATAGTCGTTAGAATCACTCATGAAGACAATCTGCAATAAAGAAATATAAAACAAATATAACATTCATCAAGCAAACATATCAAAGACAAAAGGGATAGAAAAATAACATACAGATACACATGAGAAGAAATAATGTTTCAAAGACAATGTAGGCCTCTCATCCAAGAAGAATTTGCGACAAATGCAATTAACAACATAAGTGCAAACTTCTTTTTCCTTGTGCCATAGAATCACCGAGAGAAAAACACCACAAAGTGCACCCACCAATGTCAACAATCACTTCCCTGAAACAAAAAAGAAAAATGATGAAAAAGTAAACTGAATGCCAGATTTCAATTGAAGTAAATTTTGTAACTCATTCAATTATAACGCAATAGATCACACACAAAGCCTATGACAAACAATCCAATCAACAGGACACACCCTACTAAATTCACAATACAAATAGTGTCCGTATAAGTTCTGATTCCTTATAATGGAAATAATGCCTGTAGCCTTTAGTATGATTTACTAACAATGACTAATCAGGGTAACCAAGCCAACTATACTAGAAAGAAAAGCATGTCATAAACAGCAGAAATAAGCACAACAAAAATCATAAAAGCTCATTGTCTATACAGCAAGCTAAAAACCTGAAATGCAACTACCATTCATCATTATATGCCAAAAACTAGCAGTAACTAGTGGCTCACAACTTTCAGATAAAAACTAAACTCATGCTCAGCTCTAAATAGCATGCCAATCCAACAACTAGACAAGAAGAAATAAGCAAGAAGCTACTCATATAGTAAATAACAATGGACTAAACAAAGCGTAAAAAAAGCAGGTAATGATGGCTGAAAAATGGTACAACAATGGATCCTAAAGGGACACCACGTACATCATCAATTCAAGCTTAAGTGCTACTCCTTATCGACTTGTACTTTAAAAAACCTAAGAAAATAAGTTAATGTAGCAGTGTCGATGCTCTCTAGTTGCTGCTGTAATTAACACAACAGATGCACAAAAGATAAATTGAAAATTTTAAAACCTGTCAAGACAACGAAGAAAGCACAACTGAAACTGACAAAAGCTGCTGACACTGCTATGAATTAACTTACTGAAAACAACTAAATAGCTCCAATTTATTAAAAAAATTAAACAGCCCTATAATAAATGCAGAGAAGGCTATATCAGACCCAGCACAACTGGACAGATGCAAAAAATAAATTTCGACTGCCCAATTCACATGTATCTGCGTTTGGGTGGAAAATGCACTAGTTTTCCCCCCCACTAATTCATTCCAAACTCCCAAATACATGCAGATTGGGGTGGACTAGAGTGGACTAGGCTCAAACAAATCACAAAAAAAACTTACTTTGAATGCCGACTACAGGCTAACTTGCAGACAACATCATAGTTCTTTTTCTGCTGAGCAGTAACTGGGAACTTGCCACACTTGTCAGCACAATCAGCTCTACTACCATCAACACCTAAGTGATTATTGCAAAATTCCTGACTGACAAAAGATGCAGAACAAGATGCTTGATTCGTAGCATTGCTTCTCCCCTTTTCATTACGCAAACCCTTCACATTAACAAACTTCTCATTATACATTTCATCAGCATTACTGCACATCTGGTTCAACTTATCCTTGAAACTGTTCTCTTTTACAAACAAAATTTGAGGAGATTTCTGAAGAACAAAATATATAAAAAAAATCAGAGAATGGAGAGGAACAAATGCATAAATAACAGGAAGCATATAAGTTGACAAAATTATAAAACTTCTAGTGGCAACTTTGGTAAAAGACCAAATTGACACAAGTCAAGAGGGGAGAAATAAATAACAACCTGACAATCTTTAGCTGCAACATGCACCTTATCACAAGTAACAACATCATCGCAGTCTAGGTCAATGATAGACTTCAATTTCTGCAAAAGAAGAAGGTACATAAGAATAAGGAGGGAGAAAGGAAAAGAGCATAAATAACAAAATTAGGTTCAAAAAACTTAATTGGGTTTAAACAAATTTACTTGAAAACGACAAGAAGACTTATTTCTCCTAGCTTTTGAGAAGACGAAAAAAGTTCCCTTCGCATATATTGGCATCTTCATCAAGAAACAACTTCTTCACAGGCTGCTTAGCTATAAAAATTAGGAGAACAATTATTAAAAAAAAAAAAAAAAAAATAACAACTTCACCTACAAAAATTAGGGAGAACAGTTAGAAAAAAACAAACCTATATCGGGGCAAATGAAAGAATCATCAATCTTGCGCTTAATTTTACAAATAGGAGTGCAGAACTGGGCATCTACAGCAAACAGAAAAAAAAACAATTAAAAATGCCAACAAGAAAAGTGATATTCAAAGTAAGCATGGACAAAACTTAACTATTATCTGATAAACCAGCTACAACCAACTTCAAAATTTCAACAACCATGTTCTCATACTCCTTCTTCAGCTTTGTTGGAATACTACTGCAATATTTGTCACATATAACAGATACACCACCAAGCAAGCTGCGCAGATAAAAGAAACATAATGAAGACAGAAAAAAAAACAGAGGATAATTACATATATACCTCATCATTCATCAAACCACCAAACAAAGAATCAAGCCTAGACTTCAAATCAAACTCAGGGTATGAAGGATCATAACAATCAGGGACTACAACCTAAAAAATAAAAAGTTAGCCAACTACAAAATAAGAAACAAAAATACAAGAACGGATAAATAACCTTTTGCTTTCTAATATCCCTTAGAGTGGAAGCACTCAGCTTGCTCTTCAATTGCTTAATTTTCTACATAAACAAAAAATTAAAATAACATATAATAACAGTAACAAATAACACATGACAACACAAACCTGCTTTTTGAAAAAATCAAACAAAGCTTCATCCATATCATCATCATCGGGTACATCAACAAAATCCATGCTACACAAAATATCAAAGAAAGAAGATAACCATAAAAATTCTTAAACCTCAAAGGGCATTCCATAAAAAAAAAAACCTAGTACATAAAATTCAGACTACAGAAAAGATAGAGACATAAGAGCTACTCAATAAAACTAATTCCCCCTTACTCTATACCGCTACAACCTCTCTAAACTTCCAAACATAGATATCACTTTTACATGAATTAATTAAGCTAGCTCTTTAAATTGTAACTGAAACCCTGATATCAGGAATAACAAAAAAGTGCACTGAGCAATTTCTAAAAAAAAGAATATATATGCATAACAAAGCAAAAATGTCCCGAGCTATATAGGTCGATTCAGTTCGGGGAAAGGGGAATGCTAATTGCTAGCTACTCAAAACCAGTACAGAGTTACAAACCATGTGCTCCAATAACACTTGACATGCAAAGGGATATTTACAAAAACCTAGCAGACAGTATGGTGCTCAAAAATGTCTGTACAAACATGCACAAACCTATCAAACGAAGTGCACAGGCAAATGCATACTTCAGCTATTAACAAACAAGAGTTGGAATCATATTTAACTGAACAGCCCCTCACTGCAAAATTAGCCAAATCAAAGACAATAAGCACTTCTCCAAAAAAAGAAATGGAACAAAGCAGATCTCGGCAAACACCAGAGAGAGGGGCAAAAAAAAAGAGAGGAAGCCCCTTGTGGTCTGCTCACAACAACAAATCACAGGAAGAAAAAAAGCTCCCAAAATCAACAGCTCATCACATCAAAAAACCAACAGCTCACAGCGGGATTTGGTTGTCAACTAAAGCGAAGGCCCAAAGGCAACTAAACACTTACGCCCCGCTCTTGGCGATTCACACCACTGCCTCTCTAGGATCGAATCCGAGTCAGAGCAGGCCGTAGTCCCCCATCATCGCGGCCACGCTACTGCCGGTCCTCAAGTTGGAGGCGGGCACCCTGGGCGCTGGCTGCTAGCTGCTGGTCAGCACGCGCCCACAGCAGCAGCAGCCGCGGAGCGCCACGGCCTCCCACCACCAGCCAGCACGCGGCCACGAGCCCACAGCCACAACGACAAAAAGTAAAAAAGAAGGCCAGGAGCTTGGGTCTCCAACAAGGAAGCAACGGGAGGTAAACTCCCCCAAATCGCAATCTAGCAGCACAGGTGGACGGAGCAGTACAACACACACAAGGAAGGGAAGCAAGACAGGGGGGAGGGCCGAGGGCAGCATACCTGCCGGAGGGGAGGACACGCACACATACCTGCCCGAGGGGAGGAGCAGCACGGCAATGGAGTCCGGAGTCCACGGCGCTGCACAGGAGCTCGACAGCAACCAGAAAGGGGAAAGACACAAATGATTTGGGGAAAACACCGGAAGCAGCCAAACAAAAACGATGGGCGCGGATTTCAAAACAAACGGGTTCCAAATATCACCAACCCGCAACCCGTGACTGAGCCGCGCGGACCCGACAACTACAGAAGCAGAGCACAAATCTCAAATCAAAACCAACGGATACAAATTTGACAGAAATAGAGCCCAAAAAACTGTTGACAGATAAATAGCAAATCTGAACAAATATATAGCCGCTTGCTTTTGTAGATATTTAGTTTTTTTTCAAAGGAAAAATCTACTAGATATACACTATATTTGAATACGTAGTAAAACAATAGAGGAAAACCAAACCTATAACTTTGGGCTAACTATTTTTATTAAGATTAGTGTAGTCTCGTTACTCATCCGCTAACAAAATCATTAGCTACAATTACACAAACGTTGTTAGGAGCAGAGCTTGTAAACTGCTCATCACCTTTGGTGCAACAGAAGTAGCTCCTGGACAGCTTTGGATTTGATGGGTTGATTATCAATTTTTGACCAAAATCATGGCAAGCTAAATTAAGACCGTCAAAGTTTGGACAAAAAACTTAGGTGTGCATTTGGTTGATTGCCAAAACTAAAACCTGCCAATTTTCTCTTTTATACAGTTTAAGAGTTTTCTAGAGGCTTGTCAAACTTTGGCCATAAAAAGTGGTCTACCAATTCTTTGGTAACGAATTAATTGATGGCTATAGATTTTGGCATGTCATAGCTTTGATTAAATAAAAATTGGTAGCCATTTTTTTCACAATCTTTACCGTTAAGAGTGTACGTGCGAATTATGAGCGTCTATGTTGTATTGTGTCATTCTCAAAAAAAAAAATCTGTTTTGATTTGCCTCTACAACCAACAGCGCGTCTGTCTCCAGGATGATTCACCATTCCCAAACTGATTGCTGCATGCACACCCTGGAGTCAAGCTGGCAACTCTACGTGGAAGGCATTCACTAAATGATTTTTTTTTTCTCGGCCTGTCATTACTACATCCACTAGTAAAGTAATTTTAACCATGGCGATCAAATATGATTAACCGTAGTAGTTTTCTCAACCGCCACAAACAAAAGATCACGATTCATCTCGATTAATTGTGGCGGTTTTGGTAACCGCCGTATTAACCATGGCGGTTGTATTGTTGTAATACAACTACCACAGTTAAGAATTTTGGGTTTTTTAAAAAGCTTTTTTGAATTTGAATTCAAATTTAAATTTGAAGATTGAGCAAAAGACAAAGCACATGAATCATAAATAGTATTGTCGGTGCTAGAACTGGTGGTTCTAACCCCAACGAGTGAATTTGTGGTGCGTGTTCCCAACCCCGGATGGTGTACAAGATGAACACAAGGATTTATAATGGTTCGGGCAAGAGAAGGCCCTACGTCCAGTGGGGGGAGAGGAGTTCTTGTATTATCTTGCACTGAGGTGCTCGTAGGTAGGGAGTACAAACAGTGAGAGAGGGACTAGGTCCCAAGTCTCGTGGTGATTGAGTAGAGTGCCAATATCAGGATGTCGTTCTCCTGTGTCCTACGGATCCCTGCCTCCTCCTTTTATAGCCGCAAGGGGGAGGCAGAGCCTTACAAAGAGTGGTGGCATCGTGACGGGGTTGTAGGCTTCCGTCCTTCCCCATCCGAGGCTATGATTCAATATCACACATGATATCATAAACATGATATCATAAACATATATACAACACACATGATAAGTATCACACATGATATTTTGGTCCCCATCGTTAAGGGGGCCCTTATTTTGGTCCCCGATAAGTATCACACATGATATCATAAACATATATACATCACATCATCATTCAAGTTATGATTCAATATCGAGAACCAATATTGATTCAAAGTATTGTCCCAAATGTTTCTTGCTCATGGCTACACCTATAGTTAGCTAGAGGGGCACATTGTTCCTAAGAATTTGCTTCCTTATTGCATCCAAGAAGATGTCCGGCAACTTGTTAACCACCATGGTTAATCGATTAACCGTGACGGTTGGTGTAAGGCAACCGCCACGGTTAATATGTATTAACTGTGGCGATCGCTCGGCCGATGGCTAGAGCTAGCCAGCCACCTTTTAATCGAGGTAGTCATCCCTGGCTAACCGCCATAGAAAAATAAAAGCTAGGCACCACATAAAATCATTTCACTACTAGTGATCACCATCATAGTTACGGACCAAGCAAACCCAAGCTGCCATTCCTTGATTCCGGTATGAAAGATATGCATCGCAAAACTTTTTTTTCTCTTTAAAAAACATGCGCTGCGCGTGCTTGCTTCATTAAGAGGAGTTTAGAGGTGAAAGTATGACACAGCCCATGCTGCCCAAGGCGAGGTATGCCATGGGACACACCGCGGATAGAACACATGATGCATACAGAAGGCATCGGCTCGAACGGTGGTGCAAATGATTTGCACTAACGGGTTGAACCAATAATGGGCGACTAAGAGAGAGAGAGAGCCTTGCTGAATCAGCCTTGAAGCGCTAGCAGCGTGGACAGGCACGTTGTGATATACTAACTTTAATTATTTTTTACTATATATTCTTGAACTGGAACAAAGGATATCAAGTTGTGACTAATTCTTTGTAAAGACCGGTAATTCCAATCTCTTATTCAAGCCGGCTAGGCATCAGGTGTCCGATATGGAGTGATATGTCTCCGTTGATTATCATGACAAGACCTCTCATGATTTTTCACGTGGTGGCTTCAAAGGGATTATATATAGGCGCTAAGCCACCGAGCCTAGGATGTAGTAAACATAAATTAAGCCTTTACCCACTGAGATTTAGAGCGTAAATTTAACATAAGAAATTGGAACACCCAAATGATCCCTACCAGTAGACAATCCTGCTCGTTCTCGTGTAGTAGCTGCACCTCTCCTCCGTATGTGCGCCCCTGTCCATCACTCGGTCTCTCCTCTACCTGTGCACCCTCGCCGTCGTTTTGCCTCTCCATGCGCCCCACTTCTACTCCATCTGTGCAACGCCGCCACTCCATTGACTATGCGCCTCCATCTGTTGCTCCGCCTACTACTACAGAAATGTCACTGCCGCCGGTTTAGGTTCCTCGGCAATGAAATGTCGACTGTGCGTGATAGCCAAGGTTATCACTGCCTGTTCGTGCTTGATCCAGATGTGGCGATGCCATGATCACCATTGGTTTCTAGATTTCTCCGGTGTTGACGCGATCCTCTAATATAATTGTAGTTGGTTGATAGCATGATCCGGCGGTGATGAGCATGTGGTCACCACCGGTTAGTGTTGGAATCCATCAGTGTTGAGAGTTTGATCTCACCACCAGTCGGTGGTGCATTCGTTCTGTCGGTGATGGGCAATTGATCAATGCTGGAACATGGCTTAATCTGCTGGGGCTGAGACCACGAAGACCACCGGGTGACCATTTCATTCGGTTGATGCCCGTCTGTTAGCACATGCATGTAATTGTTTGATCTGGCACTGATAACATGGCAATGTATGTTCACAATATTTATTGAAATAAAGTTTAATAGCATATTTTACCAACCACACAAATACATTTATCAAATTCACACATCCTGTCTGAAAACAACTTTAAGTTTTAGAAGATCAATCCAAGGTAACATAATGTGAGAAAAGACATGACTGGTATTCATGGTGCAGTGAATCGCAAAAAAAGATATTCATGATGCAGTGCCACTAGTACTAAAAAGATTTTTTAGGGACGGTTAAATCTAGTTTTAGAGGCGGTTACCAAAACCGCTACAATGCAAACGACTAAATCCGGTTTTCAGTCATCTTTCTTGCCACTCTGTTTCTTCCTTGCCAACTCAGGGCAGCACCTCATGGATCACTACCACTCCATGCAAAATGTATCTCCTAGGAACAAAAATAGTTTGTTTTCTTAACAAAACACAAGCAGTTTGGTTGGGACTAATAACTTTATTATCAATATTGTTCAACCTCAAAGTAAGAGTTTTAGTTCATTGACAATTTATAGCCAATGGATTTACTTTGTTTCTTAAAAAAAATTACCTACCTCTTCCACTCTAAAATTGTTTAATAAATGCCAATCTATTATAGCTCTAAGAAATATTAGATCTAGAATTGTGTGCATGTGAAGACTATTTATAGTTTATACTAAATATACCTAAACCACATTAATATAGTATACAAATATAAATCAAACATTGGTATCAAATCTAGATCTGTGCCAAACATACCAAAAGAGTAACACCTAAAATATCAAATTATTATTTGCCTCTTCCATTATACTCATGTTGTATATGGTCTCAAAATTAAGCCATGCACACATCATCTCTCACCCCTTTGGATGTGTTTCAAAATTGATCTAACATGATCAGGCTCAATGCGGCGGTCCTCTCTGACAAGATCCCTCTAGCAGGCGGGTGGCAGATCCAGCGAGATCCACCACCTCATCATCTAGATCCGAGTGGATCCACGCCCATGGTGGCTGAATCTGGTAAGGGACAATGGATTCGTCACCAGACCACCTCCATGGCCACCGCCAACAACAACCGAGTAGATCTGTGGCCATGGTGACAAGCAGCGGGCGAATCAAATGAGTAATGCACTAGCATGCAGATGCGGCGCGTCGATGGGCTCAGTGGGCCCGTGGGTGCGTCAATGGGCTCAGTGGGCCCGTGGGTGTGCTTGCTGGGCATGTCCATGAGTTTTTGTTTTTTTTATTTGATTAATCGAGGTGGGTAACCAACTATCTCTGTTAAGGCTAGATTAATCGTGACCTTTTGATAGAGGCAGATAGGAGCCCGTCGCGGTTATCAAGTTTACCCACTATGGTTAAGTTTTTTGTAGTAGTGGAGGGCACAAAAGGCTTCCTATGTGAGTGGCAAACTGAAGAAGGTGTCAAGTGTAAACCTTTGTAGGTTGCTAAGGGCAACCCTCGCAATAAAAATTGGAGTTGTAGTTAGGCCTCTTTTAGCAGAAGTAGCTATTATATCTTATTTTTCCAACCAAAATCAAATCAATAATGAAAAAATGCTCTTGCCCTTTGTATACAAGATAGTCCTAAATATAGGTCCATGGTGTATTCATAAGCATCCAAGGGAACATTTTGAAATAGGACTTACTTTGTAATTCATAATCTATTCAAGAAATGAATATAGCTAACAATCTCCCATTCCGATAAATAAAGCACCAGGACTTAGGGAAGGTGACTTGTGGCCATTTGATCTCTTTCTTACTTTCTCTAACTTTCTCCTCTCTCTCTCTATTTGGCGGGGCTTAGGGGGAGGATGACTTGTGGCCATTTGATCTCTTTCTTACTTTGTCTAACTTTCTCCTCTCTCTCTGTTTGGCAATAATTCACCAACAACAACCAATTGCTACTAATAATCACCTTGTAGGAACATATATCATCATTAATGTCCTAAAACTAGGAAGTTTGTTTGTGTATTACAGCTGGTCAAAGCAATTTTGTTTGGTTATCTTAAATCAAAGAACTAGCTTATTAGAAACTAGAAGATACCCCGTTCATTGTTGTAGGATCTTTTTAGAAATATAAAACTGTTATAAACATAGGTGATTTTCTTATAAATAAAAAATTTGTATCCATGACATGAAGCATTAAATGTTAGTAAACAAATAAGTAATTACACAGATTGGTTATAAATCATGAGACAAATCTTTTGAATCTAGTTGGTTCACGATTGGACAACATTTATCAAATACAAACGAAAGTACTACACAAGTTCGGGTTGTAAAAATTTGCAAAGAGAACAAGGCCTCAGTGTTTAGTACTAATACATCATGGAGGTTAAAGTTATTAACTTGAATTAATCTGGTCTAGTAGTAACTGGTATGTTTTCATGCACCTAGTAAAAAATTAGTGATTGGTGATAGCAGGTAACAAATTATAGTGTTCAGTACTAATACAGTAGTTTGCATGCATCTGATAACAAGCTACTGGCCTAATGCTTATTATAGTTAACTGGGACTATACTATATGCAGGCTCAACCATTGATGAAATCTGATCTTGTTGCTAAGAGGGGATCTGAGCACACTCCAGGAGGTATTTCATTCACTGAGCACCCTTTCATGTAGCATTATGCACAAGGAGAAATGAACCAAAAAAGAGAAATTATATATGTGTTATTTTAATAACTAATTTTATTTCATTATTTTCAGAACTACTCATCTGACGAAGAAGACACATAAATCAGCAAATGGTGAACCTTGATTTTTGGCATTTTTTACATGTGCATTTCTGGAAGGCTACAAAATGGGCATGCATGACTAGAAAACCACATAAGTTATGAATGAGAACCAATAACATGGATAGAGGTTAAGTAGAATTGCTTGTGAGTGAGAGATTTGATACTCGTCTTATTTTGCTCTGGTCTTGATACTTCTGCGATGTGTACTTATGGTACTTGCTTTTCTCATCCTTCGTGATGATGGCATGGTGATACTTTTGGTTCTACTATTGTCTGATAATGGTCATGACTAGAAGTTTAATCCTTGCTTGTGATATTTGTGATGAGGTATGTATGATATAGTTTGAATCATCATGTACACACTTGAATGGAATGCAGGAGATAAGTACTATATGATCTTGTGTTTGAGAAAAGGCTAAGAAACAAAGGAGGCTCTGCCAAATTTTTTCGTCAAAAGAAAGATAGATTAACCCTATACTGCCTTTGAATCAGAATATAACACTTGGATCAAAAGAAAGATAGTCATAGCAGGACTCTCGGCTTTTCAAACCTGATTCTTCAAGGGTCCTCATGCATGAGATTGTTGAGTTGAAGTTAGGAAATTGTATTGTAGACATCTCTAAGAAGTATTGAACTCTCAAATGCTGGTTCTGTAAACATCTCCAACATGACGAGCATACCTCCAACTGATGATGGTCGTGAAGGTATATAAGGCTAAAAGATGATGAGCATGTGTCGCTGTGGCTGTAGTCCAAGTTCAGACCATCTGACAACATTGCTCCTCGATTTGTCATGTGGTAGAACAATCTCTTGATTGAGTTGGGTGTATGTGTTCGTGTATATGAGTGTTAGCATGTGTACTGAGTTTTGCCAAAAAAAGAAATAAATCATATGTCAATTATATCAGGTTTATTTATGTAATGCCCTTGAGTCCAATCAACTCAGGTACACTATGCACATTAATTGAACCACACACTAACTTACCTGCTTATATTTTTTTATCTTTCGCTTTGCATAAAAACTCATATATATTGGTCTAACCCACCTCAACAACTATGATGGGACTAAATCCCTCGTAATCTCACATCAACACATACATCCTATGGGCCAAATCCAAACTAGACCAGATATGATATACCCTCCCCCATCAAACGCATGATGTCCTTGTCGGTTTAACATACCCACAACTAGGCAAACAATATGAGCATGAATGTGTCCTATTGACACACATGTAATAGTGTGTCTTGTGCTGGCACATGTACCATGCATGTCGTGCATCTCGTAGGGCCTACATGCATCATTTGCCCCATAACCTGCTCCTAACCCACATGTGACCATATCCTCGAAGGTTACACGCTGAGTGAACCACATACTACCACCATCTGCTTGTGTTTTGTGCTCACTTCACGTAAAAGGGTTAACCTAGAGATGGTGATATGGACTCTAAGAATATTGTATGTTGATGTAATTAACCACTCTCAACTAGAACGGTGGAATTAAACCCATTATAATCTCACATCAACATATATATAGGATCACTATGGGCCAGTTTTGTTGAATTCTATATATGTCATAATTTACAACCCTATATCAAGTCAAACATACAAGGTGTTACGACTTTTATTTTTACATTTGTCCAATAGATTAGTACCTAATTATGTATATATAGCAGGTTTATCCAATATACTCCACTAGGATTTTTGAAGTCTAAAAATCCTACTAGATGACTAGAGACATATCTTTATTAATCAAAAGCAATCATAGTAAATAATGATCCACTCATGATATATCTAATCCATCCATACAGCAAAACAATACAAATGATTGTTCATTTTTAATTTTCTTTGAAGGGAAAATCCAGCCAAACAGATAGATCGGAGCATCCAGTGGATAATAAATTAGTGAAGATGACGACGATGACACAGATGTATTATATTATCTTCCACTTTGATATATTACATTGAGAGAGACAGATTATCTTCCTCCAGAAAGACCAGTAATGGTAGTCGCCACTGAGGGGGTCATCTCAAGTACTTGGTCAACATTTGTAATAGCAAGATAATCCGTCGAAAACTCTGGTAGAGGCAGGTCACCGTCAAGGTACTGCATGATGAGGCGCATGCTCGGCCTTGCCACCGGCAGCGGGTGTGAGCACAGCAAGCCAAGCTTGAGCACCAGCTCTGCCTCAGCAGCAGCATAGTCTTCCAACCTCGGGTCCATGGCATAAATGATGCCACCAGACACCCATACTTGGCGCACCCAGTCGACGAGTACCAGCGGCTCACCGCGTGCATTGGCACCTAATGGCCGCCTCCCACAGGCAACCTCCAAGATGAAGGCGCCGAACGCGAACACATCTGTCGCCCTGGTGGCCTTGCCGAGCCTCAGCAGCTCTGGGGCGAGGTACCCCCTTGTGCCAGCGACATGCGTCGTGTGCGCGTCAACACCGTGGTCATGCAGCCTTGCGAGGCCAAAGTCACCTAGTCTCCCATTCATCTCCGCGTCAAGTAGCACGTTGCTGGCCTTGACGTCACGGTGCACGATCACTTGCTCCCAGTCTTCATGGAGGTAGAGCAGCCCCGACGCGACGCCTTTGATGACATGGAACCTCTGAGACCAGAGGAGAGTGTCTCTACTCTCAATATGCAGGTACCTGTCCAAGCTACCATTGGGCATGTGCTCGTAGACCAAGAGAAGCTCCTCTTTGTGGCGACAGTAGCCGATGAGGCGGACAAGGTTCCGGTGGCGTAGGCGGCCAAGGATGACGATCTCGGCCATGAATTGCTCAAGGCCATGCTTGGAATCTGCAGATATCCGCTTCACTGCGATGCTCGTGTCGGATGCGGCGAGTGCACCTTTATACACACGCCCAAAGCCACCTTCCCCCAGCAGCTGCTGACTACTGAACCCATTGGTAGCTCTACGGAGGGCTTTGTGCGAAAACCGGTGGGGCCCTAGCTCAGCCTCCCAGCCTTCTTCTTCTTGCTCCACTGCTCTATTCTTGCGCCAGCGTTGGAACACAAGCCAAGCAACCATTACAAGTGCCAATGTGGAGAGAGTTGCAGGCAACCACTTGACGAGATTCTTTGGTGTCTTGGTCGATGCTTGTAGCTGCTGCTGCTGCAAGAGCGAGTAGTTGAGTGGCTGAGCTGGTCCTCCTAGGCTAAAGCTCCATCCAAGGACCTGATGAGTTGTAGCACCATTGTTATCGCCCGTCGAAGCGGAGAAGCCAGCGTAAGCTACGGCTAGAGAATTGCCCAACACCAGTTGCATGCTAGACATGTTGAACATGTAAGATAGCAACGGTGGTAAAAGGGGCTCATGTTTGCGAATAAGGGCCACTGTGACATTGAGTCCCTTGGACGTGCCGTTGTAGTCTGCCCACAACTGCACCGGTTTGCCACTGGAAAGCAGCAGCGCCTTCTCAGTCGGCATCAAAGGGCAGTTCTTCCAGTCGTCTGCTTGTGAATTTGTGACGATGCAAACCGGTTTATCGTGACGGGCCCCAAGCGCTATGGCAAAGGAATTTGGAGGTGCCTCTGGGACGATGTTGCCAGAGAAATTTGTTGTCGACGACGAGATCACAAACGCCATCTCGTCGCCAGAACTGCCCGAGAAGTAAGGGGTGATGGAGAAGGCAAAAGTGGTGGAGAAAGAAGTGAGGTGCATACCATAATCTGGGCCGTCCATGAGAAGGCTCCTAGTGTAAAAGCCATGGCCGGTGGTGTTTGAACCACCGTTGTTGGTAAGGGAGAGGATGCCATCTTGTCCGATGGAAGCTGCGCCGCCAAGGAGCAGATCATTGGGTTTGAATCCATGGTATATGAACTGTTGAGCATCACCAGCAGCGGCAGCATCGTTGATGGAGAAGATGATGGCTAGTAGGATGCACAACAAGGTCAGCCTGGGCATGCTGCTCTCTGCTGTGCTCTTCTATGCTTTCTCTCTTTTCTTCTAGTGGGGTTGGAGGATTTGGGCAATAGTTAGTCGGCAAGAACCGCGTTGGTGGAGTCTCACATATAATCTGGTCAATGATCCCCCCTTTTTTTTGAGTTTGAGATTGCTAACCACGCTTCTCACGTAGTCTGGTCAATGATCCTCCATGACAGACTCGGTCCCTGCCGGACGGGAGGAAGACTGACTCTTCGGTCTATATATAGTAGTAGTACACCGAACCGAAGGTGGTTGTCAGCTTGTCATGCTATCCCATTTCATAACATAAAATAGATATATCTATCGATTTTACACCATTCCTAGCTCATGAATCAAAAAGGAACAAAAAAAGAAAGAAAAAGAATCTCTTGAGATGCTACCAGAGTCCTGCTGCATACATTAATTCTACCAAAAATAATATCTATTTGGTGTCATAAATCTTGACAATTTTTTCTTTAGAAATTTAGTCGAACTTGATATAATTTCTCTTCGGACAAAAAAAAATAAGCATTGAGTTCTTTGGGGGCATCAATTAGTAAATCAATAAGGGTTCTGGTTGACTAGGCATGTGAATCGAACTCAAAGCTAACTGCCCCCATCCGTTTCAAATGTTTTCTAATTATTTTTTTTTGATAAAGTTTTCTAATTAATTGGCTTGTCCTATACGTCCTACATTTGTAACGGAGGGAGCTTTAGTGAGGCTATTATGCAGCAAGATGTTGCTTTTGCAACAAGATTAATTTTGTTTCGTTGCATGATAAATAAAACTCTTTGAAAAGAAAATTTCTGAAAATAGGTGGAAGCAGTTGCAGTTTGGGCTAGTTAACAGAAGACAGGACCAGTTCAACTAACTAGCCGTTCACTTGGCGCAAGTGGAGCCACGGAATGCTCTGCTTTCTGCAGCGTCTGGTGGCCTTCCTCTGTTTCTGTTCTCTAAGAAATGCTCTGCTTTCTTGCGCGCGCAGATGGCTGAACACCTAAAAAGCACCAGTGTGACAATGTAGGAGTAAAACCAAGCAACAAGGAAATAATTCCAATCTGGAGATTATCATAATGGATCCAAACTCCAAAGTGGAAGGCCACTCCATCAAATTCAACAATGCAGATCGAAGACACCAAACATAAACTGATGGTGACACTGAATATTATTCTCAAGACACAGATAGATTTACAGCACCCAGTTGATACGTTCTTGAGGGAAGATGTAACGCAGGGACTTGTGCACGACCATCCTTAACCCTTCTTCTGACGACGAAGAAAAGGAGGCAGAAGAGGGATTACTGGAACTGCTGCAACCATCGCCTGTGCCACGCCCACGAACCATCTCCACACCAGTGAGCAGAGCTGCCGTCTTGCCTACATTATTCTGGTACTCAGGGTATTCGTCCATCACCACCTCATTGATGATCTTGGCAACGCAAAACCTGCCGTCGCCGAGGTCGATGAGTGCGGCCGAGGCCGTGTCCCACCGCACAGGCGTCTCGAGGCCTTCCTGCTTCCAGTGATGCTTCACCGTCACCGTCTTGTGGCCAATGGATCTACTTTATTTCTTCATAAAAAACTAGGCAGCGTGCCCGTGCGTTCTTCTGAGATAACTAAACTTTTATACTAAAAACATAAATGTCACACGATAAGATAACAATACTCCTCCCTCCATCCTAAATTATAAGGCGTCCCTCCATCCCAAATTATAAGACGTTTGACTTTTTTGACACCAAGTTTGACCACTCGTCTTAGTCAAAAAAAACTTTGTAAAATATCACTTCTTTTTGTCGTGGCTTGCTTTGTTAATGATAGTTCTTCAAGAATACCTTAAATTTGGCAATATTTACACGAATTTTTTGAATAAGATGAATGGTCAAATATGAGTTCAAAAAGTCAAACATCTTATAATTTGGGATGGAGGGAGTATAAAATTAAACACCGATATTAAAGTGATATTTAATAAAAGAAGTTAATTTCATAAATATCCATATATGTCATCTACAATGTAAATGCCTGCATGTTGCAATGGAAAAATATTCACCAGATAACATGAATTGTAAAACACAAAAATGTTTTGTTCAAGGCGTCATGCTTGTGAGGCTATGTCCCATCGCTTGGGCATAGGAGAGGTGACCGACTTGAAACTGAATGGATCAACAACCATGATGCACGGTTCCAAAACAAATCACAAGACAAGCAATTAACAAATTAAACTGAATCATTTAAAAAATCAGTAAGAAATGCTCTGACCGGAGAACTAAAAACCAAAGTACTCTTTAGTGTGCTAAGGTTCACCGGTAACATCTAAGGAAAACACCAAACAAACAGGGAGAAAGAGTGAGCTCCTTTTGATCATCTGCACACCTTTGCAATGAGTTCCATCGTCCATGTGGATATTGAAGTATCATTTTCATCCTTCCTCCTCTAGTAATTAAAGACAAAAGACATCATAATAGAAAATAGAAGACATCATCAGTTTGTGGCTAGTTGCCTACATTGTATCAAAATGTTATTGACACACTGAACTTACAAGGTCTGCAGTGATGTTTGATGCTGAATCAAACATTTTTCAGATTTTCATGTCCTGCTATTCTACAACCGAACAGCAGTGCTATTGCCAAAAAGTTCATACCACATGAAATCCAAGAGAATGAACCCTATCTTTTGGGAAATTTATTCATTTAATTGAAAAAGTACAAAACAAGTCACTCTCATGACTGAACCATCAATTATCTCATAGCTGCGACAATATTGCAAAGCTACTCAAGAAGAAGTGTAACAGCGCCCTTACCTCAAACATTGTTCACATAAATGCATTATAATGAAAATAGAATCAGATGTTAATATAAATGAAAATAAACTCCTAAGTAGAGTAAATAATGGCATTTCAAGGCAAATTTTCCAGGGTAAACTTCAAAACATATCACAAGGAAAACTATCTTCTCAGGAAACCACAAAATCAAGTTTTCTCCACCTTATATAACAAAATGTTTAAACTTTTCCTGGCAAAGAAAAGCATCAACTCTTCATTGAGGTTGATGGCTGTCAGGTTTACTACCTTCCGAGCACCATCCAGTTCCAGTGAACGTCTACATGTCTAAGGTGTTCAACACCATCTAAGCATCATCCCATGCTCAACCACCCCATCACAGAGAAGCTCTGCTCCTTGATCATCCCCTCCACACTATTTGCTCTCTCAGTCATACACAATAACTGCTTCAGGCAAGTTGTATGGGTGCAAAGAAACTGGATGTCTGTCCTCCAGCCCTGGGAGTAGCCTGAAATCATGGCATGCTAGATTCTTGAAATATGCCCTCATGATATACTTGTAAAGTATAATTTTAACTCATTGAAAGTGCAAACTACCAGACAATACAGTTACTACTAAAATGCCATCTGTTTTGAGACGGAGGGAGTACATCCTAATATAGCTAACTGCACTTTGCAATTGAAACTGATCTACTCCCATTGAATAGTTGTAGACCAATCAGGCTGTTTTTTTCTTTGAGTTAGTTGAATCACCATGTCAAATTTGGGATGCAAAATCTTTGTGTTTGACTGACTGCTCCAATCATTCTGTCGAAAATTGTTGTTCTATTGGTTTGGTACCTGCTACATCTAGAAACAACAACAAATAAAGGATCGGATATGCCATATCCAAATGTTAGGCCATATCCAAACGAACTTATATCTAAAATTCCAAAACCAGTATAGCCCAATTAAACGGGAGAAATCTGCCATTCATAATATAAAGCATTATTAGTCAAGAAAGTCAAACAACTTATCACATCAGAAAACTCAGTGATACTCTGTAAAATGCAGATGAATGGATATTAGTACAGCTGAGAATAAGCAACAGGAAAAAGTTGTTGTGAGGTCACTGATTTTTTTATATATATAGTAAAGGGAAAAATTTGTTGTGAGAGCTTGGCTACTGAAGAAGCTCACTCTGTAGTCTGTAGTGTTGTGGTATTGATCAAATCTGCCAAAAAATATCATGCCTTTCTGCGGACCAAAAAATGTTTGTTGCACCTGAAACTTTCTATAACTCTCTGCATATAAAATGATTTCTCTTCATGAAACAAAGGTTTTTGGCAGGTAGCAAAAAGTAAGCATTACCTGAAACTTTCTAACTCTCCTATATATATATATCAAGTGATTCTCTAGATTGGCCGCATGCCCAGATGACTACTAATCTAGAATTCTCCCCAAGATGCCTGAGGAATAATATCAAACTGCAATTTAGCAATAGAAAATATGTTTGATACATTACCCTGACATTTATAATCCAGAAGGAAGCACCAACTGACCTCTCCAACCTATGCACCAGCTCCATAGGAAAAACCTGATCCTGCTCCAACAAATCATCAACGTTGGCTGCATGCATATAGTTGGGCCAAGACCCAGGAACACCATCAATAATCAAAGGTTTTCAGTCAGTTAGGGAGAGAATTAACTGATAGCTTCCTGTCGTTGATGATAGCATACAGAAGCTCGGTCTTCTCGTGAAGATAATCTGAACCCACCATCTGATGCATCAACATTAATCAAGACGGTATGAGAAAGAACCAAAAGAAAACTAAATAAAGTGACAATAAAAAATTAGAAGAGAGTAATCATAGCATGACAGGCATCACCTGATGCACGAGGTCATGATGGGCAGCGGCCAGACGATGGTCAGCTTGCCGGGCGACGAGCAGCTCGGCCGCCATCGGCGACGGGGACCAGACCCGCATCGAGATGCTCCTCCTCCAGGCACACCCACCTGACGACACCAGGACCATCTGTTCCACAGCCTCCGGGTACATGGCCACCATCCGGCACTCAACAAAGCCGCCATATATAGCTGACGTTGACTACGACGAACCGGCGCACGCCCATGCCGTCCATGGCGGCCTTTCCAGTCGTCGCCTGGAAGCTATCGGATAGGTCGATCGGGGACTGTCGATGAGTAGGTGCCAAAGAAGAGGAGGTCTATTGCAGAAGAGGAGGTCCATTGCAGCGGATTCGGGAAGGAGGCGGGCGGGCGTGTGTGCATCAGAGGAGTCGGCTCAAGATCGCACGCAGAAGAAAGGAAGGAGGGAAGGAAGGAAGGAAGAAAAGGAGCCGATCGCGTGATTCCCGGGATGGAAGGAACGACGCACGACAGGAAACGAGCGACAGGGAGGATCATGTTTCGCAGGAGGCGGAGTGAATCTTACCACCAGCCGATTACCGCACCAAACAAAATCTCCTAGTTTTGTTCATTTTATTTGTATAGATTACCTACCTCTTCCACTCTAAAATCGTCTAATAAATGCCTATTTGTTATATATATAGCTCCAAGAAGTATTAGATCTAGAATTGTGTGTATGTGAAGAGCAATTAGATGATTCGGTTTATTAGTTTAGACTAAATATTAATACCTAAACCACATTAATTTAGTATACAAATGCAAATCCAACATAGGTATCAAATCTACAGCTATATATGCCAAACATGCCAAAAGAGTGACACCTAAAATATCAAATTATTTGCCTCTTCCATTATACCCATGTTGTAGATGGTCTCACAATTAAGTCATGCCCACATCATCTCTCACCCCTTTGGATGTGTTTCAGAATTGGATCTAACATTATCAATCCTTGAAACACTAGCTTATATAACTAAATAGATGAGTAAGTATTTGAGCCCTAGATGAGGATCCATTTGTCTTTCACAGAGCCATCAAAACTGACAGTCTGAAGGAACTCTTGCAGGTTTGTGATGGCAAAAAAGGTTTCATGTGTGAGTGGCAGTATCAAAAGCGAGTCCAAGTCTTCTGCTTCCTTAACACTCTTGATAGAGATTCTATCATTTCTGGCAAACTGAAGTGTCCTGTGTAAACCTCTGTATGGATAAGAGTTGTGTGCATGTTCTTTTTCCCGCACCCTTTTGTCCCCCAAGGTTTCCAGGATGTTGTTTTTAGTAAGGCGTACACATGTAGGTTGCTAAGGGCAACTCTCGCAATGAAAACTGGAGTTATAGTTGGGCCTCTTCTAGCAAAAGTAGCTATTAGATCTTATTGTTCCAAACAAAATCAAATAGATGGTAAAATAATGCTATTGCCCTTTGTATACAGAGTCCTAAATGTAGGTCCATAGTGTATTTGTAAGCATTCAAGGGAACATTTTGAAAACATAAGGATTTGCTTTGTAATTCACAATCCATTCGGGAAATGAATATAACTAGCAATTTCTCATTCCTATAAATAAAGCACCAGGGCTTTAGGTGGAGATGACTTGTGGCCATTTTCTCTCTTACTTTCTCTAACTTTCTCCTCGCTCTCTCACTCTATCTAGGGAAAGTTGCCAACAACAAGCAACTATTACTAATAATCACCTCGGAGCAACATATAGTATCATTAAAGTCCTAAAACTAGGACTGTTTCTATATTACAACTGGTAATAGCAATCCTATTTGTTTGGTCATGTCAAATCCATGAACAAACTAATCAGAAGTTAACAACTAGCACAATGCTTAGTAATCTAAAATAACAGTTGCTAAATTATTTATCTAAATGAAGGAAATATATATACCGCAATATTTATTTTTTACATATATCTATTCCACGAGGATAGATGATACCCTCAAGAGTTTAGTAAACTCGTCCACACCATGAAGTATAAACTAATAACATAATAACAACTCATCTTCCATACATAGCTAAAGTGAATTCAAAACATTTTACACTGCATATGCATATGGTAGCTCATAAAACCAAGTTTGGTTCTTCTGACCCTTCAATCCCTCAAACTCAGAACCAACTAAAGTTGAAGTCTATCCATCCCTCCAAAACCAGTAAAAAGAATAATGGTATTAGCCAAATATCCACTCAAAAAATATTCCATATATCTCAGCTAAGACTCGATGCTCTTGAACACAATAGTAGCCTCTCATCTCATACTCGTTGTCCGCTTTATAGCTTTTGCCTCGCACCAGCACGAGATCATTATAAGTAGGTCACTAAAAACACAATCAACACACGACAATCAGCACACGAGAATGAGAGGGTGGGTGGGGGCCTAGGGCGGTGGCGATTTGGGAAGAGATTCTATCAGGTCGTGGAGGCGCCGCGGTGGCGGCGATTTGGTGGAAATGAGATCCTCTGCAGTGGCTAGATAACTTCTCTCTCTACATTCGTCGGAAGTCTGGCCCCTCATTTGTATCTAACGGTGACTAGAGGATATGTGCTGCCCCCTCGCTGGGCTTAGGCCCAGCCCAACATTGGCACGGCCTGGATAAGAAGACGGGCAGGGGCAACACCTCGTTTGACCCAATCGACCAAGCTGTGGCCAATTTTCTGCAAGTCTATGCTAACAAAGTATTTTTATTTGATGTAAAAAGTTGTGCATTAGTTATACAACTTCGTTCTATGCTAACAAAATATTTTTATTTGATGTGCAGCCTGGAATAGTTGTGTCCATTCGTGAGCAGCTTTATGAGGTTATTTTCTTTGTTAGGGCGAGCGCGAGCGCCAGCTCCGCTCCCCCATAAGCATGTGTTAAGTTCAGATATCTTCTGTTGTTATAACAACTTGTTTTTTGTTGAACTTGTTAGTGTAAACCTAATACTTTAGAAGTTCCTGAGGTATTTTTTGTTTCTCAACATGGAAATAGAGCCGAAGGTTTTTGTCTCTGTTCACAGGAATTTAGTTTAAATTTGTAATGATAGGTTTATTACTAAGTTTGATGAATGATTGTTTAATATGTGTCATCCTAGATGTCACGGTAGCATTGGTACGGACAATATATTAATATTAATAAACAATTAAGTTCTATGGGGCATTGATAGTGTGTGTGTATATATATATATATATAGAGAGAGAGAGAGAGAGAGTCTGGTTGATTAGGCGGCATGTGAATCAAACTCAAAGCTAACTGCCCATCCGTTTCAAATATTCTAATTAATTGGCTTGTCCTAAACGTCATACATTTGTAACGGAGGGAGCATTTGTGAGGCTACTATACGACAAGATGTTGTTTTCACAACGAGATTAATTTTGTTCATTGCATGATAAAACTCTTTGAAAAAGAAAATTCTGAAAATAGGTGGAAGCAGTTGCAATTTGGGCTAGTTAACAGAAGAGAAGGCTCATTCACTAGCTGCAAGTGGACCACGAAGTGCTCTGCTTTCTGCAGCGTCTAGTGAGTGACCTTCCTCTGTTTCTGTTCTCTAACTTTACGAAATGCTCTGCTTTCTTGGGCGCACAGATGGCTGAACACTAAAAAAGCACCAGCGTGACAATGTAGGAGTAAAAGCACTCAACAAGGAATTGATCATGTTAATGATTCCAATCTGGAATCCAAACTCCAAAGTGGACGGTAACTCCAGCAAATTCAACAATGCAGAACAAAGACACCAAACATGCACTACTACATAAATCTTTTCTGAGGCGGTCAAAATCGATTTTTCTGATGCGGGCATCTTACCGCCTCCGATGAAAGGTCACAGTTAATCAGACCTTTACGGAGGCAGCTTCTTTGCCCGCCTCGGTAAATAATGTCACGAACTAAAAAATAGCCCCACCGAGCCGAGTGGCCCATGGAGCCTGGTTCCACGTGCCACCGCCACCGCTGGCCGGATCCACATCCCCCGCTACTGCCAATGGCCGGATCCACTCGATAGTCGCCGGATCTACTCGGTGGCATGTTGCTGGGGACTAGATCTGCTCGGCGGAGGGACGCCCTGTGGCAGAACCTTCTAAATTATATGGCCCACAAGCACCTGACATTGTCCTAAAGACTTCTGTCAGTCATACTCGTACACCATATAACCTAGAACGTTCCGTCGGGTGAACCCCCGATAAACCACGATTCCTCCAGGATCGATACTTACAGAGACATCACAGTATTACAACAGTTTTCATACAAAATACCAGAGTAGCGGAAGACTTACAATAACTTAATTTACAAAACTTTTATCAAACTTATACAAACCAGAGTAACATTATTACAAACAGCGGAAGTATCATTACGTAACTTTATTACAAACACACAACGAAAGCGCCCTGCCCACGGGCCACACAACTTATTCATCAGCAGACTCTTCCTCGATCACCGTTATGCAACAAGGGCCGTAACACACTTGTTCACACGGTTCACCCGCAAGGGGTTGAACAAACCCCGAGTACAAAAAAGTACTCCGCAAGACTTACCCGACCAAAAATTAGGGAGAAGACTCGGGAATCTTTGGCTAATAGGAATCAAGGTAAGGCTTTAGCAAGATCAAATGACACCTTTGCAAAAAGAGACTAAGCCAGTCCTTACTTTACTACATCAATCACTTGTCAATCATGTAACGGATTCAAAACTTTCCATCATCATCTTCCATCATTACTACGATGCCGGGACTCGGATCAAGTCTCCCATATCGTGGAGCACTGACGATTCGAATCGCTTCATATACCCAGCTGGGGCTTCCTAGCCACACGATGTATGCAGGACCGAACATCTCACATACATCAACTCGCGCTTGCATTTCTCCAGACCAGAACGGGTCCTAGCCACGAGAGTACAGTACACCATCTCCCTACGCCGTCAGTCACAACCGTCGACGGGTGCACTCGTAGTGTGGGTACACGCTACTTCCCGTCCCGGTTGTCCGTTCTCGTCGTGGATAGTACAAGGGCGCTTACCGCCATTAGCATGCGACTAGTACTATCCAATAACCTCATGATCCCAGGGCCAAACAACGGACGGTCCTTAACCGACTCACAAGTGGACGACACTACACCAGGGCACTAGCCCCTCCTGGTGCAAGTCACTCCACCCGGTCTCGATTTACTCATCATCATGCTCTTGTTGCGTACCCTTGACCCGATCAAAGTGAAGGGATACCAACAAGTAACATCAGGTTTTCATAATTGCCCTCAACGGGGATTTTGTTATCACATCTTTAAAAACATTTCGTAAAGCCTTTGCTATTTGCAGGGCTAAGCATACACTAGCATTTTCAAAATCAAAATAAGTATCCAGGGTATATATCAAGGTACGGCAAATGCATCAAATTAGGATCCCACACAACTCCTGTTACCTAATGCATCTCATCATCAACATACAATATAAAAGCTTTTCGGAATACAAGGAAGGGTTTGAATGCATCCGGGGCTTGCCTTGGGGCTTGACGAAGTTAGGAGCAGTGATGACACTGTTGAGATTAGGACCAACCTCTTCACACTGATAACCTTCCTCCGAGACGGGAGTCGGATCAACTACACGATTGAGATGCATGATTACAGTGCAGTAATAAAAGGAGCATGCGATAATGATGCAACGATTGTTAACCTATCTTGAGTACAACTTTCCTTCACGGTATAGTTGCACTAAGAAGGTATAACTAGCGTCGACGACGACGGACTAACGATACGCAATCAACATAAAATGCCGAAGGTCATTAGGGTTAATGACCTAGAGTCATCACTCAATCCCAAAATCAGGCAGCTCTAATAGTGATTAAGGGTAATTACTAATTTATTAACCATTTTTACAGTCGTTGACAGCCATTAATAACTTGCTAATTAGAGATTAATTAAACCTTAATTAGATAAAAGATTAATTAATTAAACATCAATTAATTAAAGTATTAATTAAGCATAATACAAAACTTAACCAAATCATGATCAAACTTCATAATTAAGATTATCATCACCTAATTAGCACACAAAACAAATTTCATGATTTTTGGACTTATATTTTAATTAATAAAAATCATTGAATTTGCATTTATTAATTAAAAGAGCAAATTTTTACACAGATAAAATTTATTGGAAAAACAAAGTTAGTATTTTTTCTAGGTAGAGCATCACTCAAGGAATCCAGAACATATTTTTGCATATTTTTACTTGCCCAAAATAAAATACAACAAAAAGATGAAAACTACATTTGAAATTAAATAAAGAAAAAGGAAAAGCATTTTCTTCTTCCGGGGCTCAGTGCGGCTCGAGTTTCGCACAGTGCCGCCGGCCCGGCTTAGCGGCTGCCTGCTTCCTCTCCCCCTCTCTTCTCTCGCTGACAGCAGGGGCCCAGCTGTCGGCGCCTTCTCCCTCCCTCTCCTTTCTTCTTTCTTCTACCGAACCGGCGACGACGGCGACCGGCCGGCCAGCTCGCCATTGGCGGCTTCCCCGACGCAACTGACCGCACAAAAGGATTCCTCTCCCCGAGGCGAACCTAACGAGCTACGACACGGCCACGGTGGCTCACCGGAGTGCGAGCGGCGGTCGTCGGCGCACCACACGGCGTCTTGGCGGCGCCGAAGGCGGACGCACCACTATCGGTCCCAATTGAACTAGACGAGAGGCTAGGGAGGTTGAACGAGCTCACCGAGGCTTGTCGACGCACTTGGTTGAAGTGGAGGAGCTACGGCGGCAGCTGGCCGGGGTGAAACTCGCGGCGGCGGTTGACTGCCGGCCGTGAAGAAGATGATGATCCCGCGGCGGCTACCGGCGATGTCAAGGGCTAGGATTGGGTTCAGAGGGTACGCAACTAACTTGCGGAGCTCCCTGCGCGAGCAATTAGACGACGATGGCGTGTGGATGGCGAATTGCACCGGCGACGGTGATGGCGGCCGACGGTGACAGAGAAGAAGGAAAAGAGAAAAGGGCGGCCGGCACAAGCTTTTATAGGGCAAGGATGCGTCGTAGAGGTGGCCAGAGGCGTCACGACCCTGCCCACGTGGTTGGTTGCGCGTGAAACCGGCGACGCCACGAGAAGAGCCACGGCGGCCGGCGGCAGCGGTGCCCGGCATGGGCTGAGAGGAAGAGAAAGAAGAATCCCCCCCATCTGTAGCACAGTGCCAACTCATCTTCCCCCTTTTCAAATTACTCCCAAAAATTGAATAAGAGTTGAAAAATTCCCAAAATACAGATTGCATAAAAATTCATGCTCTACAACTTTCATTTAAGAAGTTTTGTCAGATTTCAAATATATTTTGAATTGCATTTCAAATTTGAAAATGAGCTCAAATTCTAGTATTTGGGATTTCAAAATTACTTTTAAATTTTGAATAAAAGATGAAAATCTCCAAAAATAAAAGTTGTTTCATTTTTCAAGATCTACAACTTTTATTTAGAAAGTTTTTCATGAAACCAAATAATTTTTGAATTGGAGTTTAAAACTCAAAAGGGGATACTTTCCAATTTAGAGAACTTTTGAAATTAGTTTAAATTTTATTCAAAAACTTGAAAAACTTTATATACCAAAGTTGTAGAGCTAAAAGAGATACACAAACTGTATTTTTGGAGTTTTCCCAAATTTTGAATATTTTGAGATGAAATTAAAAAGGGGGCAAAAACACTTTGAAATTTAGGGTTTTTAAAAAGGAAATTCGAATTGGACTTTTGGGCAATTAATTAATGATGATGTGGCACTTTTTCAAACCCAACCAATAGTACACTTTCAAAGTACAAACTTCATACTTTGAAGTGGTACCATTGGTTAGCAACTTTTATTTATAAAATTAATTATGGTTAGCTCACCAAAATTGAAAATGAAATTCGAATTCCAACACTTAACCAACTAGGTTAGGGTTTTGGGATTCGGATTTTGAATTCAATTTTGGTTCTCGCTTTTGCATCATTTGACTTGTAAAACACGGTTAGGGTGTGAGTCGGGGTTAGCCAAGCACTTGCAAACATCAAGATTAGTTTTAGTTGGTTGCTTTTATAAAAGGAATCCAACATGCGAAAGGAGTTTAAATGATATACACATACACATATGATATGAAAGAGCTCAACCAATCCTAAAATTAATAAACTCATTTTAATTATTTACATTAGGGTTCTCTAATCATGAATGCTCATGCAATGATGATGATGACATGGCAGGTTTAGGTTAACGTAACACCGGGGGTGTTACACGCCCATGCTGTCGCCGCTACAGGGGACCGGATCCACACCACCGTGCTCGGGGGGGGGAGGGAGTGGTCGAGCCTCCGCCGACGCAAGGTCGGGCTCTCCACTGTCGCGAGGCCGTGCGCCTCCGCTGGGAGGGGTGGCATGCCTTCGCTATCACGCTGCCCGCGCCGCGCCATCGCGGCCATGCCTCCACCGCGAGGGCCACGAGGTGCCATGCGGAAGGGGTCGCGATGCCGCGCCCGCTCCTCTGTCGCGTGCAAGGCCGCGCGCCTCCACTGCGAGGGCCGTGCCGCCGGGCGTGCGAGGGGCCGCGTCGCCCGTGCGTATGAGGGGCCACGCTGCCATGCCGCTCCTCGATCCGGCGCACGCGAGAGGCCGTGCCACCGCGCCGCTCCTCTGTTGCGTGTGAGAGGTCGCGCGCGAGAGTCCACACGCATCCACTGTGAGGGTCGTGCCGCCGCGCAGCCGTTAGGGTTGGGAGGGAGCAGTGAGAGAGGGAATGCGAGGAGTGTGACAGCCAAGGGGAGGGAAGAAATGACTTAGGGTTTGGGAGGATCATGGTATATATACGAGGAGTCAGTTATCGGGTCTAGATGGTTTTATGGGCCTAATATTTATCGAAAGGGGTCTTATAATGCAACCGCTTCCATTAATGTACCGAAGCGGTTGCGTTAGAACAACCGTCTCGGTAAATAAATACATATTAATTGAGGCAGGTATTATTGAGGTGTCCGCCTCGGTTAATCGATTTTACGAGGCGGTTTCTGCAACCGCTTCGGTTAATGCAGAAAAGATTTTTTGTTGTAGTGATATACTGGCGATGACACTGAATATTATAAAACAGATAAGTTTCTTGCCAACTAGACGTACTGACTGATAGCTACACTCAACAACATCCTGGAACATGAAACTAAACTACTACGAGCACATATTTTCCCTGCTATCGGATTGAGTTACCTATTTATTCTCAAGACACAGATAGATTTACAGCACCCAGTTGATACGTTCTCGACGGAAGGTGTAACGCAGGGACTTGTGGACGACCATCCTGAACCCTTCTTCTGTCGACGAAGAAGAAGAGGTAGAAGAGGAGCTGCTGCAACTGCAACCATCGCCTGTGCCACGAACCATCTCCACACCAGTGAGCAGAGCTGCCGTCTTGCCTACATTGTTCTGGTACTCAGGGTACTCGTCCATCACCACCTCATCGATGATCTTGGCAATGCAGAACCTGCCGTCGCCGAGGTCGATGAGTCCAGCCGAGACCGTGTCCCACCCCACGGGCGTCTCGAGGCCTTCCTGCTTCCAGTGATGCTTCACCGTCACCGACGGTCTGTACGACGCGCCCCTGGCAGCGGCGGCGACGGCGGCACCGAGGTCCGACGACGCGCACAGGTGGTGCCTGTCGCTGTCGTCCCCCTCGTCCCTGTCGTCGGACCAGGAGACGCCGAGCCAGAGCTTGAGGTCGGGGAGGTAGTGTGGCGCGCCGAAGAATGGCATCTGCCAGTTGGTGGCGGCCTGCGGCATCCACTCGCGCCTCACCGTGTCGAACAGGTAGGTGGCGCCGCCGCCGCCGCCGTCGTCCAAGGGGCGTTCCGACACGCAGATGACGCGGCCGCCGTCGAGCACCTCGTGGGAGTAGATGCTGGAGGCCGGCTCGTAGAGGGGCGGCGGCGGAAGGCTGTCCCATTCCCACGACAGATCGGCGTCTGGGAAATTTGCTGGCTTTGGCTTGGAGTGGTCGAACCTGAGCACCTGGAAGTTGCGGTAGCCATTGTTGGCGCACATGACCAAGAGGTACCCCCTTGTGTTCATACGCCTAACTTAATATGGATCATTTTCAATTAATGATTCTATATTTATATTGTTTGACCTTTAAATGGTCTTAGCTAGGGATGAAAACAGATATGATTGAATATCGATATCATAAATATGTGGCATTGACATCAGCGCACAACACATCATCAACCTCATGATCAGAACTTACTGACTGGGGGGCTGCAGCTGCACGGCTAATGATCAAGATAAGTCTGAACACCGTGCCACCACCGGCGCAAGTCTGAACTCTGAAGTGCTCGGAAGAATGAACTGAACAGTATTACTGGAGATTCAGGTTCCTCTGCCAGTTGTGTGACCCGTGCATGGATCATGCATGATCAAATACTGATTTGCCCCGCAAAAAAGATTTATAGGTGCAGCTCCTATTCACACTATATATGTAAGGCTAATTGGAACAACTACATGATGCAAAATATTGATTATATGTTTTGTTATAGGTTTCTAGGGGCTCATTTCTAGCCATGTTGGTTGCCTCCTTTCCTTCGTGCCCCGTCGACGGCAGCATGGAACATGTATAACAGGTTGCGGGCTGGCTCGTCTTGCATCGTGTGTTTGTGGCTTTTGGGCTAGCCTAGCACCCAAAAAAAGAGAGAGAGCAATGAGCTTGTGCTGAAGAATGACATGACCTGCAATCACGCCCGTGCCTTGCCTGGCCCAGCCAAATCAGGACATGCTTTACCGAACCGTGCAAAGTGGCCCAATTGGCCATCTATACCTAGCCCAGTAATATTTGGGGACGGTTTATTAGTTGGTTGCAACATTTTGTCAATATGTGCTAATAGCTTTCTTTGTTGTGGTTTTCACACGGTTGTGTTCATGTCTCATATGTGTTTCCCTCACTTTCTGTGGAAGCCATATTTCATCGAATGCTTAGTTATATCAAATTAGGCCCTCAAATTTATAGAAATTTTTTCTTCAAACACATAGGAGTGCTGCATCTCTCATTATATATTATAATAAAAGAAAAAAACGGGGAAAAAGAACCCAAGTACAATTGGCAGAAATCATTTTCCTTGAAAAGAAAAAAGTAGCTTCATTCATGTTGCTATATGATGATTAGGAAGCTAGAAGCCTAATTATGTTCATGAATGCTGGCCGGTGTGGACTGGATACATGCATGCATCTCAATTCTCAGCAATTATACATGTTCAAAAGAAACTCCGATTTTCACATGCTTTTGCTATTCGTAATAGTTATGAAGAGCGATGGGCAATATGATGTATACAAGGAGATGGTAGCCAAAGGATTGAAGAGGATGGTAGGCTGGTTATGAATTCATATGAATCAATCTAAATAAATGGGTTTTGAAGTCTAAAAAATGACCATCAATCTAAATAAATGGGTTTTGAAGTCTAAAAAAAGACCACTAGTGTTCAGCAGTGTATGAAAATTGTCACTCTTCATATGAAAATCCATCTTGGTATGCATAATATGCTTCGATAGCCAGTCGCACGTCCTTTATTAAGAAGAGAAAAAGAAGCAAAGTAGCAGCACCACATGACACATCACTTGGAAAATTATAAAGAAGCAAGCATTAATTACTGACCGACAAGAGTTTTATTTATCACTCACACACAGGGTCCTAATAATGATAAGATGACAATAAGGTACTGAGGAAACTACGGCTGACTCATGAAACAAGTTCATTCTTCATTCATTTCTAATACTAGAAGGACCAACAAACAACTAAGATATATGAGAGGCAGCGATTATTTGATTTGGTCTGATTTGATTTATAGCACCCAGTTGATTCTTTCCCGACGGAAGAAGTAACGCAGGGATTTGTGCACGACCATCCTGAACCCTTCTTCTGATGATGAAGAAGAGGAAGAGGGATTAGGATTGGAACTGCTGCAACCATCGCCTGTGCCACGAACCATCTCCACGCCAGTGAGCAGAGCTGCCGTCTTGCCTACATTGTTCTGGTACTCAGGGTATTCGTCCATCACCACCTCATCGATGATCTTGGCAACGCAAAACCTGCCGCCGCCGAGGTCGAGGAGTGCGGCAGAAACCGTGTCCCACCCCACGGGCGTCTCGAGGCCTTGCTGCTTCCAGTGATGCTTCACTGTCACCGACGGTTTGTTTACACCCCTGGCGGCGGCATCGACGGCATCACCGAGGTCCGACGATGCACACAGGAAGGTGCCGCCGCCGTCGTCCAACGGGCTGGCCGACACGCAGATGACGCGGCCGCCGTCGAGCACCACGTGAGAGTAGATGCTGGAGTCGTCGTACAGGGGCGGCGGCGGAAGGCTGTCCCATTCCCACGACAGATCGGCGTCTGGGCAACTCGCTGGCTTTGGCTTGGAGTGATCGAACCTGAGCACCTGGAAGGAGCGGTAGCCACTGTCGGAGCACATGACGAAGAGGTCCTCTGCTTCTCCAGGGGCTGGGGCAGGGGCATCGTCATTGGCATCAGCATCGGCGACGGGGACGGGGGCGGAGATGACGATGGGATCTCTACCGTAGTAGCGGAGGCCGCGGGGCATCGACCAGGCGGTGTGCGTGTCGGCGTCGTAGACCAAGGTGTTCCCCTCGTGGCTTCTCCAGAGGATCCGGCTCTCGCTGATCCGGGGGTTCGCCAGACCGAAGAGATGCTCCTCGACGCCCCTACGGACCATCGCCGGTCGGAAGTTGTAGGTCGGAGCGGGAAGCGACGATAGATTCCTCAAGACCGCCGCTGGTTTGGCCGCTGCTGCTTCTGCTTCAGCCGTGGTTGGGTAGAAGAGATGCTCCGAGACGTCCAGGCGGTGCAGCGAGCACACGCTGCTCGTGCAGTTCTCCGCCACCAGGTTCACGAACCGCCGCCGCCGTAGCAGCTTCGTCGTCATCGTCCAGGCGGCGGGATGTGATCAGGAGCGGCGCGCGGCAGGATGCCAGGATCAAGCCCAGAAGATAGACTAGGTCGATTCAGTTCCATTTATTGGGCCATGCATGAAAGCAGGCCAGGTTTCAAAAAAAAAAAAGAGAAAGCAGGCCAGGCTCTCGGCTCTCAGCTCTCAGAACGGGCCTTGTTGACTTTGGGCCGGGCTAGCTCCATTTGGTTTACTTGTACTATATATATCAATTGTAGATTTAATTTTGTTATTAGATTTGGCTTACGATGACTGGATTATGATTTTTCTATCTTTTTTTATTATTTTTTGATTTTATGGTTTTTCTATCTTGCTGAACCACACCCGATCGAAGCCGGTCTGCTGGTCTATCTTTATTACGAGGTTCGGCATTAACGAGTTTAGCATTAGCATTACTGCATTAGTCACGGCTTGGATAGTACTGGAGTTTTGACTCGAGTCACCATGTTGTGTTGTAGACAGAAAATGCTCCCCTAATTAAGAGGTCGAGAAGACATGCGTGCCGCCAATATACATCCGTGCACGAGATAAAAGAATTGTGTGCAACTAAAATTTTTTTGGGTTCTTTTTAATTTGGTTCGTGTGCAAATAAAATACAAAGAAGAACAAGTACTACAATAAATAAAATATATTTTTTTAGGTCCATGTGCCAACTCCCTCTCCCCTCCCTATTCCGCTCGCCACTAACACCGCTAGGGTTCCTAAACCGCCTGCCCTTCATCCCTACCGCCTGGCTCATTGGAACTCTAGCATGCGCAGAACTAGGAGGAGCATCTCGTTCGTTGGAGCTGCTGCCATCGTCTTTGTCTCCAATGGTGGTGGTGTGTGTGTGTGGGTGGGGGGGTCGCCAGAGAGCTCGCGGAGGGGTGGAGGGAGGGTACAACAAAGGCTGGAGTGGGGGTGTGGTGCGGTGGCGGAGGCCAATGGCCGACGCCACGTCGCGCGGGGTGGATGAGGCATTAAGAGATGGCGGTCGAGTATGATAAGATCCCCACGATCCAATCTATAAATGGAACTTTAATTCCTTTAATCTATTTTCTCTGTACCTATTCTATAGCTGTAACTGTTGTTCATCTACTATCTCTGACATTAGATGGTGCTGTAGCTGGTGAAATTGGTGTGCGCATTGAAGATACGAATTTATTAGTAACACAGCAAATGACCATATCATTAAAAAAAATTTTGACCGTAATGTTTCATGAACATTTTGTACGTCCATCCACATATATAAAAGCGCTCGCTACACGTTCAAACTTTAACATTTTTTTCATTCATCTCATGTGTACAGTGTACTTCAATTTTCTAGCGAGACGAGCGAGTGAGAGTGCCCAAGTGAGCATCCAAAAGAAAATCGACCTCAGGCCCAGCCCAGCCCAACCCGACCAGGCCCAGACGAAATCAGCGCACCGTTCCCAACCAACATTTCGAAGCACGAAGCAGAAAAGCCTTTTTAAAATTTGGTTGGGTCGGTCCACTAGCGGTTGCCGTGGCGCTCCTCCTTCCCTCGTACGCTCCTCGTCTTCTCTTCTCCGTTCACACGCTCCTCCGGCCAACTTTTTACTACTGTTGTAGCGGCAGTAGATGGATAAATACTACTCCAACTGTACTTTGTCTCCAGTCCCCATTCATCTCATCCCCACCACCCTCCACTTGAAATTGAAACTCAAATCAAATCAACCCAAATCGAGCGAAATCGATCAAAGCAGTTAGTTCCCCGACCTCCCATCCCCAACGAGCGAATTCCGGTGCGAATTGGAGCCCTCCTCCTCCCCCCCGCATCTAGGGTTTCGCCCATGGACCCCGGCGCCAGCTCCGGCGCCGGCACCAGCGGGGGCGGGGGCGGGGGCGGGGGCGTGGGCCGGGCGGGCTTTGAGCGGGCGTGCCGGCTGCCCAACACCGTCCACCCGAGGTCCTGCCGTCGCTGCCGCTCCCCCACGCTCCCGCGCGACCTCGGCTTCGACGCGCTCCGCGACGACGAGCCCCTCGCCGTGCCCGACCGACCCGACATGATCATGCAGGCCGCCAACATCGCACGCATCCTCGCCGAGACCGACGTCTCCCACCTGTGAGCGCCTCCCACTTCCCTTCCCTTCCTCGCCTCCTCATTCCCCTCCCCCTCGTTGCTAACTCCACCTTCCTTCCTGCTTTCCTTCCTTCCGCAGGGGCTTCACCCCGGAGGACAACGTCGACGTGGATCCCAGCCAGTGCTCCTGGCTCTGGAGGGAGGTGCTCAAGCACAACCCCGACGCCTTCAAGGTCAAGGCGCCCGGCCCGTCCTCGCAAGGTAAACGCTCTGCAAATTGAGCCCCCCTTGGGTTACTTACTCCCAGCCCCCAACCAACCTTCTAGCTACTAGGTACTGTGCTACTACTAGCTGCTTTCTGCTGCTCATTTTAGTCAACATTGTAGTCTGTCTAGTTCCCAGCTGTTGCTGCTGCTGTGTGTATGTATGTATGTACTAGCCTTGTTAACGGTACTTTGCAGTGGCCTCCCATGGACTGAACAACATTTCTTAAGTTGCTGTATCCTGCCACCGCCGCCACCGCTGCTTAGCACTGCCTCCCCGATGGTTTCATGTGTGTGTCTGGCTTGCTGCTGTTTGGAAGGTTTTCACTTGCTTATGGCGTTTCGACAAGCCCATTCTCATGCCATGCAGTCTGGTACCAAGAAATTGCTATTCCAATGATCATCTATCGAGCTATGTCGTTGCGCTGTGTATCATTGTGTTTGCAGCGGGGGCGGGGAAGGCGGTTTTACGTGTGTTCCTCAGCTTTCGATGTCCTATAGTGCACGGAGATGACATGTGCGCCACGTAGCTCACGGATTAAATGCCTCCAAGCAGTTCGCTTTTGAACTTGTGCCAATCCCTGCAGTTATTGTATGATTGCCAAGTGGGGTGGTGCTTACAGGATTTTCTGACTGCTGCTGTGCCTTTTGCGTTGCTGGCGTTTGTGTAGTAGCACTGAGGCGTTTCTAGTTCCACGGATTGGGATGGAGGACATGACGATCGTTAAACATCATATACAGCAGGACAGTGAGCACTTGTGCAGCTCATGGTAAAACATACCTTGTGGGTGTTTCCTAGGCCATAAATGCATCATTAGTTCAGGAAATGACCTGGGTTACCTGGATTTGACACGTACGCTGGTGTCTTGGTTGGTTCAGAGAAACAGGGTTCAGTGGATTATTCTAATTCTAATATAGATATAGATAGTTCTAATATTGTAAATCAAGTTGCCAATTCCAGCTTAGTTTTAGTGTACGGTACTACAGTCACAACTCACAGCCACAGTGTACTCTTATGTCCTGGAGTTGTTCATGTTCAGAATGAGGTCGCCGTTTACATTTTACCAAACGGTACTAATCAAATGCCCAATAGTTCATTTTCTGTTATTAGGTGCATCAATAGGTAACTTTCAGTTCTTAAAGCTTATTTTTGTCCACTCCATGTGCATGTACCCTGTATATAGCATTAGTGATGTACCACTAGAAGGCCACACCTCGAAAAACCTGATTATCATTTATTTCTTACTGCTGTATACATGGGATTTTTTTTTTTTTGTTGAACTAAGGATATTTATTTAATGATACTAAAAAATTTGCCCACCCGCCCCCGCCCCCCCAACCCCCCAACTTTGATCAAATGTTTTTTTTTTTTTTGTTTTTGTCCGGTAGTCCCTTTACTCACAATCAGGGGTGGACCTGGACCTGGGTTGGCTGTGCCACTCAGACCGGTTTGCTGGACTACCTGAGTTTTTTTTTTGGTGGTTGGGTGAGTTTGTGTTGAAGCATTTAAAAGCTTTGAATGGTGGTTGATGCCAGCACCTTGCTCGATGGCTTGTGTGCAGTGTCATTAAGGCTAAGTTAGAGTAAGGGGAAAGTAAATTTTGCCCTAATTATTATGTCGCAATGGCTTTCCAACAGCGAAGCTCTTTTTTTGCTTTATTTTTTTTAAACAAACCTTACGCCTTGTCATCCAATTCCCGAGCTTCTCTTACTTCAGTGGATCTTTTGATCTATTTTAGCATGCTTGTTTCTCAAATCTGGGATGCTTGAATGTTTATAATCCTTTCCCTGCCTAATTGGATGCTAGTTTTCTCTGTATGAGCTCCATGCTATGTATAACTATTTGATGGGGACTGGACTGTCTAAAGTTTCCTTTTTACCCCACAAGTCCCTGTCCCGATTTTTCAAACATTGGGTAAGGTGTCAAAAATTTGTCCCTGTCCTGATTCCCGAAACATTGGTTCAGCTGTCGACAATTTGGCATGCCTTGCTAATGTATCATCTACCGGATCATAAGTGGGGCCAATTTAACCATTAGTGAAGTTAGAAGGACTAAATTGCTACTTTCCTGTAACCTAATACATCCTATTTTAAAATGATTTGTTCCTTCTATTACATCCACCAATGCAAACTGCACTGTACCAACGATCATCTGGTATTGTTAATTTGCTTTATATACAAACCTGGCTGTACTGTATCATGTGCATGCTGTTTATAGGAACACATCAAGCTCTAATTGGTACAATAGGAAGTTTGGAACAGCTCTGTTGTAGCCTTGTGGTTTGTGGGTGCAACCATTATGTACACGCAATATTAAGTGCGTGTGATGTTCTCATTACTTGCTTTATATTGTGGCCTATATTGTTTTGTGGAAATAACAAGTCCATGACCTTCTTAATATTCAGATTTCCAATTTTGTAGGATGTATTATATGTTTCTAACTTAATTACTTAATTCAATTCCTTCTATCAGACTAGAAGGTTTTGAAATTTGGCAATTTGCTCATCTGGCATCTTGTATCTTGGCAATATAATGCAGGCTTGTATTGCTGCTGTCTATCCTTATTTTTAATCATGCCAAGCTATCAAGCTCAAAATCATTGTGGTAGTGTGCTTGCTAGTTGAGTCTGCTAGTTCTATGGTCTAATAAAATTATCGACGGGTAATATTTTTTTATGTTTAAATAATACGAGTCAAAACAGTTTCTGTTTGATGATAGCGCAACATTTCTATGGAGCTGTAATTGCTTTTGATTTTGTAAGACTTTTATCTTGCAATATGTAATTTTTTTATTACATTGGTCAAGTTTTTCAGGTCCATTTGGAAGCCCAGGATATCAAAATCAAGAACATGAGAAGCACTTTGAGCATCTTACACCTAATACGAGCAAAGCACGAAATGAATCTGCATTTCCTCAGGATGAAATTGACTCACATAGAGAGCATTTTCGTGTAAGTTAGATACCACCAGTTTCTTATTGATGTCAGTTCCTTGTGCTAAGGGGCTTTCTGTTGTAGAATGAACTTACCCCGGATTCAGTTGCTTCAAAGAAGCCAAAACTAAGGAAGAAAGAAATTAACAATTCTGTTTCAAGTTCTGCCCCCAGCATTCCTAACAGTCAAGGTTTGTTTCTATTTGCCCATTTAGCTTCCCTTTATTTTTTTCCCAAATTCTACTGACTCTGGTTATAATTATGCCTTTTAGAAATTATCACTACCTTCTGTGAGGTGGTGGAGGATTTCTGTGGAAAAGCCGAAACTCCTGACGATGGAGATGGCGGTGACTGGTTGTCAATCCCACTTAATGATGTTAAGGTTCTTGTGAATGAAATTACATCTATTCGATCCAAAAGGATATTGCACGAGGTTCCTATGGATACAGTTACAAGGTTATTAGATGTGATTGACCGTCAGATTCGATGTTCTCAAGGTTTGTCAATAGATGTGAAGGAAAATGTGAGTTACCATATCATAGTACTTTACATTTTTGAAATTTGCATTTAATTTTATCTTATTCTGTTTCAGATATCATTTATTAAATTTCTTGCATGTTATAACTTAACAACTGACAAGTGCTTGATACCTTCAGTCTGATGGCGTTGATGCTGAACCTCTGGTTTTCTCTGCTTTGGAGTCCAGTCATGCTGCGTTGGCAATTATGACCCACCATGATATGCCAAAGCAACTGTATCGAGAAGAAGTATGCTCACACTGAATTCCTTTCTCAGCTTGTTGTGAAATGGTATGGTTATGGTTGCTGACTCTTTTCCTATTTTGCTTCCTGAAAAACAGCTTATTGAACGAATTATTGATTTCTCAAGGCATCAGATCACAGATTGTATGGCAGCAAGTAACCCAACCTTCCGAGCTCTCTACAAACCAGCTGAAAATGTCGCAAACAATGGTAATATCAAAGTACATGCTGATATTTCTTTTTTTCCCCTTTGAATATGTAGGAGAGCTGCATACAGTTGCATTATTTAAGTAAAAAAAAAAAAAAAAGTAAGTACATGTGTAGATCATAACCACTTGACAGGGTACACTTGTACACAAACAAACAGTTGTAACATGGACACCGCAGAGCAGGTAGAAAATCACAAACTAGGATCAGAGCCCCTAAGCTCCGTTAAGCACTTAAGCCTTTCCACCCTTGCACCACATTGCAGGCTCTTAGTGAATTGTACACCAGCCATGCATTGCTAAACTGATATTTCTGTCTTTGGCATTTCATGATTGTCGAGCCACATTCCTTTCTAAGTTGGTTACATGCAATTCTCTGTTTTCTATGTTTTATATGCCATTTTGTACTGTAGCGTTTCATGAGTGACAAGCTTTTATTATGCTTGTGCCCAACCAACCTTTCTGCAATAATTTAGTGCTACTCCCTCTATCCTGAGATAAAAGAGATTTTGAATTGTCCTAAGTATGAAAAAGCTTATCAAAAAAGAAAAAAAAAACAATATTTACGACATCAAATTAGTATCATTAGAAATATTATTAACTGTTCAAAAAGGCGCTCTTCCATGTTTGCCTAGGCATGCCTCTGCGCTGGGCGGAGGGGTACCGCCTTGGGTGTCAGCCCGTCAGCATTGGTATGCACGCAGATCCACCTAAGGCAGGGACGCATGCGGGTGATGCAGACGTTGGCGGCAGTAGGGGGAGAAAGGGACGTCAGCTGGAGGTCGCCGGTGGGGAGGCGGAGTGGGTGGGTGGGTTTTGGTGTGTGTGTGTGGGGGGTGTGTGGCGGGGAGGAGGAAGATGAGACGCAGCAGCAGGACGGGAGCAAGCCAGCGCTAACATGGGGGAGAAGGAAGGGCGAGAGGAAGAGCTGCTGCCGTCGGAGGCAGGAGTGGGATTTCGGGAGAGAAGCATCGGGCAAGAGAAGAGTAGCGTCGGGAAGAGAGTCGAGCGAGCAGCAACTGGCGGCTGGAGATGGAAGAGAAGCATTGGCTGTTAGGGTTACACACTATATATATGAATTTGTTGGACTTGGATGAAAATACTGCTAATGGGCTTCTTTTGGCCTGCTTTGTCGGAGCTTAACGGGCCTTTCTCTTCAATAAAGTCTACTTATCTCTTACTTCCATTTCTTTTTAAGACATATATGTGTGTATATGTTAACGCCTTGGTTACACCTAGGCGCTAGGCAGGGAGGGTCACTGCCTAGAGAGCGCCTAGCGCCTTTTGTAACCTTGTTAAATGCAGTTTCATAGTTTACCTCTTGATGAGGTAGATGCCAGAACTCTTCTATAAACTTGGTCAAACTCAGAATAGTTTGACTTAGGACAAACTTACCCTTATATTTCAGGATGAGGGAGTAGCTATGATGATCACCAGTGATGACTAAATCTGACTTTTAGAATCCACTTGTACATCACACATTTTTTACATATATATGTATCTCTCTTTTGGTCAACTAGGAGATGATGATGATGATTTGGAAAATGGACAAGTTAGCAAAAGGAGACGTACTACTAATTTGAGCATGAGAAAATCTTCAAACAGGTACATGATCAATACACTTCAAATATTTTCTTGTTTCTGGTTTGTAATGGGGCACTACCGGGCACTAATAGACTTCTATTTTCTTTTTCTGTGTCAGAGTTTCTGCTTCTGTTTATTCCGCTGTGCAGAAACTGTGCTTGATATTGGGCTTTCTTAAGGAACTGCTCACAACAGTGCGCTTGTCAGATAGTTGTATTCTGCAGTTAGCGAAAACATGCTTTACTACATTCTTGGTGGACAATATGGAGCTATTACAATTGAAAGCGATTGGGGTTATTTGTATGGTAATTTTCTGCCTATTTGCTCAATCTTTTTTCTGCATATTCAGTTTTCAAAGAATTTGTTCACATTCAAATCCTTGCACAGGTGTTTTCGTCGTACACACAGCACAGGAGTTACTTGGTTGATGAAACACTTCACCTTCTTCGAAAGTTGCAGTTTTCCAAAAATGCCATTAGAACCTACCATCTAGCAGATGAAGACCAAAAGCAAATCCAGATGATAACAGCACTGTTAGTTCACCTGGTTCAGTTTAGTGCAATTGTTCCCGACAGCTTAAAAGGAACAGTTGATTGGACCACTATTGTTGATGCCTCTGGTGATGCTGATTATTATCCAATTAAATGCCATGAAGCGGCAACAGAGGCTTGTTGCCGTTTTTGGACTGATGTCCTTCAACGTTTTACTGCTGCTAAATCTCAAGATATGTCGGAAACGAAAGGAATAATAGATAATCTTGTTCAGGATTTCTTAACGATACTATACTTGCCGGAGTATCCAGCTGCTGCTTCTATTCTTGAGGTAACTTTCCTCAGCAGGCTGTTGCTATATCTGTGATCTTAAACATAGCATGAGACAACATTAGTATTATTGATTCTTGAAATTCAGGGCATGATTGGTTGGGTGAAACCAGCCCATCCTGGCTACCGTGATGCAGAATTGGGATGTTTAGTTGGCCGGGGGAACCTTGGTGGATGGGTGGGTGGGGCAGGGTACACAAGGCATCTATGGTCCTGGCTCCGTGGAAACAAGATTGAGATCCGTTTCCTGTGGGCCTGGTTGGCGGGGTGCTGCCTGCAAGTGTAGGTAGGCAATTGCTAAGCTAAACCTGGCCCACATGCAAGCAACCAATCAACTTCCAATCCACCCTGGCCCGAGTGAAGCAAGCAAACCAAACGCCTGCTTGCATGCCCACAGGCTGGTCATGCTCGTCGTGGTTACGATCTGCCTGCAGGCCATGCTGGGCCATCTAAGCAATCACATAATATTACTGTTTTAATCACATTCCACGACTTTGTTAAGTGTTTTGCATGGCCCTTAAATACTATTTTATTTATGTACAGGTTCTCTGTGTGTTGCTGCTTCAGAATGCTGGATTGAAATCTAAGGACACTAATGCTCGTTGCTTTGCTATTGATCTTCTTGGTGGTATTGCATCGAGATTGAAGCGTGATTCTGTCATCTGTAGTGAGGAGAAGCTCTGGATATTGCAAGATCTCACTGATGCAGGTAGTGATGGCTCGAAAATCTTGAAAAACAAGTGCTGTGTTTGTCTTGGTGGAAGAGGTATAAATATAGCCTGTAATGAATGTGGAAGATGTTTCCATTCAGATTGTATGGGGGCTGGTAGTCAGGATAACTTACAGCGTGATAGTGTCTGCCCCTTGTGTTTTTGCAAACAACAGCTCAATGTGCTACAGTCATACTGCCAGTCACAAATTAAAGAAAATGGCAAAAAAACTGCTGCCTCTGCTAGCAAGAAATCTGCTCAACCAGCTGAGGTGCCAGCAGTTCATATTGTTCAACAAATACTACTGAGTTATCTCCAAGAAGCTGGTCCACAAGATGATGGGAACCTGTTGACTCGATGGTATGTTGCATGGAATGTTGTGTTGTGCAAGAATCCTTGGATATCTATAACCATTTTGTATGCAGGTTCTATCTGTGCATCTGGAACAAAGATGACCAACATTCTCAGGAGAACATCTACTATCTCGCTAGATTAAAATCCAAGGAGATCCTGCAAGATTCTGGCAATGGTCTGGTAATTTCCAGAGATTCAGCAAAGAAAATTTGCTTGGCACTTGGTCAGAAGACCTCATTTTGTAGGGGTTTTGATAAAATTCTTGCCCTTCTTTTGGTAAGTGGTTGCTTCCAGATATTTCAGTTTAATCTATATGTTCTAGAGTTAATTCCCAATGCTTTTCAGGCTAGCTTGAGAGAAAACTCCCCTGTAATAAGAGCAAAAGCCTTACGTGCGGTGAGTATATGTGTAGCCTATGAAAGTATCTGTGTAACCTATGAAACTATATGTTTTGCATCTTTCTCATTTGGACATCATTCATCAGTATCTAGGACTTGACTTCTCTGTAGGTCAGCAGTATAGTTGAAGCTGACCCTGAGGTTTTGGGTGACAAACGTGTCCAATCTGCTGTTGAAGGGAGGTTTTGTGATTCAGCTATTTCTGTTCGTGAAGCTGCCCTTGAACTTGTTGGGAGGCATATTGCTTCACATCCTGATGTGGGCCTGAAGGTCAGTAGACATATGACATATCAAGTTACCTTATGACATATTTGTGGGCATTGATATGGTTTACTAAGCATCTTCCCATCACAGTATATAGAAAAAGTTGCTGAGCGAATAAAGGACACTGGAGTCAGCGTTCGCAAGCGTGCAATCAAAATTATAAGGGATCTTTGTGCTTCAAATCCAAACACGGACACAACTCATGCCTTTGTGGAGATAATTTCTCGTGTTAATGATGAGGAGTCCAGTGTACAGGTGAGCTGATAGCCTGATATGAAAAATTATTGACTGATGTCATGAAAATATATTATGTGATTGCAAATGTTTTGTTTTCTTTCATTGCCGTTTCAATTTTATTTTGTAATAGGTTAATTCTTAGGGTGTGTGCGCTTAAATATTTGCTCTCATGCGTTAGTGAAGATAGTGTGGTTACTTAAAATTACATGTTAATTGGGAAACTCCCTTGCATCTTTTGTTTTTCCAAATAAGAAAACATCCTCATCTGGAAAATTTAGATAACATAACACAAAAAGAAAGAGTAAGTTGTTAATGCACATCTTTCTGTATGTACCCCCCCCCCCCCCCACACAACACACCCCAAAATTTAGCCATACATAATCTCCCTAAACATGAAATAATTTTATGACACCAATCTTGAAGGCACACTATTAGTGTGGTCAATCATTTTTGTGGTTTCTCCTTGACGCCATAAAGGACATCAGTACAACACCGAATACAATTTATGATATTACAGAAGAACATGAACATTGTTGGGCCTGCAATATTTATGTTGCTTTCGATTACTAATACCAATTGAGTTAAACTATCTTCACTACTTTTGTAGGATCTTGTATGTAAAACATTTTATGAACTATGGTTTGAAGAACCAATTGGGAGTCATAAGCACTTGGTTACTGATGGAAGTTCAGTTCCAATGGAGATAGCTAAAAAGACTGAGCAAATTGTTGACATGTTGAGGAAGATGCCCAATCACCAACCCCTGATTACCATCGTAAAGCGTAACTTGACTCTTGATTTCCTCCCTCAGTCAACCAAGGCTGCAGGGATTAACTCATCCATGATGACATCAATTCGGAAGCGTTGTGAATTGATATGCAAACGCTTATTAGAAAGAATATTGCAGGTACTTTCTGACCCAATCTGATAGTGAATTTGTGTAATTGACAATATGAGACTAATTCTTGTACATCTCTTTCTTGAAGGTTGAGGAGGGAGCTGCTAATGAGATGGAAATCCATGCGCTTCCTTATATTGTTGCCTTGCAAGCATTTTGTATTGTTGACCCCACACTCTGCATTCCAGTAACTGATCCTTCTAAGTTTGTTGTGACACTTCAACCATACCTTAATATTCAGGTGAGCATGGTTTGCTTCAGTCGAATTTTATGATTTTACCCTCATTTTGCTAACTTTATGATTTCGCCCCTGTTTTTTTTTATTGAACTGAAGGTAGTGTTTACCCCTATTCCATTAAGTCCACTTAATGGTGTCAACTCAGCTATTAAAGATTTAGTTGGCTCATACGAATTGGCCCTACTTCTTTGATTACTATATCATTTTGCCCCTATTTGACATTTAGTTACATTTTACAGATACCAAAACAATTTTGATGACAAAACTCGACAAAATATGCATACACTTCAAATTTGAGAGAACTTTGCAGAATGAATCTTAAAAATTGAATAATATCACCCAAAGCAGGGTGCAAAAATCACAAACTTAAAAAACAAGGACAAAATCACAATTGGTTTTCCAGGGCAAGAACATTATTGTCCCTTTATTTATGACAGCCTAGGGTTCCATTGGTGCTGTGGCTGCGGCTGCACATTCTGCACATTCCTACCACATCATACTGTTTATCACCTTCTCTGCTAATTGTGCTGCAGACATGAACCTATATGTGTATATGTTCAAAAATTCTGGTGTTTTGTGGGTGGTTTTTGACTACACATATGCTGTAAACAACAGAAAAGTTCGATTATTTTTTGAAGTAGCTATATTCTTGTTAATGTAGAACATATATTCTTGTTAATGTGATCAACTAAACTTTTGTGCAGTGTGAGTTTGTATAGTACTTTCCTGCTACAGTCAAAATTACAGCAAAAGTAATTTTAATAATTTCATTTAGTTCTGTGCACAATTACATATCTGAGCTATCTTATTTGGAACTGAATGCAAGTTCATTAATGTCTATGATTATCCATCATAGTTTGCCATTTATTTCTCCCCTACCAATGCAATTTCATTTGCTCCTGATCATCTATATCTACAGGTTGATAATAAATCAGCTGCCCAGTTGCTTGAAAGTATTATTTTTGTGATTGATGCTGTTCTTCCACTCATAAGGAAGCCACCACAAAATGTTGTTGAAGAACTTGAGAAGGATCTGAAACATATGATAGTTCGCCATTCGTATTTAACAGTTGTACATGCCTGTATCAAGTAAATGCATTACCCCCCTTCCCTCCCTAATTACTGTTTGATAAGCATTGTTTCTCCCTATGTCCTTTTTGGAGTTGAGAATTCATTTCATGAGTTCATATGCTATTGATGTAATTTAGATGGTATTGGTCGTTCTGAATGTTTTTATTCTTTGTATACTTTTTATATCCGCTTCTGCAGTATTACTTGTTATTTCATCTCCCTACTCTCTCTTAAGTCTTAACAACTTGCATATTTCTTATCTGAGTTGTTCCTTAAAAAACAATATTTTCTCTTTTGAAATAAGTTGTTGATTACTATCAGGAAAGCCTTGTCATCTTTCTATCTAAGCTAAAAATGAGCAACAAATTGCAGAAAGGTTTCAAAGAAAACTAATGCAGTGTTGACTATAGTGTCTATATGTCATTATGTTGAGCATTTGTGAACATTTATTTATTTATTTATTTAAGCATAGTTACTAGTTAGTTATTGAGTATCTTATATTCGTATATTAATCATGATTCCTATTCTGATCAAGTGCTAATTAGTTCTAGATGCAGTTTTAGCAGCATCAGTTGATTCTATCATTGATAATTGAGCTAATTTGTTTTCTTTTCCTCTGATCATCTTGCATTCTTGCCAGACTTACATTGAAATTCTTGTTTATTTCTCTCTTGCCTTTTTACAGGTGCCTTTGTGCTCTGAGCAAATCAGCAGGTAGAGGTCCAGGCTTAGTGGAAAACCTTGTTAATATTTTCTACAAGCATCTGTCTGCAGCTAATTCAGATAGTCAGGTATTATTCCATTTTTTGATTCATTGAGTGAGCTGCAATCTTACACAAATAAAAAATTGAACTTATTTCACATAGTTTTTTTTGTATTATGAGGCCTATAATTATTCCATTTATCTATCATGTGCACTTGAGGACAACTGTAGAAGTACATTTAGTATTATTTATCTTGTATATATATTGGGCGTGAAAACCACTCTCTCTTTACCAAGCTCTGTATGCTTCCCTCTCCCTCCCTCTCTCCCTCTCTCTCCCTCTCTCCTCCCTCCCTCCCCTCCCCTCTCTCTCTCTCTGTGTTTCAAACATGCAGCTTTGCTATGTTTAGCTGATTGTATACATTCTGGAACACAGCTGTTGGGTCGATCACTGTTTTGTCTTGGACTCCTCCTTCGGTATGGTTATCAATTGATGCTAACATCTGAAAATCAGCTTGATTTTCCCAAGATTATCAACTTGCTCCAGAGAAAATATCTTCTCAGGGATGATTTCAGCTTGAAGGTTCGAGCTTTGCAGGTGTGTGACCACTTGTAATTCATTAAGACATAAAATATCCGATTGGTGATTGGATCATTTGTGCCTAGCTGGCTAGCTGTATTCAATGTAGTTTATGGTGTGTTTCTATGTGACTGGCTGCTCACTTTTGAATCTTGTTTACAAGCACCAGATATCTATGCATGGTGATTAGTCGAGTTAGGGTTTAGAATTTGTGACATTATTTATTTGAGACCCATAGCAACTGGATAGCATATATGACAATGCATAGCAAGTCAGCTGTCTACATAACTGTTGCTTTGGTTGTTACAGGGTTGCAAATTTTATTCTATTTTGTTTTTATTATATGAACTGTTCCATATAAGATGCCAATTTCCCCTTGTACATTCAGACTTTGGGATACATACTTATTGCGAAGCCTGAATTTATGCTACAAAAGGATATGTTGAAACTCATAGAGACAGCACTGTCTTCTGAGGTTGATTATAGATTAAAGGTATGTCATTTTGTAATTGCATCTTCTTTTGGTAGTTATTTTCTGCTTGAAAAATTAAGTAAATTAATCCACCTGTTCAGATTCAAGGACTTCAAAACCTCTACGAGTATCTCAGAGATGCTGAAAGCCAACTTACTGCTGAGAGTACTGCGAAACCTCCTGTACAATGTGAAATAAATGGCGGAAGTGAAGTGCCTGTTGCTGCTGGTGCTGGAGACACCAACATATGTGGTGGTATTATCCAATTGTATTGGAGTTCTATTCTTGAAAGGTGCTTGGACACAAATGATCATGTTCGCCAGAGTGCACTTAAGGTGAATTAAGCAGTCATTATATTTCATTTCACACTTTTATCTTATCATTTTACAATAGAAATAAGTTATTCTTCTTGTAGATTGTTGAAGTTGTACTTCGCCAGGGTTTAGTTCACCCTATTACCTGTGTTCCTCACCTTATAGCACTTGAAATGGACCCGCTGGAGGGGAACTCAAAGTTGGCTCATCATCTACTGATGAATATGAATGAAAAGTAAGTTGGCCCAACTCCAACTTCACATACTTATTTGTTTTATTATATTTGGAATAAAACACTATCTGATCAGTCCAAATTTGTTTGCAGGTACCCTTCATTTTTTGAAAGTCGCTTGGGTGATGGACTACAAATGTCATTTAAATTCTTTGAATCCATAGTCAGCAACCATAAGATGGCAGCAAACATAAAATCAAATCCAATTGCATTTGTCAAACCTGGCATATCTAGAATATATCGTCTTATCCGTTCAAATCGAAATTCCAGAAACAAATTTGTTCACTCAATAATTCGGAAATTCGAGTCTGATAGCCGGAGTCGCAGCCCAGTTAGCTTTCTTGTGTAAGTAATTTAAGTAAAAATACACTTGTTGATGCTCTATGCTTTGATGATGTATTGACTGTCATTTGTCTACACATTGCAGATACTGTGCTGAAGTTCTTGCATCCCTGCCTTTCACATGCTCCGATGAACCGCTTTACTTGATCTATGATATAAATCGAGTTATTCATCTTAGAGCTGGAGGAGTCGAGGGTAATTTGAAAAGGTGGACCTCTATGTCTCAACCTCAAGACATGGTGGGTGTGCCAACATTGCCAACAGCGAGTCATGTTGTCATGCAAGAGCCTGGGGGATATTATGATAACGTGGGATATTTCCCTGAAAGGGTGAATGACAACAATCCTTGCAGTACCTCAGCAGATGTGGACGTGGCCAAAGTGCCGGTGGATGTGGATATGACCAAAGTTCAGGTGTGTTAAAGTAGATCTGGTGGTAGGGTCAATTATTTCAATTGGTCCGTCAGGGAGGCTGCTGCCCTGAAACCTTTTTCATCTTATAATTTTCACTAACTTTTTTTTTTCTTGTTCTCCTTTATTTATTTATTTATTTTTTTTGCCAGGGAGATTGCCATGATGCAATAGCCCTCCAGCTACTACTGAAATTGAAGAGACATTTGAAAGTTGTTTATAGTTTAGATGATGCTCGTTGTCAGGTATGGCTTGCTCTCTATTTATACATTGGTACTGCTATTATGAGTGCATTTACATGAGACATGGTCTGTTTGTGTTTTGAATACAGGCATTTTCTCTAAAGGAGCTTCCGAAATCTGGAGAAACATTCTCCAGGCAGAACGTTCCTTTTAATATTGGCAACACTAACATCAGTCTGCCGAGCTGCCTGCAGGATGTAGCTTCTGTTTACCAGGTACTAAATAGTGAACTTAAGATTCCTTAGCAAAACAAAGCTATGTAGTTTATGGTTTGGTATCTGGCACGTACTACTCTTTTTTATTTGAAAGATATATCCTACCCTGTTCACTGTTGATGCTGATGTGGTTTGGCGGACATGATGCTCAGGATTTCAAGACAGCGCTCCGTGAAGATTCCATGGACTTTGCTGCGTTCGTCCCTTCAGTCCAGACTAGGAAGCGCCCAGCCCCAAGAAATACAACAAACCCAACCCCAAGAAGTACAACGAGAGTCAGGAGAACGGCTGCCCCAAGTGCTACAAAATCCCGTGGTGGTGCACGGGGTGGCGATTCTGACGATACTGACGACGACGACTGGACTGGGGGCCCAAGAATGCTCGACTTCAGTGGGGGCGGTCGTGTGACAAGGCAGAGGGTCCAAGTATGATGTCTCTGGTCTTGGTGCTTTTGTACATTCTAGGGAAACCTATAGCAGCTGACACAAGGAGAGTTAGGGTTGAGTTTTAGGTTAAGGTCGTTTATTTAGGGTACATAGAAGCAGAAAGGAAAGGAAGATAGCTTTTTACTTAGATGCCATTAATTTGGAGCACTCCTTTTCTTGCTCTGCCCTTGTCCTGTTTGTAATTCCCGTCGGGCTTTGGCAACTGACAAACGGGTTGTGCTCCGGCTTCTGATCTGATCTGATTCAATGGGAATGAAATTATTCCTACTTTTGTTTTGCCTGTGTAACAGTTTCCGTATGTTTCGTGTAAATTGTCCCGCTCGCGGATGTTGTATCTGTACGTGTGTTGCCTTTAATAAGTTCATAGAAATTGTCATGGTTGCTCGATAATCGTTCGTCATTCTCATACCAAGCATAAAGAATGGATGTGATTACTCAAAAAAAAAAAAAAGAATGGATGTGTGATTTCTGTTATTCTCCTGGGAAGGAGCTGGATGCACCGGTAAAAGAGTACGCTGCAACCAGTCAAACAGTAGGCAGTAGATTGCTGCTAGCAAGCAAAGATATTTTGTTTTCTAAGTTGATTTTGATTATTGAATTTGTTGTGTAGGAGTTTTTTTTTTTTTTTTTTTTTTGAGGGAATGGAGTACATGTCTCCACTCCAGCCTCCAGAGCGGATAAACCCTTTCGTCCTGGCCCATGTTTGGTTGCATGGCCCCTTGGCCCGGCCCGGCCCGGCCGATGCAGATCGGTAGTGCAGGGGCCCACACGTCAGTCGCTCAGGGTCCACGTCCACCCAGTGTGGTGCCGACTGCCCTCGCGTCGTGGCGCACCGGATCTCGTCGCCGCCCTTGCCTGCCTTTGTCGTTTGTTCCTCGCGAGATCTCGTCGGCGCCGTGCCTCCCTCCCACGCCAGCTGCCCTCGGCCACCACCACCACCTCCTGCGCCGGCGCTCCTGTGAGACGCAGTTCGCCTGCGGAGCTCGATCCCGTCGCCGTCGCCCTCGCCCTGGCCTCCACCCCCAGGTAGGAAGTCGTCGCTTTCGGTCAACAACGCCCATGAAGGCCCATGGTCGAGGGGTCTTCGTTAATGGAGTCTTCCTTCCTCTCTCACTATTTGGGGTTTGGGCTCTTCGGTTATGGGATTGGTGGAGATTAGTTGCGAATTGTTCCCCCTCAAGTTTGGTTTTCCAATGGTCTCTCAGTTTGGGGCTACAATGGCCTCAGATCGAATATGAGCCTGCCCTGATCTAATTTCCCTTCTCCTTTTGATTTGATCTCCAATCTAATTCAATCATCACTTGATACGTCTTATTAGGCTATTTGAAAACTGGGACTACTGTTTAGGGATCTAACCGGGCACGAGGGGAGGAGCACTAATGCTGCCTGCTCTCTCTGCTCTGTTATTCGGCTAGCCTGAGCTTGTGAGTGATGTCTCGGCACAAGAGAACCTGGGAGAGATGCTTTGAGGCATTGCCAAGGGGATTCAGTTCTCCTTCTGCGCCATCTATGAGCAATTCAGTATCCATGTTAGTTCATACTTGTTTGTTCCCTACAAATTCTTATGCTAAGCTAGATTAGCCCAGTCTATCAGTTGCCACTGGACGCAAATCTCAGCTGTTGCGTTGGAATGTTATTTTTTGGCTTCATGTTTTGTACTGGTATATCACAACACTAGAAATTTACTTTGTTAATTAAGTTTTATTTGTAGTCGTGAGAAATTATTTGTCATACACATGTGACATTGCTTACTGAAGCGACTGTTAATCTGACCAAAATCAGTGCTTCATTGTTGGGCCTTGAGAATGTATAATTTGAGCTGCATGTAGCAGGAAAAAGATTTTAAGAATTCATCTTTAGTTTGGTACTGCCTATCAATTATCTTTGTATATCTGCACACCAATTTGCTTCACAAAGTCCTACCCTACTTGTGGACTCAGCTTCCTGACATGTGTTCATGTGTAATGGTCTTGCAGATGTTTCATGCTTTTTTAGTCCCTTTGAGTAATTAACATCGATTACACAATCATGGAAGAGCAGCAAATCAAGCCATCGGATCTGCCACCCACTAGTTCGGATAGCCAGGATTCAGCTGCAACTCCTCCTGTTGCCAGTGCTGACCCTGTTCGTCCGGCTGCTTCAACTGATCCTCCAAGTCAGGTTGCCGGTGCAGCTCCTGCTGCTGTTTCTTCACCCACCGCTGCTCCTGCAGACGATGCTGCAGGGCGTGAGGCGCCAGCATCCGTGTTTTCTGCATCTGGTTTATCCTCCTGGGCTAAGAACCTAAAAGTTGCTCAGCCTTCATCAGGTCAAGAATCACCTACAGGAAAGAATACCTTTGCCCGTTTCACAAGTGGCCTTGGATTGCGTTTGTCTCCAAAAGCGCCACAGCAAGATGAGGGTGCTGAAGGAAGCACCTCCCCAACAACAGGACAGCCTGGTGTTTTTGGTTCTTTGACCAAAGGCATTGTGGATTCCTCTAAGAATGCTGTGAAGGCAGTGCAAGTCAAGGCTCGCCACATGGTCTCACAGAATAAAAGACGATACCAGGTACTTCTAATTCTATATGGAATCTAGTCTAGAGATGAGAATTTGACGTCTTCAAATACTCTTGTTGTTCACTTCTCATAGTGTAACATAATCAGGTTGCAGTCACACAAGTGTTCATTCATCACCTTCATTGATTGTATGCTTGATGCATTATGTGCATTTGTGCCAATGCGCATTAATTCTAATGACTGCAGCTTAGATCTTTACAATAATCTATTTTCTCATATCTAACTTTCAGAAAGTTTGTACGCTTTGCTCAGGTTTATCTAATTCTCACATTTTGTGTTCCTACACATGCTCGCAATATCAATAGGTCCTAGGCACATGGTAGGGTGAGGCTTAGATCCTAGGCAACCTTGTTGAACGTTAGTTTCTCTATCAGGGAGATCTTGCTTTGTGCCTGATGATGATAATAAACCATCACTTCTAGGTACATTGATATAAACACTAAGGGCAATTGGAGAACGGAAAATTTGCTTACACAAGAACCATCAATTTGATGATGCCAATTAACCTTTTTATAAATCATGTGGTATTGATTCTTGTCATTGACACCTGAAGAAATTGTATGTCAGATCATATTAGTGATGATCCTTTAGTTATTAAGTTTTGTAGATTTAATATAATAGAAAAGGTGTAATGATCTGATTCTGCTACTTTATCAGGAAGGAGGATTTGATTTAGACATGACATATATTACTGAGAACATAATTGCTATGGGTTTTCCTGCTGGTGATTTAAGTTCAGGGCTTTTTGGATATTTTGAGGTCAGTATACACGCGAGATTTTGAAGTTTCCTTATGCCCTCATGGAAAAAGGGAAAGTAATACTCCATTGCAGGGTTTCTACCGCAACCACATGGAGGAAGTCATCAGGTTCTTTGAAATGCACCATAAGGTAACTTTTTGCTTATTATTAAGTTTCTTTCTTACAAAAATTCCTTTACCCTCCCGGTACGGTGTTACCTTTTCCTTCTTAAGAAAAGAATGTTAATGTCCTTAAGTGAATTGTTTGCCTATTTAGTTTCCAGTATTCAAGGAAGCTAGATAAGTCTAGATTCTAAACTTTAATTATACAGAGAACCTGTGTTTGAGGGCTTATCTTTTTTGTAGTCATGTAGTGAGCTAATAATGCATTTTAGTCTTCTAACTTAATCATTATGTTACAGGGAAAGTATAAGGTGTACAATCTTTGTTCTGAAAGGCTATATGATGCATCTCTTTTTGAAGGAAAGGTATGGGTTGCTTACTATTTCCACATTTATAGTATACCTAAGGCATGATACTCCCAGCCACCAACCAAAAAAAAATACTAAAAACTCAGTGGCACATCTGCTGTTCCCATCTTTGTCTCATTTTCCTTATTGTATTTTGGTAATTTGACAATACTTGTGTTGTGCCTTGATGTCAAATGTTTGGCCTTGCAGCATGATGAATTTTGTTGGTGTATTATATTGGAAAATCAAATTTTGTGTGCGTATTTCAGGTGGCCTGCTTTCCTTTTGATGATCATAACTGTCCTCCAATACAACTTGTCATATCATTCTGCCATAGTGCCTACTCATGGTTGAAGGAGGATATAGAGAATGTGGTGGTTGTCCATTGCAAAGCTGGTAAGGCAAGGACAGGATTGATGATCTCAAGTCTTCTACTATTTCTAAAGGTAAGGTTACCATGCATTGTATCGGTACCAATCAGAATGATACCTACTGCAAAATCTTCACCAAATTTCTTACAATTTGTGTTTTTTTTTTTTCTTTTATTACGGACAGTTCTTTCCTACTGCTGAGGAGTCCATTGAATACTATAACCAGAAAAGATGTGTAGATGGAAAAGGGCTTATTCTCCCAAGTCAGATTGTGAGTGACCATCATTGTTATGAAAGTTGATTGATATAACTTTTGTCTTCATATTATTCTGAACATATTGGGAAAACTGCAGAGATATGTGAAGTATTTCGAGCGCATCTTAACTTACTTCAATGGTGAAAATCAGCCACCCCGAAGGTATTTATACCTTTTCAACCATGGTGGCAAAATGATATGCTTGTGTATTTTGCTTTAGAAATTAATCATGTGATTACACTTTCCAGGTGTATGCTTAGAGGGTTTCGTCTTCATAGATGCCCCTATTGGATTAGGCCATCAATTACAGTCTCTAATCACAATGGTGTGTCCATTTAATTGAAACTGAAGTTGCTATATGTCATGATACCATAATTTAACAATATACTGTGTTTTGATATCTTCAGCATCAATTAATCAATCTGTTATGCAGGTGTTCTTTTTTCTACAAAGAAGCATCCAAGAACAAAAGAACTAATGGTAAGCATCTTTCATTTGTGAACCACTCTATTTTGCGTTCAGTTACTCGTAGTCATAGGTTTATAGTTTCGTCTGTATTCGGTTTGCTATGGAATATTTGGGTAGCTTATATTATGAATTCTTTCTTCATAGTTTGTTGCCTGTTGGCATAGTGGGTAAGGACACCAATGTTTTTATATAGCAATGCTAGATAAGGGAATGTCTCATTGTTTTGGAAGGATATTGTACAATTTGAAGCCAACTTAAATGACTAGTACCACTGACCAATGTATTGATATTTGCATGGATATGTCTCTTAGTACAGCATAATTTTGATATGCAAACTACAGTTGAGGATAAATTCAAAATATTGCATTTTTTTTCCTGTGTTGCTGTGGACATAAATAACAAGAAGGCATTCCCAGAGTGATGCTTCTGCTTGCTGCTTCTTGAATAAAAAAAAAAAATACAAAAGAAATATATCTTGTTTTTCTATGACTTACAGTATGTCCTGCGAAAACTAATTAGTACCATTCTAGATATTTATTAATGCATACTTTTATGCTGAATGTGTAGAATTTATTCCTCTGTAATCTCCATTGGAATCTAAATTTACTACCATAATTTCAGCCAGAAGATTTCTGGTTTTTAGCACCAAAGAAGGGGATTATGGTTTTTGCATTGCCGGGAGAACCTGGCTTAGCTGAGGTAGCTGGTGATTTCAAGATCCAGTTTCATGATCGACAGGGAGATTTTTACTGGTGAGCTCGATGTAGTTATAAACTAATAATAATAATATTTCCTAGATATATCTGTGCTGTGTTACTTAATGGTTTCATTTTCTTTTTGTTCCATGTTTCATAATGCATGCATGTATGCATATTATCTCGATTGGATGGCACCAACATTTTACATGTGAATCCAGAAAATAATCGCTATCCTGATATTTAATTTCATTTATTCCCGATCCTTTTCAGTTGGCTAAATACAACAATGATGGAGAACAGGGTGACTTTGAATCCAACTGATCTTGATGATTTTGACAAGGTGAAGGCTCCTTCATTTAATAGTATTTATCACTATTTGTGAAGAGTGAATAAGAAACTATTTAACAAGATGTGCCACTAAATCCTGAATGCTATTGTGTTCATACTTTGTTTTTATGATATCGGAAAAAGATGTTAGATACTCATTTGTTCACACATCTTAGGTAACTGAATACTAGTGTCTAGCCTTGCCTAGTTTACTTTCGCTCCTGCTTGGTCATTGAGCTGAAAAATCAAGGAAGCTTAATTTGTAACTGAGTGCATATACCTCTATTACCTATGCATAAACACTTATGATCATTAGGTCAAGGAAACAGACATTTTATCAATAGTTACTTATTTATTTAAGGATTGCTTGTTTGTATTTTTCTGTTATCAGTGACAGTGTTGCAATGTTGTGGCTCTTGTTTACCAGTTCTTGTTAGGACTTGAGACTAAATTACTTTATAATTTTATCCAGAGAAAATTGCCATCACCTGGGTTCCAGGTTGAGGTTGTACTGGTAGATTACGATGGTTCACAACCACCAAAACCAAAACCAGCTGCTGGACCTGCTGATGATAAATCTGATGCTGATTCCTCGGTTAGCACGGTTGCGAAAGAAAATAATGCTGCACCTGCAGAATCCAACAAGGGAACTGGAAGCAATGATAAAGATGAAGTCTTCTCTGACAGTGATGGGGAGGATGGATCATCCAAGGGAAGAAAGGAGGAGACTGCCAGCAGTGGTCAAAGCAGTGTAAATGCTGCTAAACCATCGCAAACAAGCAACGTGGAGAAGGATGCATCAGCTGCTGCTAGTAGACTGGATAAAGTAGCTATAACCAGCGAACAAGTAACCACAAAGGCACCTGATGGCACATCTCTCAAAACTGTTGTGAGCAGCAAGGCCAGCTCCACCACCACAGCAGCACCAACAGCTGCTGACTCTTCCAGCATGAGCGAATTCAAGGCGATCGCAGCAGATGCCTCGGTGTTCTCGTTTGGAGATGAAGATGATTATGAAAGTGAATAGTGCTTATATGGGTGTTTCGGTTTCCGTTGTACAGTTTGGTGCCTCTAGGACCCCACATCATAGAATGCCAGTTTGAAGCAGCTGGGAAGAGAAGTCGAAAGAAGTTAATTCATTCTTGCGTTTCGTCTCCAACGTAGCAGTGTCATCAATCTGATGTTGGACCCAGATGAAACTTGTTGTAGCTCAACCAGGATTGAATCTTCTATTTGTTTACAGAAATACCTTGTACACGAACTTAAACAGTGCAATTACTTTTATTAAGCGCGTGCGTCAGGAAGATTCTGTACATGAACTTGTGCGGTGCTAACTGCTATTCATTCTGTTCAAACTTCAACTAGATGTCTGAAATTTCCTGATGAACACACTTGGGTCAAACCTTGTCTCTGGCTCATCTGGTAACAATTAAGGTTCGAGTATACAGAACCTGAAGTAGTTTCAGTACGTGTCAAGTAACTGTCCTGCTCTCAGCCGCCTCATTCCATATATTCGAATCTGCCATGTTTCCAAGCATGGATGAGGCAACGCGTGTGATGCGTATTTGATAAGTGTGTTTTCTTTTGATTGAGGAGCCATCTCTATTTTTCCTGTAAAAGTAGGAAAACCTCTCTAGACGTGTTGAACTCAATCCATGGCATCTGCTACCTTTCGGTCTGTATACTTGTTAAGGTGGCACGTCCTGAATGAATGAAAGCCTTTGAGAATTATGTGGGGTTTGGGCAGGCAGACTCATGCAGTTCCTTTATTCTCTGCTTTTCTCATCTTCAATTCAAATGGCAGGATTAAAGTTACTGCAACAGAATCTAGGAAATGGAGGAGCTGGCTACTTCTGGCATAATCTTGTGCTCTGTGATCCTATCCTACCTATGGTGGATTGGTCCATTACGTGTGTGTATTTAAAGAGTTGTACACACCACTAATGCTTCACAATACTTCCTCGTCAACATCTTGTATGCTTCTTCACAACTTTTTATCTCAAATATGCAAAAGATTTACGTTTATCATTGTATTAAGAACAAGAGTTTAAACATACCGACAAAGCGTTTTTATCGAGCGCCGAAAGTGGTCAACCTAAAACAACTGGTGGGTAAATTTTACTTGTTGATTGACGCCATTTCGTTTGTAATGCAGTCTTGCTTCTACTTGTGCTTGCATTGGCTTTACATTGTTGTCTATAAATAAGATGATCTTTTTGCTCCAATGTCTAAGTCATCTTCTTGTTGCTTTGTAGTGATCGGGCATGGTGAAAATCTGCTGCATCGGCGCGGGCTACGTCGGCGGCCCGTCCATGGCCGTGATGGCGCTCAAGTGCCCGGCCATCGAGGTCGCCGTCGTGGACGTCTCCCGGCCGCGCATCGACGCCTGGAACAGCGACCGCCTCCCGGTCCTGGAGCCGGGCCTGGACGCCGTCGTCAGGGCCTGCCGCGGCCGCAACCTCACCTTCAGCGCCGACGTCGACCGCCACGTCGCCGACGCCGACATCGTCTTCGTGTCCGTCAACACGCCCACCAAGGCGCGCGGCCTCGGCGCCGGCAGGGCGCCCGACCTCGCCTACTGGGAGAGCGCGGCGCGCGTGGTCGCCGCCGCGTCCCGCCCTGGCACCGGCAAGATCGTCGTCGAGAAGTCCGCCGTCCCCGTCAGGACCGCCGAGGCCATGGAGAGGATCCTGCAGGCGCACGCCGCCGCCACCGGCGGCGCCGCGTTCCAGGTCCTCTCCAACCCGGAGTTCTTCTCCGAGGGCACCGCCGTGCGTGACCTGCTGTGCCCCGACCGCGTGGTCATCGGCGGCCGGGACACCGACGCGGGCGCCGTGCGCGCGCTCGCGGACGTGTACGCGCACTGGGTGCCCTCGGACCGGATCGTCACCACGGGGCTCCGGTCGGCGGAGCTCTCCAAGCTCGCCACGAGTGCGCTCCTGGCGCAGCGCGTGTCGTCGGTGAACGCGCTCTCGGCGCTGTGCGAGGCCACGGGCGCCGACGTCTCGGACGTCGCGCGCGCCATCGGCAGCGACGGCCGCGTCGGTGGCGAAGGCGGCGGCTGCAGCAGGTTCCTGGACGCCGGCGTCGGGTTCGGCGGGCCGAGCCTCCGTCGCGACGTGCTGAGCCTGGCGTACGCCTGCGAGGGGCCACGGCCTGCCGGAGGCGGCGGAGTACTGGCGGCAGGTGGTGGCCGTGAACGAGTACCAGAAGGGCCGGTTTGTGCGCCGCGTCGTGTCGTCCATGCTCGGCACGGTGGCCGGCAAGAAGGTGGCCGTTCTGGGGCTCGCGTTCAAGAAGGGCGTGCGCGACACGAGGGAGTCGCCGGCGGTGGACGTGGTCCGGGGCCTGCTGGCCGACGGCGCCCGCGTCAGCGCGTACGACCCGGTAGTGAGCGAGACGCAGATACGGCAGGACACGGCGGCGCCGGAAGTGGAGGTGGCGAGGGACGCGTACGAGGCCGCCGCCGGCGCGCACGGCCTCTGCGTGCTGACGGAGTGGGACGAGTTCAGGACGCTGGACTACCGCCGGGTGTTCGACGGCATGATGAGGCCGGCGTTCGTCTTCGACGGCCGCAACGTCGTCGACGCCGGGGAGCTCAGGGAGATCGGCTTCGTCGTGTACGCTGTCGGCAAGCCGCTGGACGCCTGGCTCAAGGGCATGCCGGCGGTGTCGTAGCCGATGAATCGATTTCTGTCTCTGATGTGTGTAGTACTCCTAATAAAATGTAACAAAGCTCAAGACTTTTTCTTTGGCAAATTGTGCTCTTTTTTCATTCAGAGGCAAATTTCTGATTTGCAAATTAAAAGCGAGACGTAGAAAGCACTGAATGTGAACAATGGGATCCCGAATAGAGACATTACGAGTTCTGAATAAAAGACACTGAATGTGAACACTGGGATATCGTATAGAGACATTAGGAATACTGAACAATCCATTCACACGAGGTTGAAGATGACATTGCCGAAAAGGCCACAAGATGCAAAGTTGCAGCATTATGCATATATTCCCATGATAAGTGGGTGCAAGTGCAACTTTATGCATGCATCATGCATGTTCCTTATACATCCCAGGAAGAAATGAATGAAGCTGAAATGATATAAAATAAGTATATCATGTATATATATAGTCACCTAGTTCCAAATTATAGATAAAAAACCTAAAACAACTTATAATTTGGAATGGATGAAGTAGAAGGCAACATATAATGCTACTAGGCTATGTAAATGAAATCTAACCACACACACCAAAGATTTTGGAAAGCTGTCTATATATATATATATATATATATATATATATATATATATATATAGATGCATGGCTACATTACTATCACAAAATAGAAATAGCATATATAAACCAACACAGGATCTGGCATGTTTATTAATTCTGAACTGAACTAGTATAGTATATATGACATGCTTAATAATTGCAATATACTCACTCTCTGTTCCAAATTATAAGATATTTTGGTTAGATTTATAGTAAAACTCATGTATCTAGAAATGCTAAAACATCTTACAATTTGAAATGGATTGAGTAATATATAAATCCGTAGAGCTCTTTGTTGGAACAATGTATAACCTTGTGTAACTAAAATTTTGTCCAAGGCTGCCGATTGCTATTGCTAGACAGTTGACAGTTGACACCACCACCCTATATGCATGCCTATATGTATATGTTACAATCAATTCTTCTTGTCTCGGTCTGTCCAATCAGAAAATCAACAATAAGAAAAGTCGCAAATAAACTGATGGATCCATGGAATTAATAAAGTACTTAATTAACTATCCATGCCTCATCGCCGGCGGCACCATGTCGTCAAGAAGCCCCTTGTCGACGGCCGCCGGAGCAGCAGCACTGATGCTAACCGGCGGCGGCAACGACCTCGTCGTCGTTGTTGACACGGAAGCCACTGGCATGGACATTGCAGCTGAGGACGACGACAAGGGCTGGTGGTCGTTGCAGTGCAGTGGCAGCAGCTCCTGGTGGTTGCAGTGCAGTGGCCTTAGCAGCGACGTCGTCGTCGACGTCCCGCAGGCGAGTGGCGGGCCGTTGTTGACGTCGTCGCTGCTGCTGGGAGCGTTCTGCTGAGGCGGCGCCGGTGTCGTCGGGAGGAGCAGCGGCGGCAGTTGGTGGTCGGCGACGACGACGCCGCTGGTGGCGGTGCCGTAGAGGTGGTGCGCGGAAGAAGAGAATTGGAATGGCATGTGGTGTTGGCCGGCGGCGGCTGCGAGTGCGGCGGCGGCGTGGAAGTGGTGGGCGCGCGGGAAGGCGACGGTGTGGTGGCAGTGCTGGCCCTCGTAGGTGGTGATGACGACGGAGGGGTCGTCGGAGGAGCGCTCCACCCTCTTCTTCACCGTGCACTTGCTGTTGGTGCAACGGTAGTAGCTCCTGTGCATACAGGTACATGCATCATCATCCCATAACTACTTAATTTTAGAGTTCAGATAATGCAGATGCATGTATCATCAGCTGATCCTCTTAGTTTATTTAATTAAATTAATTTAATCCACATATCACAGTACTATATCTATAACTCCTATATTTTCAAACCCACTCTAGTCTATTCTCTTGATCCTGATTGGTTAAGAGCTCAATGATGATGTCATCAGAGGAGTTACTCCCACTAAGTCTCTCATTTATTTCCCTTTTTAAAATAGAAAAAAAGTCGTAGCACCTAAACCAAATATTGTAATTAAAATCTAATTGCACCATAGTATTCCTCGCAATAAACTCTTCAAAACATGATCCCACATGAATATATTTCGATAACTTTTTACAAAAATTTAAACCGTTTCTAAGAAAAAAATCGTTTGTAAGGGAAAATCTAGCAAAACTGCATATCACATGGATTACATGTGGTCCTCCAAAAAATATGCGTATAGATGAGATTTTGCGTGATGTACAGTTTAAATAATCTATACCATGTCAATAGATACAACCTCCATGAATTGACCTACTACATCCATATATATGTATCTATTAATTCATAGTTTTGACCATTATAAACTTTTTATATTTTTACTTCATACCCGCTTTTTATATTTTTACTTCATACCCGCAGAAGAACAACGCGTGGGGCATCCTACTAGTATACATAGTATTTAAGTATAGACTACCGTGGGTTAGTCATCAGGGTTTTTGTATGTGTTCTTGGTGGGGTTTATTCCTTAATCTGTGTGTCTGTAAGATTTTTAGGCTGATTATTTCTTAAAAACTAAACTATTTTTATTCTTCTTAATTAAATAGCAGAGCTCTTACTATTATATTAAAAAAATATTGCACTATGATTCTTATGTGTACACATAGATAGAGATAAATAAAGTATTTTTAAACACAACCAACCAACCTTAAAAAAATGCTTTTTCAATGATGATTAATTGCCCCGAGCTACAAAGAACATATCTTAGAATTGATGGTGTAGTGTATTGGTTTTAGAAACCGGCTCTGAAAATCATTTTTAACCATGAACGAAATAAAATCATTTATGCGCTTTAGTGGTCAAATTATGATAAAATTATGTTATATATCACCTAACAATGTCAAATTAAAATTCCAGGCACACCAGATCGAGAGAGATCAAAATGGAAATATATAAAAACATGGACATTGCGTATATGTACGTACCTTGGGAAGGGGCTGTTCTTGACGGCCTTTTGTCCGTACTTCCTCCAACGGTATCCGTCCTCGAGGTGGTCCACGTCGCTCTTGGTCATGAAAGCGAACCGCGGCTGCCGCGCCCGCTTCTGCCCCGCCGACGGCGACTTCGTCTTCCCCTGCGCCGGCGGCTTGCTCCTGCATATGCAAGATTTAATTTTCGTATATTACTGATATGTAACTTTATTATATAAGGTACGGTGAAGAAGACGACACACACAGTGTGCATGTACTGGTACACGGAGCTAGTAGTATGTGTGTACCGATCGACGCTATATATATGCGTGTGGCCGGTGACCTCCAACATACCTGCTTGCATGTGATAAGATGGCTGTACGTACGTACGTACGTGCGTAACTGATAAATCGTGCATGCTATGCCATTAATTATGCATATGTGATATAATCGTCCCTCTTGTTCATGCATATAGCCGCGGCCGGTTGCATTGTGTCGATCGGATTATATTATATATATGTATAGATTCGGAGGGCATGACGTGACAATCATTGTCTCATCTATGTAGATATGTTTATTATTATTATGACGTGACAACTACTCTCTCTATTTTTTTTTCTGAAACACTCTCTATTTTTAAATAGTTCTAACTTTAAATATATAGCTTTTTTTCTTCGAGTGGGTCTAGCCCGTATTTACTTTAGATACATAATAATAGTAAAAGTTATGTAATGAGAAAGCCAAATTGATTTATAATCTAGAGTATATAGAGAGGAATACTAAAAGTAGTAGTCATAATTAAAATGGTGTGATTCTCTTAGTGTTTTTAAGTAGTAATAAAACACTATCACTAATCATAGCACATAAAAATTCTTACTAGGATGCATTTAGTATGAAAAGTTTATAGAATGCTAAAACACTAATAAAAAACCCACATACTAGGAGAATTAGAAAATTCCAGTGGTGAATGAAAAAACTCAGGCAAGTTGTGTTTTTGTAGTGTAGATATGATGATGAAAAAGCAAAAGAAATAAATTAAACCTGATGCAAAATAATAAGAATAGTAAGGAGGAGAAAGCGCGTGGCTCTTGTGTATATATTTTATTTTATTTACTAGTTCAGTAGGATATACTGTAGGATAGGGAAAGGAGCTAGTAGTGGCTAGATAAATAAGTTTGCCGTGACGCACGAGAATCGCGGCGCAACGTCCGCTTCACTTCAATTCCATTCCCATCCTTCTCCTCTCGTAAAAATTTACCCAATTGCCCCTTCGTTCGGCCGTTACAACCAGAGAGGCCACCGCCAGTAATTTTCATCCACTTATAAAATCGTAAGTCGATTTAACATTTTTTTCAGATCCATACATAGAAGTTTTATGCATATAAGCACATCATATAGCTAAGCGTGTAATAAAAGCTAAAACGACTTACAATTGAGAAAATATGATGAATGGAGTATAACAATAACGAGAAGAAGAAAAGCAAAGGTTGAAACGAATCCAACGTGTCTTGTTCTTTGCTCTTGTTTCTTTTTTTTTTCTTTGTCTAATAAAACTTATGCCAAATGATCTCTTGCCGTTACCAAAAGGAAAGTGAAGGGAAAAAAAAAAAAAACGAAAGAGGTGAAATGTGCTATAAAGTTGATGTGGCTTGATGCACGTACGTAACAACAAATGCAAACGCCAAAACAAATCAGCTCAAGTGAAACTAAATCGTGAATAAAAAGTAGTAAGAAAGAAAAAGAGAGTGAAAGATAAGGTGATAGGGTGAAAATGCGCAATTTGCAATGACCATGAATTTCTACTAGGCTACTAGTGACACAGTTACGGGTTCAATTAATTTGGCAAATTAAAGGATCAGATCAGAGATGGACATGAACGAAATGGAATAGAGAGGGATCTGAGCTGCTAGCTAGTACTGGCTGAGAAGGCACTAGCACTTACGCTGCCTCGGTGGCTGCGGTGGCCGGCCCCGCGTCGGCGCCGTCGTCGGTGGAGCTGGCCGACGACGCGCCGCCGTCCAATGACACGGCGGACCCGGCAGGCGTCGGCATCGTCGTCGCCTGTACCGCCTGCTCCTCCGGCAGGCAGGGCGTCGGTGGCGTGGCCTGACGATCCTCCAGCGGCGGATCCAGCGGCGGCAGCATCATCATCGACATCATCAGCTCCTCTGTCGTCCCGCCGGCGGCCCAGCACCCGGCGAGCTCCGCGAACATCGCCGAGGAGTCGGCGTAGTAGGCGTCATCGTCGGCCGTGATGACGGGCCACTCGCCGCCCCCGACGACCCCCGCCACTTCACCGGCGCCGCCGGCACCACCACCGGCCATGGTTATTCCGGGGCCGGCCAAGGCCAACACACGCTGCACGTCGCCCGACTAGGTAGCTAGCTACCTTAGCTAGGTTTCTTGGCTAGCTAGATCAGCTGCTGGTGGTTTGCTCCTCGATCGATTATATTGCTCTCCCTCTCTCAAATTATAGGCTCTCTCCCTCTCTTTTCTTCTCCTTTTTGAGCTCTTTTTGGAGTCTTTTCATTCAGATTCTTCACAGTGCACTGGTGGTATGTGTGGTGCCTTGTTAGCTTGCTTGCTCGCGAGGGGGTTCTCTCTGCTTCTCTCGATCTATATTACTTACCAGTGGAGATATATCGAGGGAGGGAGGGAGGGAGAAAGTACGTACTACGTACTAGCGTCAAATTGATTATTTACTTCATTGCTTATTAATTTATTTAATGTGTACCACTTCGATCAATTCCCTTAGCTACCCCCCTAGCTACTCCTATCCTTATCTCACTCACTCTACTGGCTGGTCCATTCTACTGATTCTCGATCCTTTAACTCAACTGCTCTTCTCCTATCTACTCCCTCCGTCCCTTTTTATTTGTCGCCGTGGGATGCGTGCCACAAGTTTGACTTGATTTATAGAAAATATGTACAATATTTATATCTTCAAATAATTTTGTTAAAAAACTAGATCCAAAGATCTTTCTGATGATATTAATTATGATACTAATCGATGATATTTATTATTTATTAAAATTGCCGGCATTTATGTCTCGGGAAGCGAAGCGATAAATAAAAAAGGGACGGAGGGAGTATATAATATGGAGCTATATCCTTAAATAAATTAATTTCTAGAGTTATCTTAAGTCAGATTTTTTATATTGAACTAAATTTATTAAAAAAATAAATATTTATAATTTAGCATGCCAAATAAAAAATATAGTTTAAAGTGTATTTAATGGTACTAATTTGGTGCCATGAATCTAAATGCTCTTTTCTATAAATTTGATTAAATTTTAAAAAATAATTTTAAATTATTTTAAAAATGGATCTATTTAGGGATGGAGAAAGTACTAGTACTGTACTATCTCCCTCTATCTTCTTTTATTGGCGTTTAACCTAGATATCATGCTGTCAAAAAAAAAAAAAAAAAAAAAAAACTAGATACCAAGATAACATCATGATGGATTCGTTGTTCACCCAATACCTTGCTTCGTTGGCTGTTGCGCACGCTTGATTGACACGATGGCCTAGCTATAGGGTCGTCACCACATTGCAAATGCTTAATTGGCCGTAGGGCTCACCATACAGCCATGTATGCATTGGCAGACCCAGCGCTCGATTTAAGAGCTTGAGAAACTGATGAGGTTGTGTGTTTTTAAGCTTTTAGGAGAACGTGAAACAACATATTCATTCTTGTGCGTGCGTCGGCGACGGAGCCCGGGCGTGCGGGCACCCAGGGTCGCCGGACCCTAGGTCCGCCACTGCATGTATGGGTAGTATAGCTCTTAATTTCTTTCTTTTTTTTTTTGTTGAGGGGTTACCAAGGGAATCCCCCCACCTACTTTTTCAGTATTATATAAGAAAATATTTAAAAAAGTACACGTTTAAGAGAAGTGCAAACTACAGAGCTTACAAATCTCAAAGGACAAAAAAAGGAAAAGGCCACTAGAGAAGGTTGTCTCGGCAAACACTAAGAGGTTCTTTGATCTTATCCTTGGCTTTGGTGCACGCTAGGGCCAAGCTCATCCTTGACAACTGATTTCTAATTTTGAACACTGCAAGGTTTAATTTGTTTTAAAAAAATGATGTCATTTCTAGAAGTCCAAATGACCCAGCAAGCATTAATAACAAACTCTTTGAAGATGGGGCTTACCAAAAAAAAGTTCTGACGTCAATCAACATGTGTCCGGAGGAGGAAGATTCCAATTCGGCCTTGTTCAGTTCGTGAGAAAGTTTCTTTCATGTACTGTAGCACTTTCGTTTGTATTTGGCAAATATTGTCCAATCGTGGCCCAACTAGGCTCAAAAGATTCGTCACGTGATTTACAACTAAACCGTATAATTAGTTATTTTTTTTACTAACATTTACTGCTCCATATATGCGGGTAGAAATTGATGTGATGGGAAAGTTGCTGAAAGTTGCATGAAAGTTGCAACTTTCATGGCAACTAAACAAGGCCTCATGAATTTCTAAGTAGTTATAGCAGGAGAGGCTAAAAGGACAACAAAAAAGGTCGAAGCTGGTTTCTTCGGTCCCTAAGAGACAAAAGGCATTGTTGTAGTCATCTAGAAACTTATTCTTTCTCTTGAGCAGATTTCCTGTGTTTAACCTGTCCTTAAGAAGGAGCAAAAATAAAAAAAAAATGTGCTTGCCGAGGTTACCTAAGGACTAGAGCTAGGAGAAGAGGGGTGAGGCTTCTCGTGATCCTTATAAAATTGCATATGCTTTCTTTGAACTAAAAGTTTCAGAGCTCCGAATGTAGGTCCATATGGCTTTCGTTTCTAGATCCTATAGATTCTATCCTATAGAAAGTTCTAAAGGGAATCAAGTTGGTTTGAGCGAGGTTTGAATAGAGAGAGGTAGAGCAAAGATTCTGCTCGTCTCATTGTTAAGGAAATGTCTTATGGACCGTTTTGGTTTTCTGGCAAAGGAGAATAGCTGGGCAACCTGAGTTTGACGTGGGTTGAATCCAATTCTCAAGCCATAGTTGACTTGTATTGCCTGCTAGACTGGGGTTGCAAGGGGCCATCAGTTCAAAGTCTTTGTGAAGTTTGAGTGCATCTTTCCACCAAGCAACGTGTCTATCGATAGTGAGGCACTTATCATGACTTTGTCAATATCAAGATGTACCAATTCAGTCTTTTGTAGTTGCTTAAAGGGGCAGGATGTATGTGCATTCACAAGGATGAGTGTCAGCGTTTATACAGTGATTTGCAAAAAAACTATATTTTTGATATCACCATGACGATGTTAGGTCGTAGAAGGTATTAAGTACTCATTAAATGCTACAATGTAAGGTTGTGAAATGCTCCCCTTACTTATGAATATATGTTCAATTGAAAGAACTTGATGTAAAAAAAAAATGAGCTAGGGTGGTATAAGTAGATCTTTTTCACGTGTTCAGTTTCAAATTTATTGACTTCTAAGCTAAATTGACAAGTCAATTCTCTATATAGAATAGAATTATAGACAAAAAAAAGAATGCTCATATATAATTCACTAATTTTTCACATATCTTTTAATTTATTTTTTCAGTCTCTATCATCTATCTATCGATGACATGAACTGAAAAGGATAGGACATATGCGCACATTTGGCCACCACGAACGTCACATAGATTGAATGCTAATTGCTAGCTACCACTACATACTACGGATGATATACAATGATATATAGTATCATCAATAGAAAAGGAATCGAATCAAGAGGGAGCATACAATTATTAAGAATTTTTTATGATACAAATAGATGGTATACTCCCTAGCTAGCTATAATCATAAAAAAAAAGATGTTAGAAGAGGGTATTAGGGCAATGGAATACTATGATGGTGCAGTGTGCATGCATCTGCATGCATAGGAAGCCTGATAGATGGACTGTACTGTTAGGTAAGTGTTTAGGCCCAACGGATCGGGCGTGTTCAGTTGGGCAAAAAATTTTGTCTTTTGCGGTACACGTATGGAGCATCAAATATGGACGAAATAAAAAACTAATTGCACAGTTTGGTTGTAAACGACGAGACGCATCTTTTGAGCCTAATTACTTTTTGATTAGCCATAAGTGCTACAGTAACCCACATGATTATTTTTAAGTGCTACAGTAACCAAATGATTCGTCCCGCCGTTTCCAGGTGAGTTATAAAATTAGTTTTTTTTAATTAGTGTCCGAAAATTCCTTCCGACATCCGGTCAAAAATCTGATGTGACACCCAAAATTTTTCATCCCCTCAAGTAGTACTCCTGTGTGTATTTAATCGCACTGTCACTGCAAAACAGCAAAAGGCAAACTTCTTTCTTTTGTGTGCCGACTCTTGCTGCTTGCCGGCCCCAGATCTGGATGGAAGACCGATTGGCGTGTCCAGGGTGATATCCCTACTGTACTAGTTCGTTGAACTATAGTACTACACTAGGCACGCACTAGTTTTATATATAAGGCTATGGGCTTTGGTCTGGGTAAAGTTGGGGCAGGATGCCCTGATGCCCGATTCATCTAGGTCAGCTCAAATCATTGTGACAACATATATCTAGTACAAATGCACAGTAATTCGTCAACATCATCTCTATATATATCCATGCCATATGTTCCCTTGTCTCTGTATATATTTATATATAGGACCCTTGTCCTGGTTGTTTACTTGATAATTAACCTCCTTAACTACAAAACATAATATCTGGAGGAAAATATTTAATTGAGAGGGAAATTTTAAAGACTCAGTCACAAGAGTTTGCTGAACAATTGATATTTTGAGGAAAAGATCTATCGACAAAGGATGTTTTTTTGTGTTTATGACATTTGCTGCGAGAGCTTCTCACACGTGTCTGTATATATGTTTTTTTTCTTTTTTCTTTTCTTCACATGGGTTTGAAGCTTATTGGTATTGTATTAAACATTTACATAATACAAAATAATTTTAATATAGCCTACAAAATTCATTAGAGAATGGATGTTTGGTTAATGAAGGTGTTTGGGGTGAACCATCTTATTTCCATTATAGACTAAAAGTAGAGTTTTCAAACAACTTTGACTTTCCCCCCCCAAATGTACACATAGTACATGCAATTTAAGGGCTGGAACATGCATGCATCAATTCCTAGATAAGGTAATGTGTCTCCATATATAACCTAATAATAATAATGCGTCACCTTCATATCCGTAATCAAATATAAGGGATTTGGAATTTTCTTAACTTTGATGCAAATTCTAAGGTAAAGGAACATTATGTAAATTCTAATCCTATTATTGATGTAAATTCTAAATTTTGACTACTACAATTTGTTATAATATATTTATAAATTATAGCCTACAAAATAATTTTGACTACTACAAAGTTCATGTGAGACTGACATTGTCTTGGCTGGAATATTTTTGCAAATATTTGGTCAAATATTAAGTAGTACAATTTCTTAACTTTGATGCAAATATATGGTCAAAGTTAACTAAATATGACATTTTTTTATGGGGCGGAGGAAGTATAAGTATGTGCATTGTCTCGGCTGGAATACTTTTGCACAATAAATTAACCATACCTTCCTAATTAAATATAAAGGCAGTTTGCTTCATTGATTATGCATGCATGCATGCACCCACACCTAAGCTATAGCTTACTTTCCTCATGAATTAGGTCAGCGCATACAGTAGTACTACTGCATCCTAGTGACACTAGCCGATCCGTATGGCTTGTCTTTGTAGTAGTTCTTAGTTTATTATTGGCGCAATAGCTAAATTTGTCCTCGAACTATTGCTGAAAGCTCAGTTTCGTCTCTGAACTAAAAAAAGTCATTCTAGTCCTCAAATTTTCACAGCCGGTTAATTTTTTTCGTCCCTAAACTACGAAAACGATCGTTTTTGTCCTCAAACTTTCACAGTCGGCTCAATTTCATCCCTGGTCTGACGTGGAGCGCCACGCCTGGCTCGCCTCATCATTGTCCGGTCGGTGATTTAGTTGGAATCAGTTTATAAAAGCCTGCAACTGATTTATTCTTATTCCAAGTAGCAATCTGGCAAAACAATGCAATAATCGGTATCATACCAACAAACAGTAGTTACATATTCGAGCTATATATCTAGCTAGGTGACGTGTGCTAAATTTAACTACCATTGAAGAGAAATTATTGACATATATTCTAGCCTAACGCGTTGTACCAGATTATAATCAATGTTTGTATAGGAGGAATACCGTCTATGTGGAGTACTACTCTGGTTAAGCTACTGCATTTAGAAAGTTAATTACAATTCTAGAGTAGTGATTAGAATTTGGAGGAGAGCTAGCTAGAGTACAGTACAATGGTTGATTATATTAAATATTCTAGACAAATTAAAGGCTGTGTTGAAGTAAGTCTTTGATTTTTTTCTATCAGTAACGTTTAAAATACATGAAATTCCCATGCTGTTTAGTCGAAACTATTGAAAAACACTGCCATAATCTCAAAAAAAATCACATTTATAAATATATTGTTGTAGAAAATATAATTACTAATGGTATAAGTTGGTTGGGCCATCAACTAAATATTTCAGTCCATAAACATATTTGTAAGTTACTTGAGTAGTAAATAATTAATGAAATCCATATCACTCCATTTATTTATTATTAGTCCCTCCCTTCACTACTCTATATATGTGGGGACTAGCATGACTACACACACCCCTACTAGCTACTAGCTAGCTAGCTAGAGAGTGAGGCACATGGCGACCCAACAGCCATGACTAGTTTTTGATTTATTATACATTTTAAGCATTCTCCGATTAATTAATTAATTGATTTATAAATGGAGGAGAGGGATTTGATGGGTGAGACGAAGAGAAAATTAATTAGTACAAGCAATTAAAAGAAGACGAGCCGAAAGGGACGGCGCGTGATTGACAGGACAGAGGAGGACGGACGGTGACAGCCGGGGGCCCACCACGAATCTTTTGGCGACCTAACTTGTCCATCACGAAACCTCGCACTCCCTGTCCTGTCCCTACCCAAATATTAGCAATTGGACATTTCAGTGAATAAATTTTAACTCCAGTACCATTTTACAAGCACTTTACTCCCAGGTTTGAGTTAAATATTAGAAACATAAATCATGAATAACTTTTTAAGCTGTTGAGTTTGAAAATGTGAAAACTATGAGTAGATTTGTCTTAAAAAAATACTTTCATAAAAGTATAAATATATCATGTGATGAGTATTTTTCACACAAATATGAAGTCAAAGTTATATTTTGAAAACCGTGTCATTGTCCAAAACGACATATATTTTCTATACGGAGAGAGTATTATTCTACTTCCCCTGAAATGTACATACATATTATTACTCTTCCTTTCTTATATATTACTATATAAGCACTACTAGTTAGTTAATTTTCCTTTTGCATTTCAGGGTACAAACATTTAATCTATAGCTAATGGCGTGCCACCCTTCATAATAATGTGCGTCATGTTAACATGACTAAGATAGTATTTAGTTTTCCTTCTGTATATTCCAGGTAAAAAAATTAATAATCAATGGCGTGCCATGCTTAAGGTGCGAGGTAAAATAATAATACTCCATCTGGTCTCAACAAGCACAACACGTCCACATGTCTCGTAAAGGGTGTCATTCAAACTTTCTAAGAAATTAAATACTTTTATTTTTTACCAAATATATAATAACATATTAGTTTATAGTCTACATGAATTGCCAAAAATATTTTCAATATTAGGAGATACAAATATTGCTATTTGTTTAAAAAACACTTAATTTATTTAATAAAGTTTGATCAGTACGAATCCTATAGTGACAGTCTTTTTGGACCGGAAAGTATGTAAAAGCATGCATATATAGGTAAAGTAGCATACAATTAAGAATAGTATATTGCCAAGCAAGCACCGGTGCCAAGTACGCATCATATATATGAACAGCTCATCAACGAGCCCACACAAGCTGCTAGCCCATGTCCTATATCTGTATGTTTGCGCTGGCTATATTATATACTAGAGTGGAACCCCGCGCTTTGCGCGGGAGGGGAGGCAAAACAATTTTTTTTTTATTTAGGATGGGTAGAGGAGGGGAAAAAAATGAACAGTGAAGGGATAACGGATGGCACTGTTCATAGAAACGGTTACTGTTCTGTGAACAGTACCCAGCGACGTGGCTGGCTGAGGGAGCGAAAAAATGTGTCGGCTTATAAGGTTAATGGTAGATATGTGTAAAAGCCGTGCACACTGATTTTTTTTTTCATGGGACTAAATTTGCAAAGTTTATCCAACAATATAATATATAGTTGTCTTTTTAAGGGGAGGTCGCAAATTAATTATTCTCACATTTTGCAAGCAAAATAAATTTTAGTATGATTTTCGTCTAATTTCAGTCGTCCTCAGAACCAACTTACGACATTCCAACCATCGTCCTATATATGCAGCTATATATATACCATTCTAAAGGTTAGGTCGATCGTTTTAGTTTTGCAAGTCAATCCATTTTATTTGCAGAAAAATAATGCACCAAGGATCAACAAACAAAATCAACTTAATGAGTTATTTCATAAAACACAACATATGGAATATATATAAATTGATATATTCCATGTTATGTATTATGAAATAATTCATTAAATTTTGATTGAATGAGGGCCAGCAGCCTAGTGTATCAATCAAACATAACATATGAATTGGTTATAAATCTCTAAATTATCCACAACCAAGTACATACAGATGATTATAAAGAGTAGTATTAATTGCATGATACAAACTATATATATATATATATATATATATATATAGGCCATGCATCATGGACGTAATAGTACGTGCGCACGGATCGGATCTGCCACAGCAGCATATGCATATGCATCCACGCATAGGTTTGTACACGTATATATAGTATGTATATATATAGAGAGCGAGTACGTGCACGCGAGTTAAATATTTTGTTCGTGCGCGGTGCTGTTGCAATCAAATGGCATGCAGCTGCACCTGCACGTACGTATACGTAGCTAAGATTTGGCAGCTCCATACCCGCTATCTATCTCGTGTGTTGTCGTCCGTCCGGCGCTCCTGCACGTACGGCGTTAGCAGATGCTCATTATAGGGATCCAAAGTACACGGCCGTACGTACGTCTCAGTAATTTTGCTGTTGTGCATTGTGTATATATATGGTATGAGCTACTAGCATGCATGCACATGTTGGGCCAGGTTGTAACCAATATGAGCTTGTCCGCACGGCCTTATGTTATATGCATCATCCATTATATGCACGTTTCCATTAAAGGTGCTGCTGCGGCACCTTGTTCATCGTGCCGAACACATTGCAATTTTATAGGTTAGGTATACGAAAATTTTGCCCCTTTATTGTTGCATGTAGCGGGTTTTTGAAGCCCGACAAATTTTGTCTAGGTACGGCTTTCTATTACAAGTGGAGGCAGACTACACGTCCCCGTGGATCTGTCCACCTCTCGGCTATCATGTATCCTTGTCTTTAATTTAGCTCCCGGGCTATGAGCTGTTACGCGTCTAGACTCGTCCTCATTTCTAGGGCACGCGCGAGCGAATCAGGCCAACATGTATCGTTCCAGCCGCCACGGACCTCGTCCTCGATCGTCTTCATCTCGCGAGAGGTCAGAGGATGGTGGTGAGGCGCTGCCCCATCCTGAACCTAGCTAGGCCTAAAGCCGACACTATTGTTGCCCCCCTCTCTGAGCATGCCCACCCATGGCCCAGCGCCATTGTCGCCTGCCCATGTTGAGAGAACGAGACACGCAATGGGGAGCCGTGCACCTCCCTGCTAAAATTGTTTTAGTAACGTACACATTTACAACATGAAGTTAGTTTTTCGAATCATCAATGAAATATGTTTTGGCAGTGCATTTATATGTTTTGAATTTGTATATGTTAATATATTTTCCAAAAAATTTGGTCAAGTTTAATAAAATCGATTTATATAACTTGAAGACAAATTCAATGTAAACTATGATTTGGAATAAGGAGGGAGTACATGATTGTCTAGGCCACCTCTAAGAACAATCTTCAACCAACAAACAAAAAAAAAAACTAGCTTTGGTTTGATGAGGGCAGAAAAAACACCCCCACCACCCCTCTTGTCCTTGCTCTTAATGGACAAGAGCTATTCCATTACTTAATGGACAAGAGCTATGCCATTACTTAGTTCAAAAACTCACATATAAATGGGATGGATTATATTGGACTCAAGGGCAAATATATCTTCCCAAAGGCCCTTTTGTTTACACAGTTCAAATTTAGTTTGTAGCCTATATATCTAGTTCAAACTAAAAGCTAAGCAGGGGGTGTGTCAGAGAACGAAGTTAATTAGCTATATAAACAAAGCGACTTTAATTTCCTTTGAAATCTTTAAGAATTAGATTACCTACTACCCAAGTGAGATGTTCAATGCTTTGGAGTATTTGGACAGAATGAAATAATCTCATCTTCAGAGATACACGCAACCAAGTGTGGGTTCATGCAAAGCTTCCTTCAAAGAATTCTTTGTATGATTATCAATCATGAAAAGGAGACATACATCCTAGAGATTGTGTGGCTAGAGATCTTTGGGTAAATATTCTGATTTTTTTTCCTTTCTTGTTTTTGTCACTTTGATTGTATTCATGCTACTTTTGACCCTCTTTAATATATAAACAATTGAGAATAAAATCCTCTCCTGATCTTCTCAAAAGAAAAATTACCCATTGCTCCATTATTAAAAAATCCAGGAGTAACAAACAAATAAAGCATACTGAATATTTGGTTTTTAATTAATCAACTAACAGCACTCTTTGACACCGAGACACTTTTATTGCTTTGTTTTCTGTTTAATCTTTTCGAGAGATATGAGTGTGGTGGGTTGTATCTGCCTGTGGAAGCAAGCTCTGCTATTGGAGGAGAGGAGAGAGAAAGTAGGGTTATTTGGAAGCTTGTATCTGGTGATGAGGTAGTGCAGGTATTTACCTCTGGCTTTCCTAGATAATTACCTATCACAGTTGATCTTTCTCTGTCTGACATGTACGTGTCCGTTTGACATCACGTTTCTTTCAGCTACAGGGGCCCCGCCGGCCCTATCATAGTACATGTGGATCGGAGCTGAGGCAACTGCTACGTGCGTGCGTGCTAAGTAATATGGGGTTTCGTTTTTTTTTCTATTCTATTGTTAACAAGGTACTAGAAACAATGCTTGTGTAAGTTTCAGGAAAAAAAAAAACAATGCTTGTGTAAATTTTGGGAAATGAAGAAAAAATTCAGCTTACTTTCACAAATCATCAAAGGATTATGCCAGCACTGTAGATGAGCTAATCTTATTAGTATTTTTTGAAAAAGCTTAGTATAGATGCATGCATCTACCGATATATATGAAGCTGGTCCTCCACACTACGTATGCCAATCTGTGATGCCAATGCCATCTTCGTGCAATTTGTTGTCATTAGTTATCGTCAGCAAATACCACCATGCATCCATCACAATCGCATATATATGTGGATCGATGGCAACCCTGTAGGTTAGCTAGAGCGTTAGAGATATGTACTGATCCTGACAGATCTGCGTGGGCGACGACGGCGTTGACGGAGATGTGACGGCACTGGTGTAGCACTACTCAAAATACAGTAATATTTCTGTGACGACAGGCAATTGTAATGAAACAGTGCGGGTTGATGTCGGCTAGCATCTTAATTAAGGGCGTGTTTGGTGCAGCTCTACTCTGGCTGCTCCGTTGCCACGGTGGGAGCTTTAAAGATAGTGCCGTGCACCAAAACAGCTCTCACTTCATGTACAAAAGAGAAGAAGCGCTACTCTACGTGACATCATCTGGTGCAGCCCAACTATGCACACATAGAAACCTAGATAATATTGAACCAAATATGTAATAGGAATTTCTATGCACCGCTATCTTTACTACCACATATGAAATCATTCTTGCCTTGTAATTGGGTTACACGATCTATGTTGATCTTCTTTTCACGTTTTTCGTATTTTTAGTGGTAATACTTTGGATTACCAGTTGTTATATTATTTGGTAAACTCTACTTTTTCTTAATAAAATACGTACCACGACCGAGAAAAAAAAAGAAAAAACAAACCATGACCGAGAAAAAAAAGAAAAAACAATATATAATCGGGCAGCTCCGGTTTCATTTATTGGAGTAAGTTCATCTCTGCTATAATAAAAATGGGCATTCTTACGCACGTTTTAAAATGATTTTTAAGACATGCTATCAAAACAAAAAGATAGAATCCTATAAAAACAACAAAAGCTTCTTATAGACAGGGTTTGCCAAGCAAGTATATCACCTTTCAAAAAAGAAAATACACCTATAAATAATTATTATATTTCTTTGGTACTATCAGTTCTCTCTCCCCCTCTCTTAATTAGGGTACGGTACACAGTAACAATAATCCTTCATCAGGATATCTCTGTGGTTAATATGTAAGCCATTTTTTAATCGTACGGCTCTGCATTTCCTGCCATGCTGGAGCGTACGTAGATGGATCTGCAGCTGCAGTACACGATGCTGGGATCGGAGTCACCGACGATCGTATACACGGTAGATGCCACCAAGCATACGTATATACGTACGTACGGTACGTACTTGATCTGTATTCCCAGCGAATGACAGCTAGCAGTGGTATATATGCATGTACGTACACCTCACTGTATAATACAGGAGATGGGGATCGGATGAGTACTAGCTAGTAATGGCGCATCCATGCATGCACACTGCGCTGCAGTGCTGCTAGCTATGGATGTAGTACACTGTACTGTACCCGTACCGTGCATATCTTAAAGAGAGATCGATCGAGCTCACATACTGTGTATACAGTTCCGGCTTTACACATAAACACTGGACAGTGGCAGAGCAGTAAAAAAAAATTTGATGGACAAATAAACAGGAGCTGCTGCATGCACGCGCATGGACATAAAATTTTCACTGTACATGCAGTGCAATGTAAAACTGCCGCCCTGGCCCTGGGTACGCAGCATAGATTTGGATAGGATCATTGGAGTACGTAGACTTTAATAATCACCTAAAGTTTAATTTCAAGCTATTCAAATAGATACACTACTAATTAATTATATGTGGATTAAACTTTACCCCACCTCAACTAGTATATACAGTTTTTACAATCACGGAGTCCAGGTGATCCAAAGAATTAAACTCATATGTAGTTCTCCTATCTGTCAAAATTGTATTTTGCATTGCCGTGACATACTGAGACTGTATTACCTGACAGATGCTATCTAATTAACTTGTACGTAATGCCGTTTACGTCAGGCTTCATGCCACTGCACTCGTGCCCCAATTGGGGGTTGTCGTCCTAAGTACAAAACCTTCCTCTTAATGTCAAGATTATTAGGGCTTCTACCATATTCAAATTTTCAAAGTTTTTTTTTAAAAAACACACACTTCTGGGTGCTGTTGCAAAGAAGTGAAGAGCAAAACGGTTGATAATATTTGCAGGTCACACACAGTCAAGAGTACAGCATATTCTTTTTGCTTCCCATGGATGCATTTTTTCTCTAAAGATTTGATCATATATGCATGGTGCCATGGGTTTTGATCGAACTATGTATCATTTCTATGGTGCCATACTAACTGTTGTTGATGGGTCTGGTAGCATTTTGGCCATTGTTTAATTTGTAATAACAGTGGACTGATGCATTCTAGAGAAAAGATGATGAAGCATGCATGCATGCACGACCCTTTTTATGTATTAGTAAATTATAAAAACAGAGGATGAGAATGCCTCCCACTTGGAGAGGTCAACTGCATCAAGGTAGCTGCTCGAACTACATATGTAAACCTTTTTCCTCTGATGATTGGATTATAATAATAATTCACTTTCTCCAGTGCCCTATTTGGACTAATTTTATTGTACATAGGCAGCTCTGTTTTTTTTAAGAGAAACCTATGGAGTCAGCTATGGCACTGTGTGGGCTGTGCCTAATATATGATGATTTGGCCCATTGGGCTTTTCGGCTTTGGGTTGTTTTTCTTAGAAGCCTTCCGTTCCATTTTTCAAAGACTGGCTGTTGTGGGTAAAATTAGGGTCATGCAACACATTCTGTTGGGCTACGGTCATGGAGGAGCTGAAAACTGCAATTAACGAGATTTTTAATAGACGAGTGTAGCCGATATGAATAAGGTAGGTATAGCCATGCTGGATCAGGTAATCCCCTACAAAAGGACACAACTATGATGGATTTGTATCAGTCAAATCAGTTTAACTTTAACTAATATTGATTTCCTTACGGCCTTGTTTAGTTCGTCATGATTGAATCATGGAGCAGATTCGTTCCTGGAGGGGAATGAGTTTTGTTCTAGAGGTAAAGACATGGGGATTGATTCGGGGTCACCAAGAGGCCTGAATAACCAAAACAAGCTAGAATAAATTCAGGACTGATTATATTCCGATTCGAACTGAATGGTTATTTTGTATTTGACCAGATTCTAAACAGGATCAAATCAATCCGTACGGAATAGACCTTGTTCTAGGTGGTTCCGATAGAACCGAACGAGACCTAACTAGGTTTACTACGAAAATATTTCATAATTAATTAATTTAATGATATTTATCTTTTATTTTAAATCAGGGAGCTAGTTCACTTCTCCGCCATTGTTCTCAACTTGTTTTCTCATACACTACTGCATAGAAACGTTGTGGTGTTCAGAGGAGAGCAAGGGCTAGGAAAATCTCTGGCTCGCTTGATGGAAACATCTCTGAGATGTCTTAACTCTCAAGAAAGTTAAAATAATTTATAATTTTAAACGATGGAGAGTTATTTTATTTTATAAATTTATTAGTTAAACTTGATATGCTTTGATTCTCTAATAAAATTAAAATGACTTATAATTTGAATTAGAAGAAATACGTATATTAAAGTGCATACAAGTGCATCCAACAAGCACGCTAAAAAAAGTGCAACCAACAAGCTCTAATAAATTGAGTTACTGTATAAATTGAATTATTATAAAAGTCCCTACGACAAAGTGACATCATTAATTTTGAGAATTTATTATTAGTTCAGCCTTTAAAAGTGCTCATAGAGAGAAAGCGTGTAACTATGCAGTCTTTTTAAGAAAAAACAAATAAAAAATCATCTTATAAACCAAATTTATCAGTCATTCGAACAGTACTGAATCAGCCGGCGTATCTTATTGGCCTGTAGCGGAATACGCCATTTTGGCTTGAGGAATATTCCGTTTGAGTGATACTAGCACTCCATCCTATTCGTTGAACTGACGTGTGGGTCCCGCACCATCGGTGACCCTTGGGCTCACCTAAATTGCTGAGGACACGTCACGAGCAAGCTTCCCGACGGCGTCCCCAGTAAAATGTACCCCGAAAACCCCCACCTCCGCTTCCTCCTCTTCCTCGCCGTCGCGGCCGTCGCCGCCGGCGGGGCTGCGGCGGACACCACCCTTACCGCGTCCCTCTCGGGCGACCAGATCAAGATCCGCTGGACGGGCCTCCCGGCCCCGGACGGCCTCGACTACGTCGGCATCTACTCGCCGCCGTCCTCCCGCGACCGCGACTTCCTCGGCTACCTCTTCCTCAACGGCTCCGCCTCCTGGCACAGCGGCTCCGGGGAGCTCTCCCTCCCGCGCCTCCCCACCCTCCGCGCGCCCTACCAGTTCCGCCTCTTCCGCTGGCCCGCCAATGAGTACTCCTACCACCACATCGACCACGACCGGAACCCGCTCCCCCACGGCAAGCACCGCGTCGCCGTCTCCGCCGACGTCTCCGTCGGCGACCCCGCCCGCCCCGAGCAGGTGCACCTTGCGTTTGCGGATGGGATCGACGAGATGCGGGTCCTGTTCGTGTGCGGCGACCGCGGGAAGAGAGTCGTCAGGTACGGGCTGCAGGAGGAGGACTTGAAGGAGTGGAAGGAGGTGGGCACGGATGTGAGCACGTACGAGCAGAAGCACATGTGCGATTGGCCGGCGAACAGCAGCGTCGCCTGGAGGGATCCGGGATTCGTCTTCGACGGCCTCATGAAGGGATTGGAGCCTGGAAGGAGGTACTTTTACAAGGTACTGTGAATTATCCCCTGCTGTAACTTGGAATAGTTCAAATTTTCTGATTTTTCGGTAGAAATTTGGCTCTGTATGTATCATTTTTTTTTAAAAAAAACAGTATTTTACTTATGTAAGTAAATTTTGTCCCAAAAAGAAAAGGTACTAGCTCCTCTCAAGCCATATATGCCGCAGCCTAATGGTACAGTTGGGTTGCCTGACACGCACAAAGGTTGGAATTAATTGTGCTTTAGAGTGTGCTGGATGGATCATCCTAAGAGTAAATTGTGTTGATTCAGAATTAATGGCATAGTAAGATTTTATATTTATTAGTTATATATACAGTTCGTAGTGGAGATATCTGAAGTACCATGGCTATGTATTAGGAAGTGTTCAGGAAAAAGATTGAATTTTGTATTCAGCACATGTGCCATAATAATAAGGCTTTGATTCTCAAGTTCTGCAATCTTGGAAGTATGCATAATTGCATAGTCGAATTTATTAAAGAGAGAATATTCTCACTTGCTTACAATCTGTTGTCTTATAACTTGTTCTTAGGTTGCTGCTTCACATGAGTAGTTTGTATTTACTGGCAGTTGCTCATGTATATTGCGACTGTACTGATTTTGATATGTCCAGAATATATATTTATATTACTTAGTAGCAAATATGGTTAGAAATGTCAATTTACCCAATAAAAAAAGTGTAGTTAGCACTGAATGCTAAAGAACTGAAGTTGGTGTAGTTGAGCATTTCAAGCTTCTGTACTGAACTTGTAGTTAGTTATAATTTGGATCCATGTAATAGCTCTGCTCAAGTGATATATTCAGATATTCCTTGGCTGTTCTTCACATTGATGGAGCTTGGAATGACCCAACTTTTTTCTTATTCTGGGTACTAATTAATCTCCATATCAATTTGTTAAAAAAAAAATCACTTTATCGATTCGTCCCAGGGGAAAATGGTTAGCTTTTTCTGCCATATAAGCTCCAGCAAATCAAGTTAGTGTAATAGCATGCAATCTAGGATTTGAGCTCTAGAGTGGACAAGATGGATTGTTGGTGTGGAAAAGATGGGCTTTTGTAGGTCATACCACATGACTTGGTAAGCTTTTGATCTGTATACTGAACATATGAATGGGGAGAGGTCATGAAAAGGTAGAGTCTTGCTTGCTTCACCATCAGTTTTTTCTTTGGTTGTTCAACTGACTAGTTAGCTTGTTTCACATGAGGTGGTATGTATCAGCTGGAATTTGACCTTGCAGTTTATAATTGAACTTGTTATTAAGTCTTCAGAGTTTACTTGCAAAGTTGTACTAGTACAAAATAGCAAACCGGATTCAATGCAACTAACTGTATTGGTGTAGCTAGCAGTAACACTACCACTTGAAGCATGATCTATGATCATTCCATCAAAAACTGAAGTTAGTATACAGTTGCCTGAAGTGTAAGTTTCTGAGACGTTACTGTGTTGTTAGAAGGCTCAGAGCACTAAGAACTACTGTTTGAGTGAATGGTTTGAATATCGGATCTTTTATTTCAAAATTGTAGTTCTTAAAATTTAGATTTTTGTTCTGAATACTAGAACTAGGATCCAGTTTTATGGGGAGTTAGACACCACTGGCCTTTTACTGTGGCTGTTTATATATATTCTCATCATTTACTAAATTTAATCAACTCAACCATTTTTGCAGGTTGGTAGTGATACAGGAGGATGGAGTGAGATATACAGCTTTATTTCACGTGACAGCGAAGCCAGTGAGACCAATGCGTTTCTGTTTGGTGACATGGGGACTTATGTGCCTTATAACACCTACATCCGTACACAAGCTGAGAGCTTGTCCACTGTAAAGTGGATCCTTCGTGATATTGAAGCCCTTGGGGATAAACCTGCCTTTATTTCACACATTGGGGACATCAGCTACGCTAGAGGTTATTCTTGGGTTTGGGATCATTTCTTCAGCCAGATTGAGCCAATTGCTGCCAATACCCCATACCATGTCTGTATAGGAAATCATGAGTATGATTGGCCATTACAACCTTGGAAACCATGGTGGGCTACATATGGAAAGGACGGCGGAGGCGAATGTGGAATACCCTATAGTGTCAAGTTCAGAATGCCTGGCAATTCTGTTCTACCTACTGGTAATGGAGGCCCAGACACCAGGAATCTTTATTACTCCTTTGATTCAGGCGTGGTGCATTTCGTGTACATGTCAACCGAAACAAATTTTGTTCAGGGCAGTGATCAGTACAACTTCTTGAAGTCGGACCTTGAGAAGGTGAACCGAAGCAGAACACCATTTATTGTTTTTCAGGGCCACCGCCCCATGTACACCTCAAGCGATGAAACCAGGGACGCTGCTTTGAAACAGCAGATGCTCCAGAATTTGGAACCACTGCTAGTGACATACAAGGTGACCCTTGCACTGTGGGGACATGTCCACAGGTATGAGAGGTTCTGCCCGATGAAGAACTTCCAATGCGTCAACACTTCATCAAGCTTCCAATACTCTGGTGCTCCAGTGCATCTTGTGATCGGGATGGGCGGGCAAGACTGGCAACCCATATGGCAGCCGAGGCCTGATCACCCAGACATGCCCATCTTTCCACAGCCTGAGAGGTCCATGTACCGTGGTGGTGAGTTTGGATACACAAGACTTGTAGCAACAAGGGAGAAGCTAACACTATACTATGTGGGGAACCATGATGGGCAAGTCCATGATATGGTGGAGATATTTTCTGGCTTGGTATCCGGTAACAGTAGTGTTGCTGAGACGGTGGATGGTACCAAACTCGGCACAGGGGTCAGCACCGTGCGAAAATTTCCTCCATTGTACTTGGAAATCGGAGGAAGTGTAATGTTTGCACTGGTGCTGGGGTTTTCCTTTGGATTCCTTGTCAGGAGAAAGAAGGAAGCTGCACAATGGACTCCAGTAAAGAACGAGGAATCATAAGTTGCCAGCACCAGTGAGCCTGGCGCAGTGGTGGTGAATCCAAACTTGGGCGTAACTATTTGAGCAGACCCCAGCAGAGTGAAGTCATTTCTGACATTCTGGGGCTCTGTATCCTTGGGACACTATTGTATATAGTTAATTAGTTGTGTAAAATTGTGCCTCTGTATACGATAGTCTGGAGAACTGAAGTTTTTGATCGTATATCTGTTCTCTTGATAGTCCAATGCCCCAATTGTATAAGCGTGTAATAAGTGATATGATGTTCACATTTAGCTTTGGTTGACACGAGTGATTATGATTGTGGAGGTCCTTCGTAGTTGAACCAACTGTGTTTGTTTTGTGACCCTTTTTTTCTGTATCATTTGTCTGCTTTTGGTAGTAGATGCACATCATCTTCTGTCTGATTGGGTGGCTTGTCTAGTTGGGTGGCTTAGCTCCCAACTAGGCTCCCGGTGTGTGGAAACGAGTGTGAGGGCCGTTTCCCGCAAGCCAGGCTTGGCTAGTTCGTCGGTGGCTGTTGTTTACATGTTCTGCATCGACATTATTGTATTACATGTTGACGCAATATTGTATTACATCTTCTGCATCAGCACATCTGTTGCGTATCGAATCGACAGCATTGCAGAGTTGAAGCAGAGACGCCATCCAATCCGATCAGGGACACCGTGACCAAGACCAGCAGCAACTAGACAAAACATCTGAGGAGCACTAGTGTGTCTGCAGGTCCACCGGCGGCGAGGCAAGGCGAGGCGAGATGGTGTCATCCAAGAAGGTGTGCGTGATCGGCGCCGGCGTGTCGGGGCTGGTGTCTGCCCGCGAGCTCCTCCGCGAGGGCCACGACGTGACGGTCATGGAGCAGAGCGGCGGCGTCGGCGGGCAGTGGCTGTACGACCCGACCGACGCCAGCGACCCCATCGGCGCTGCCGGCGTGCACAGCAGCGTCTACGCCTCTCTCCGGCTCAACGTGCCCAGGGACGCCATGGGCTTCTCCGTGTAACCGAACTAGATAGCTTGGGTAACTATGGAACTTAACTTCGACAGAATTCGACACTCCGGCCGCGCCGAGAGTTCGCCGCCGGCCACCAAGGCACGGTTCAGTCTCAGGTTCAAGTTCACCTCTCCATCGTGGAGACGAAGCAATACATGTACGGGAGCAGCCCTACCCGATCGCCCGTTACATGGGCCTAGCTAATGAATGTAAGCGGAAATTAACTGGGCCGTCGATATGGGTTTCAGTCTTTAGTTACTCCACTGCGGTCCGAACCAGCGAGAGTTGGGCTTCCTGCTTCTGGCCTCCTTCACCCTTCTGGCGCCATTCTCTTCAGGGTCTTCAGAGGGAACCCAGCTGGTGACATCCCCCCCCCCTCCACGAGAACCAGCTTGTCCCCAAGCCGTTGCGCGGGGAAACTCCTGACGAAGAGCCTCCTCATCCTCCCAAGTTGCCAGATCAGCAGGGAGATGGGACCATTTCACCAGCACCTGGGACACAGTAGTGTTGTTGTGGAGATGAAGGCGACGATCAAGTATAAGTTCAGGTACCTGGATAGTCTCCTCTGGATCGTGAAGTTCTTGGCTAACTGGCTTGTTAGGTGGAATAGCCTTTTTCAACAGAGAAACATGAAAGACGGGATGTATCTGACATCCTTCAGGAAGCTGAAGCTGATAGGCTACCTCGTTGATCTTTGCGATGATCTTGAAGGGACCAAAATACCTGAACGCCAGCTTGTTAGAAGATCTATTCGCCACGGTGGTTTGCACATAAGGTTGGATTTTGACATAGACAGAGTCGCCCACTTCAAATGATCTGAATGTTCTTCTTTTGTCAGCTTGGTCTTTCATCTTCTTCTGGGCTCTCGAGAGATGTTGATGAGCAAGCTGTTGCATAGTTGCTCTGTCTAATAACCAGTCATTCAAATCATTGTGATCAGCTTGGCCAGGAGAGGTAATACCCAGATCTCTAGGATGAGTGCCATAGAGTACATAGAACGGGGTATTTCCAAGAGATGAGTCTCTGCCAATGATAACCAGGAGGCCCACTTGCTTGGACAAGCATGAGCATAGCATCTAAGATAAGTTTCCAGGCACTGGTTAACTCTTTCGGATTGCCCATCAGTTTGGGGGTGGTAGGAGCTGCTCATGTGCAATTCTGTATCAAAATGCTTGAACAATTCCTTCCAGAAACGGCTAGTAAAAACCTTGTCTCTATCTGACACTATTGCCTAGGGCATGCCATGAAGTTTGAAAACATGACTCATAAAGGAGTTTGCCACATCTTGTGCAGTAAAAGGGTGGGACAGGGGAATGAAATGGGCATATTTTGTAAATTTATCCACTACCACAAAGATGCAATTGAAGGACTTAGATTTGAGCAAACCTTCAATAAAATCCATGGTGACAATCTGCCATGCATCTTGAGGAACAGGGAGGGGAGCTAATAACCCAGGATATGCTACCCTTTCAGTTTTGGCCTGTTGACAAATTGTGCAATGAGTCACAAAGTCCTTCGTACACTGTTTGAGTTGTGGCCAAGCAAAGAGTTTCTTAACTCTATAGTAAGTTGCTTCATAACCAGAGTGACCACCAACAGGGCTAGTATGCAGAGCCCTTAGAATCAGCTGCTGAATTTGCACTATGTTGCCCACCCAAACTCTTGTCTTGAAGTAAATGATGCCATTATGCAAGGAATAGTGACCAGAAGGATTGTTGATTGCTAACTCCTACAATAGCTTTGCAGAGATAGGATCTGTTGTATATGCTTGTTGGAGAGATTGTAGCCAGGATGACTTAAGCACAGATGCAGTTGAAATGTCATGAGTAGCAGCATGAGTAGTCCTTGATAGAGCATCAGCCACTCTATTTTCTTTTCCTTCCTTGTATACTATTTTGTATCTGAGACCCAAGAGTTTGGTTAAGGCTTTATGCTGCCAAGGAGTTGCCAACCTTTGATCATCTAAGTGAATCAGACTCTTCTGGTCAGTCTTGATTAGGAACTCAGAATGTTGCAAATAGGATCTCCAATGTTCCACAGCTAACAGTATAGCATAGCACTCTTTCTCATAAGTGGATAGGCCTTGAGCCTTGGGACCTAGGGCCTTGCTGATGTATGCTATTGTATGACCATCCTGCTGTAACATAGCCCCAATACCCTTGTCAGAAGCATCTGTTTCCAGCTCAAAGGTTTTAGTGAAATCTGACAGGGTCAGGACAGGTGTTGTCATTAGGGAATGCTTGAGGGTTTGGAATGATGCTTCAACTTCAGAAGTCCATACATACAGTTGCCCCTTCTTTAGCAGATTAGTTAATGGCTTTGCAATGAGGCCAAAGTTTTTAACGTACTTCCTGTAGTAACCAGCCATACCAAGAAAACTTCTAAGTTCTTTAACATTAGTGGGAGCTTGCCAATCCTTGATGATTTGTATCTTTTTAGGATCAGTAGAGACGCCAGCAGGGCTGATAACATGGCCTAAATAGCTCAATTCTTGTTGTGCAAAGGAGCATTTCTTCAGCTTGACATACAACTGATGCTGTTGCAGCAACTCAAACACTGACTCAATATGATGGAGATGTTCTTGCCAAGTAGTACTATAGATGAGAACATCATCAATGAAGACAACCACAAACTTTCTGAGCAGTGGTGCTAGGATTGTGTTCATAATCTCCTGAAATGTACCAGGGCCCCCAGTAACCCCATAGGGCATAACTTGGTATTCATAGTGGCCATTATGTGTTTGGAAAGCTGTCTTGTACTCATGTCCAGCAGCCATTCTAATTTGGTGAAATCCAGAACACAATTCTAAGGATGAAAACCAAGAAGCTCCATGTAACTCATCCAGAAGTTCATCAATGATGGGAAGAGGATATTTGTTTTTAACGGTAAGTGCACTGAGTCTTCTGTAATCTACACATAACCTCCAGTCTCCTGTTTTCTTTCTGACCAGCAGAGCAGGAGAGGAAAAAGGACTAGAACTATGCTTGATCAAGCCTTTGTCCAACATTTCCTTGATCTGAGTCTTGATTTCATTCTTCTGAAATAGAGTGTATCTATAAGGTCTCAGCCTGAAGGGTGCAGCTCCTGGTAAGAGTGGAATTGTATGATCCCCTGGCCTAGAAGGAGGTAGTCCTAGCAGTGGTTGGAAAATGGTTGAGTACTTGTCAATCAAGGCTTGAATCTCCTCAGGAATCTGTTGTTGCACAGTGTTGTCTTGCTGGATTTGATTCAGCTCCACACGCATACAAATATGAATCTTGGTGCACAATGGCTGTCAATTGATTGGGGTTAACAGATGGCCCCATAGCAACTTGAGGAGTTATACCTTGGATTTTGACTGAAGTTCCATCAATGTCAATTTTGATCCACTTTTCACCCTGATGTATGTTCATAGGGCTGTTGACAGACAACCAGTCCATTTCCACTATTGCATCATAGGAGGTTAGTGGTAGAATCTTGAAGGTATTTCTAAAGTTAATCCCTTGTATGTTCCATAACTGATTGGGTAGCTCATGGGTGCACTGTATGATTAGCCACTCTGACTTGTACTGTCTCTTGTAGTGGTTGATGGCCTTTTAGTCTAGCTGCACAAGTTTCACTGATAAAGCAGTGAGAGCTACCAGAATCAATGAGCATGTAGACTTCTTGATCATCAATAGATGCTCTTAGTCTCATGGTTGCATGATTATTAATTCCATTCATTGCCTCAACAGAGATTTCACAGAGTTCATCAGTAGAATCAGATTCATTGCCTTGATCAGGACTGGAAGCTGGTGACAGTTCATCAGTGATCAAAGACCAAACCTCCTCCATAGCTTGAGCAGAGACTCCATTTTGACACTTATGGCCAAGGCTCTATTTTTCACCACACACAAAGCAAAGACCCTTGGACTTTCTCCAATTCCTCAGTTTATTGAGTTTTTCATCAATTATGGTTCTAGGAGATTCCACTGACTTCTTGTCATTGTTTGGGCTGGAAGCAGGGTGTGTTGAACTGCCAAGATTTTGGTGAAAGTGCCTGGGCTGCTCAGCTATGCCCTCTTGTAATAAGATGTTCCTTCTCCTTTTCTTGGATGCAAATTGGGTCCCATCAAAGCTTCTTCCTGCAGTAAAAGCAAGAGCACTCGCAAAGTCCAAATTTAGGGGTTTATGCATCATAACCACACATTTAATCTCATGTTTCAATCCATCTACAAATCTATTAGTGATGGCAGTAGGGGAAAAAGTGGGTTCATGAGCAAGAAGTTGATGAATCAGATCACAAAATTTTTCGATGTAGTCATCCACAATTGTGGTTTGCCTGATATGAAAAAACTGTCTAAGTACTAAGTTATGTTCATTTTTATCAAACTTAGCACAGACAATGGCACAAAAATTGTCCCAAGAGATGTCATAGATATTGGTCTGAACTGTCTGAAACCAAAGTTTAGCAGAACCAGTAAGGTGCATAGTAGCATATCTGATCCACGTACACTGATCTACTTGATAGATTGTGAAGTAGGATAGACAGTCTTTAATCCATAGTCTAGGATTCAAGCCATCAAATGAAGGAAATGTGATTTCAGGCATAGCAGGGTGATGTATGAATTTCAGAGAGCCATCACTAACAGTTACAGGTGGATAGAACTGAGGAATTACAGAGTGGGGCAATGATGCATCACCTGCTGGCCGATGTTGGCCTGGGGCGGTGGTAAACACCACCCCGTAGGCCGCCTTGCCTCGGTCTAACGACCCTGACGCCGCCCCTAGCGGGGTTGGATCCAGATGCGCGGAACCCGGCGTCTGCAATATCGGAAGCGGCGGCGCGCCTTCCGACAGCACTGATGATGAAGCGATGGTGACTTCAGGTGTGGTGAGTGGTACGGCTTGAGACAATCCGCTGAGCGCCTTCTCCACCTTGTCGCCGAGCTCGATTACTGCCGTCTCCAGGTCGTTGACGCGGTTGTCGATGTGCGGCTTCCAGCAGTTGATGTCGGTGTGAAGCTACCGCATCTCCACCATGGAGTGATGCAACTCATCGATGCCCTTGGCGTTCCTCTCCAAGAGCGCCAGTAACTTCCCATACTGCTCTTCAGGTGTAGTCATGGTTGTTTGACGTCGCGTATTGTGCTGCGGTAACTCCAGTGTTCCGATCTCGCCACAAACGAGTTCGCGTGCTTGGGAATTACGGCGAAATCAACCCAATCGCAGCAGTCCACTGCAAATTGGGGATCTCGGTCTAACCCGAAGCGATTGCGACTCTCGCCGATGGAATATTGGAGATCATGGAACCAGACTAGAATCAACGCAACGATATTTGGTGGGATTGGAGAAATTCTAGCGGAGGCGATTTGTGGAATTGGGGCCGGGATCGAACGAATCTGATACCAGATGTAACCGAACTAGATAGCTTGGGTAACTATGGAACTTAACTTCGACAGAATTCGACACTCCGGCCGCGCCGAGAGTTCGCCGCCGGCCACCAAGGCACGGTTCAGTCTCAGGTTCAAGTTCACCTCTCCATCGTGGAGACGAAGCAATACATATACGGGAGCAGCGCTACCCGATCGCCCGTTACATGGGCCTAGCTAATGAATCTAAGCGGAAATTAACTGGGCCGTCGATATGGGTTTCAGTCTTTAGTTGCTCCACTGCGGTTCGAACCAGCGAGAGTTGGGCTTCCTGCTTCTGGCCTCCTTCACCCTTCTGGCGCCATTCTCTTCAGGGTCTTCAGAGGGAACCGAGCTGGTGACACTCCGGCTTCCCCTTCTACCCCAAGAACGACGGCACCGGCGACGACCGGCGGTACCCAGGGCACGCCGAGTTCCTGAGGTACATCAGGGACTACTGCGACGCCTTCGGGCTCATGGACGTCATCAGGCTCAACACCAAGGTCCAGCACGTCGGCCTGGCGGCGCCGCCGCGCGCGGCTGACGACGGCATCAAGCGCTGGACGGTGAGGTGGTCGAGACGTCGTGGTGACTGCGAGGGCGAGGCTGTCACCATGGAGGAGTAGGAGGAGGTGTTCGACGCTGTCCTCGTCGCCGTCGGGCAGTACACCCAGCCAAGGCTCCCAACCATCAACGGCATGGACAAGTGGAGCAGGAGGCAGCTGCACTCCCACTCGTACCGGGTCCCGGACTCCTTCCACGGCGAGGTGGTGGTGGTCGTGGGATTCCATCTAAGCGGTGTGGAAATCGCGCTGGAGCTCTCAAGGGTGGCGAGGGAGGTGCACGTCAGCGTCAAGTCCATGGACGGCATCACTCCCAGCGTGTTCATGGCTTTGTCAAGGCACCACAACCTGCACCTGCACCTCCAGATCGAGCGCCTGTGCGAGGACGGGCAGGTAACGTTCACCGACGGCTCCAATGTCGTCGCCGACTCCGTCATCTACTGCACCGGGTACGAACTCTCGTTCCCGTTCCTAGACACGGGAGGCCTGGTCACCGTCGACGACAACCGCGTCGGCCCGCTGTACGAGCACACGTTCCCGCCGGCGCTGGCGCCGTCGCTATCCTTCGTGGGCTTGCCAAGGCTGCTGATGCTGCTGCGGTTCTACGAGGTGCAGGCGATGTGGGTGGCGCAGGTTCTGTCCGGCCGGCGGTCTCTGCCGCCGGAGGAAGAGATGCTGCGGGCCGCCAAGGAGTACCACCGCGCCAGGGAGGCGGCCGGCGTGCCCAGGCGCCTCTCGCACACCATCTTCTTCGACATGGACTACTGCGACGAGTTTGCGGCCAGGCACTGCGGCTTGCCGCCGGTGGAGGGGTGGAGGAGGGAGCTTCTGTCGTCGGGTGTCGCACGCGTCAGGGACGACGACGCGGAGAGCTACCGTGACAGCTACCATGACAACGACCTTGTCCTGGAGGGCTTGCGCTCCGAGGGCTGGCTGCTGTCTCGTGCTCAAGGAGGCCGGCCAACATGACAAAGACGACGGCGTAGGGATCCACTACTCTGTCTAGTAGTTAGTCGTAATACTATTACTATTTCGGAAACAAGTAGCACAAATCCTAGTGATAAATTTTTAGATGAACAAATCATAGTGATTGAAGTGGTGGCAATGTCAAGTCAACAAAAAATTGGGCGGTTAGCGGTCCGGCCCAGCCCGATGTCAATAATGCCAGATGCAGCGAGCAACATATATGTAAAGGCCGCTAGGCTCTTCTGACTGGATATGGGCCTTGTGCGTCGGGCCCAGGCTATGCACGACATAAACCGAGATTGCAGTGTCTATTCACGGGCCCGCATGGCATGATGACACAATTAAATTACAGTGTCTATTAGTGTCGTGCATAATATAGTGCTTGAGCCATGCCCGTGCTGTACCGCGCATTTGACCATCTACATCCATGATCATTCTTGTTAATCTTAGGGCCTGTTTGATACATAAGCTAATTATATACTAACTAGCAAAAGACTAGCTCGAGACACAAGGTGTCGGCACATGTTAAAATCAAACGAAAGATTACTAAATTATTAGCCAATTAGCCATTCAACAACAGCTAATTTTTAACCCAGTTGTAGTAACTAGGTATGTGTATCAAATAGACCCTTAATAGTGGTGAAGCGCTTGTATGCCTTTTACATAAATGTGCATGCCATGCGTATTAGCATCTTGCATCTACCGTGTTTTTCATGCTAGAAATTATATGCTGATTGTTGTTTTCACCAGCAAAAACCCAAAAGACAACGGTCACAATCGACCCCGTTTACACTAAAAATTAGGTTCAAATTGTAGATGTGTAGAAGAATATAAGTTCAAAATGACTCCACAACTCTACATGTACTCTCACCTTTTCAGATTATAATTCGTTCTAGATTTGTCTTAAATGAACCTTCTCTCGTTTTAACCAAATTTAGAGGAAAAAATACACAAGTATCTAAAACATCAAGTTAAATTCATTAAATGTCATGACATATATTCCATCATAATGTATTTATTTCTTATTTGATTATAGTTATTAGGTGTGGTGGTTTGGGACCACGAAGGCTCCGTTGAGGCCCACCACTTTTTTTTAGCATCAACGGTAGGTGTTCTGCCTTTTTATATATTTATTAGTAGACAGGAGTAATATTATGTACAGAGAGTTTATAAAGTAATACAATAAAAAGTAGTAATATGAAAACAAGAAGGGAGAGAAAAAAAAGGTAAAAGAAAATAAGAAAACCACAATTGCGGCTCACTCCTCCCATGCCTGATGAACTATCTGACAGTCTTCTTTGATCACCATCAGCAGCTGTTCAACAGTTCGCGTCCTGTTCTCAAACACCCTTTTGCATCTCTTTCCACAAATTCCAAGCTGTGTAGCTGATAATTGTTGCTCGCTGGTTTTGTGCGTCGGCTCATCCTGAGTTCAGCTAGTCCACCAGTCCCAGATCTTTGTTATATTTTGATTCAGCTGCAGCTCCTGCTGTCCATACCACAGCTTTCCACTCGTTGCCAAATCAAATCAGTTTCATCAATGAACAGAGGCCCACCACTTCATTGGCCCAGTTCGTGTCTTGCCTTCTCATCTTCATCATCATCGGGTGCTGTGCCCACACACGTGTTCTCTGAATTTTATATCACTTGGAAGTGGATGTATTGGTCTTCAGAAATCTAAAGATAAATAATATTCCCTCTCTGTTACAAATTATAAGTCATTCTAAGAATTTTAGAGAGTCAATTTTTTTAAATTTAACTAAAATCTATATAATAAAATAATAACATTTATGACACTAACTAAGTATTATTATATTTATTATTAGTTATATTTTTATTGTATATCTATTTGATGTTATAAATCTTTATATTTTTCTATAATTTTAGTTAAACTTAAAAAAACATTTAACCCTTTAATTTTTGGAATAATTTATAATTTGAGGTGAAGGGAGTAAGGTCTACTCCCTCCGTCCCCAAAATAACGTCGTTTTAGCTTCCCCGGTAAACAAATGCCCAAGCAATTTTTATAAATAATAAATATTATCAATTAGTATCATAATTAGTATCATCGAAAGATCTTTGAATCTAGTTTTTTAACAAAATTATTCAGAGATATAAATATTACACATATTTTCTACAAATTGAGTCAAACTTTGCGGTATGAAAACCGAAAACGACAATTATTTTGGGACGGAGTAGTACGTTCTTTCCTAGATGCCTGCATGTGTTCAACAACCAATTGCGTGGGACAAACCATACAAAGCTTGCCAATAATAGAAGAGAGGACATGATGGGGACAAGGAAAAGTAATTACACCGTACCCTGCAAGCTTAAAAACCTTTTTTTTTGCTGCATTGTTTTTTTAAAAAATTTATGTCATCCGTCTAGGACTGACAAGCACCTCTGTATGTTTCCACAAGAGAAAATGATTAAATATCAATAATGCAGCTTTTCTTTTCAAACATTGCTGAAACTCATCAGAAAAGGGGAAATATCTGCAGGTCCATCGGCGGCGAGGCAGAGATAGATGGTGTCGTCCAAGAAGGTGTGCGTGATCGGCGCCGGCGTCTCAGGGCTGGCGTCTGCCCGCGAGCTCCTCCGCGAGGGCCACGACGTGACGGTCATGGAGCAGAGCGGCGGCGTCGGCGGGCAGTGGCTGTACGACCCGAGCACCGACGGCGGCGACCCCCTCGGTCTGGCCGGCGTGCACAGCAGCATCTACGCCTCCGTCCGGCTCATCGGCCCTAGGGAACTCATGGGATTCTCCGACTTGCCATTCTTCCCCAGCAACGACGGCGCCGGCGACATCCGGCGGTACCCGGGGCACGCCGAGTTCCTGAGGTACATCAGGGACTACTGCGACGCGTTCGGGCTCATGGACGTCGTCAGGCTCAACGCCAAGGTCCTGTACGTCGGCTTGTTGGCCGCTGACGACGGCGGCGTGAAGCGCTGGACGGTGAGGTGGTCCTCGCCGGGACATGGTGACCGTCGTGACGGCGAGGCTGTCACCACGGAGGAGAAGGAGGAGGTGTTCGACGCCGTCGTCGTCGCCATCGGCCAGTACACCCAGCCAAGGCTCCCAACCATCAACGGCATGGACAAGTGGAGCAGGAGGCAGCTGCACTCGCACTCGTACCGGGTCCCCGACGCCTTCCACGGCGAGGTGGTGGTGATCGTCGGCTTCCGTATAAGCGGCGTGGAACTCGCGCTGGAGCTCGCCAAGGTGGCCAGGGAGGTTCATGTCAGCGTCAAGTCCATGGAGGGCGTCGCTCCCGGCGTGGCCATGGCTGTGTCAAGGCACCACAACGTGCACCTGCACCTCCAGGTCGACTGCCTGTATGAGGATGGGCGGGTAAGGTTCGCCGACGGCTCGTGCGTCGTCGCCGACTCCATCATCTACTGCACTGGGTACGAATTGTCGTTCCCGTTCCTGGACACGGGAGGGCTGGTCACCGTCGACGACGACCGCGTCGGCCCGCTGTTCGAGCACACCTTCCCGCCGGCGCTGGCGCCGACGCTCTCCTTCGTGGGGTTGCCCAGGCTCGTGATGGTGCCGCTGTTCTACGAGGTGCAGGCGAGGTGGGTGGCGCAGGTGCTGTCCGGCCGGCGGCCGCTGCCGTCGCCGGAGGAGATGCTGCGGTCGGCCGAGGAGTACCACCGTGCCAGGGAGATGGCGGGCGTGCCCAGACGCCTCTCGCATGCCATCTTCTTCGACTTCGAGTACTGCGACGAGTTCGGGGAGAAGAACTGCGGCTTCCCGCGGCCGCCGGAGTGGAAGAAGGAGCTAATGCTGGCGGCCGTCGCGCGCCTAAGGGACGGCGACCCGGAGAGCTACCGTGACAGCTACCTCGGCGACAGTGCCCTTGTCCTGGAGGGCCTGCGCTCGGAGGGCTGGCTGCCTTGGACGCCATAGGACAAGGAGGTCGGCCAAGATGAAGACGACGGCGTACCAGGGCTAGCCACAACCACCGACAGAGACCTACTGCATGCACTATTCTAGTCGATCGTGATATTTCGGGAACAAGTACAAATCATAGTCATTCAATGATTGAAGTGGTGACATAAAACCGAGAATTGTAAAATTTCTCTTGCCCAAGTGAACCAAGCCTGGATGGTTCTTTACAGTGGTAGGTCATTTTACATTAATCATGGTGGTAGTTTTTTCAACCGCTTCGAACCATCAGCCTTGTTAATCTAGATTAATCGAGGCGGTTGGTTCAAATAAAAAAAGGTCCAACCCATCCACGAGCTCATCCACATAGTGCCACTCCGCTTGCTGATTTGGTTGCTGCTTGCCAAATCTGGCCGCCTGCTCGCCAAATCCGGCCGCCCGCTGCTCACCAGATTCGGACGCCTGATTGCTGAATCCAGCCACTACCGAAGGGAGGTGGGGGAGTGGCTCCGCTAGAAAGTGGAGGACGATGCACGCCGTGGAGGGAAAGGAGAAAGGACGCTGCATTCCTAGGCCGCCGCGCGTCCCGTCGTGCCACAACGCCACGCTGGAGAGAATGGGGCACGCCTCGTACTACCGCGCCATGCTGGATAGAGAGGGTGAGGGCGAGGAGCGTAGAGAGAGAGAGGGACGGGCCGAGAGAGAGAGGAGAGCGTGAGGCTAAGTGGGAATGAGTTAGCTAGGGTTTCCATTTTTTTTTGTCTTATATATACTATGGTTCTGTTATTGGACTAAGATGGGCCACGCCGAGCCGAAGGGGCTCAGCCATTATTTAATAGAGGAATTCCCCGCGCGTTGCTGCGGGAATTAGCGAAGTAATAGCTCTCATACTATATTATGGCGCATGAAATATTTAGAACTAACTTCAGGTATAATTTGAAAAGATAAGCAGCTAGCTTGCTATTGGACAACTCAACTATTGGACAACTCATAAATTACAATATGCATTTTCTTCGCTAATTGCTATTGTGCAAAAGATCATATAAGTATTAAAATGTAAGATCTAAATCGTACATGACTACTTGACAACACATGGAAAAAGAGGTGGAAAAGTGGAATTAAACTAAATGAAACAACGCAATACATCATCCATGACCATGAGTCTCAATCGATAAAGACAGATAATGATAAGTACGTAAAGAAGTCTCATCCGCAGCTCATCTATTACTCAGCATTAGTGAATCGTAAAAAAGTTATCGAAATATATCCATGTGGGGTCTTGTTTTGAAGAGTTTATTGTGAGGAACACCATGGTGCAATTAGATTTTAATTACGATACTTGGTTTAGGTGTTATGATTTTTTTCTATTTCAAAAAATAGCTAGTGTGAGATAATTAAGACTAAGTGAGGGTAACTCCTTTGATGACATCATCATACATCACTTTTTGAAAATCCTAATTTTTGATTGGAGGAGACCTCTTAGTGGGTCTTAGGATTATAGGAGTATAGGATAAGACCCGCCTCCAAAAATAGCCTGATTTTTTAGGCGGGCCCTCCGATGGATTTAGCCCCCCTCTAAATCAATTTTACGAGACGATTAATTATGTTCGCCTCCGTTAATCCTAAGTAACTACCGAGGCGGTTGGATTTTGTAAACGCCTCGGTTAATAAAAGAATAACGTCTTACAAAATCATTTGTATAATAGTGTAAATGAGTGATTTGCCACTCAACTTCTTGTTGATTTAATGATCTCAAATACCGAAGAACCTGCCCCTTAACTTTTAAATCCAGATAAATACCCGATAAAATAGTTAAAAGTAGTTTCGATGGTGTTCTGGTTGATTCTATGCTTCTATAACTTATATAAATGATCTCAAATGGAAAAAACTACAAGATTTTAATCTCTTCAAGGACAACAAATTTGGTATAGAGCGTGTCTTCAATCCAAGATCATTTGAAGAAAAATAAATAATTTGAATTTAATAACTAGAGAACTTAAAACAAATATTTGAATCTCTAAACAATCTAAATCTAAAATAAAAAGGGTTTCAACCACAGAACAACAGATCGCATTGAGATCTGTAACTTTGCTCTACATCATGTCAATGTCCGAGGTCATTTGAAAATTAAAAGAAAATGTGAAAAATTACAACAAATGATATAAAAATATGTCAACTACAAAGACGTAGATCACATTTAGAGATACTAGTCAACATCCAAGGACGTTTGATTTTTTTTAAAAAAATTAAATTTCAAAATCTAAGTGCTTGAAAACTAATATTTAGGTTTCTAAAAAATGATCTTAAATAGAAAAGTTGCTAACAACAAATTTGTATATCGCATTTAGAGCTACAACCTAGGTCCGTTATTTGAAAAATTCAAAAATCTAAGTTTTCAACCTAAAATAAATCCTATAAAATATTGACGACCTATTGACGACATTATTGACGACGACATTATATATTGACGACCTATTGACGACGACATTAGATATCGATTGACGAGCTTGCAGAGGTGGAGCAGTTGAAGTTACAAGTGAGTAGGACGAGGGCCATCCGTGACTAGGACTTGCAATTGCATCCAGCCATATCAGACGAGCAGCGTGCGTGTCTGCAGGTCCATCGGCTCGGCGGCGAGGCGAGATGGCGTCGTCGTCCAAGAAGAAGGTGTGCGTGATCGGCGCCGGCGTCTCGGGGCTGGTATCCGCTCGCGAGCTGCGCCGGGAGGGCCACGACGTGACGGTCATGGAGCAGAGCAGCGGCGTCGGCGGGCAGTGGCTGTACGACCCGAGGACCGACGCCGGCGACCCCCTCGGCGTGGCCGGCGTGCACAGCAGCATCTACGCCTCTCTACGGCTCAACACGCCCAGGGAGAGTATGGGCTTCTCCGACTTCCCCTTCTTCTACGACGGTGCCGGCGGCGATGCCCGGCGGTACCCAGGGCACGCCGAGTTCCTGAGGTACATCAGAGGTTTCTGCGACGCGTTCGGGCTCATGGACGCCGTCAGGCTCAACACCAAGTTCCTGCACGTCGGCCTGCTGGCGCCACCGCGCGCAGCTGACTGCGGCGTGACGCGGTGGACGGTGAGGTGCTCGTCGAGACGTGGTGACTGCGAGGGCGAGGTGGTCACCACGGAGGAGACGTTCGACGCCGTCGTCGTCGCGGTCGGCCAATTCACCCAGCCAAGGATCCCTACAATAAACGGTATGATCTGAACAATCATTACATGCATGTTAATGTCAAGATGACAAGAAGTACACTAATTGAGATCTGAATTTGTGTTCTTGTCAACTGAACAATCATATAGGCATGGACAAATGGAGTAGGAGGCAGCTGCACTCCCACTCGTACCGGACCCCGGACTCGTTCCAGGACCAAGTGGTGGTGGTGGTCGGATGCCAATCGAGCGGCGTGGACATCGCGCTGGAGCTCTGTACGGTGGCGAGAGACGTGCACATCAGCGTCAAGTCCATGGACGACGGCGGCGGCGCCATCTTCCCCGGCATGAGGAAAGCTGTGTCCAGGCACCACAACCTGCACCTCCACCTCCAGGTCGAGCGCTTGTGTGAGGATGGTCGAGTAATGTTCGCCGACGGCTCGTGTGTCGTCGCCGACTCCATCGTCTACTGCACCGGGTACGACTTCTCGTTCCCGTTCCTGGACACGGGAGGCCTGGTCACCGTCGACGACAACCGCGTCGGCCCGCTGTACGAGCACACGTTCCCGCCGGCGCTTGCCCCGTCGCTCTCCTTCGTGGGCGTCCCCAAGAGGGTGGTGGTGCCGCGGTTCTACGAGACGCAGGCGAGGTGGGTGGCGCAGGTGCTGTCCGGCCGGAGGACGCTGCCGTCGTCGGAGGAGATTATGCGCTGGGCTGAGGCGTACCACCGCGCCAGGGAGATGGCCGGCATGCCAAAGCGCCTCACGCATGAGTTCTTCGACGACTATGACTGCTGCGACGAGTTCGGGGAGAAGCACTGCGGGTTCCTGAGGCTGGAGAGCTGGAAGAAGGAGCTCCGGTGGGCGTCCATCGCAAGACAGAGGGGCGATGGCTCGGAGACCTTCCGTGATGTCTACCACGACAGCGACTTGGTTCGGGAGGGATTGCAGGCACAGGGATGGCCGGCTGGCTCACAGTCACAGTAACACAAGTAGCAGAAATCAGAAAATGTAATGCGAATACGACAGGATTTTGTGTTTTAAAAGGAGTAACCAGAAGAATACCTACGTGCTACAGGACTTTCTAAAAACAAAATAGTTGTGTATTGAGTAAGCTAATGGAAGAATCAAATAAATAAAACACTTATAGAGTATTAGACCAAATTTTAGGAGAATGTGATAGGCAAACAAATCGTCCTATTTACTTGTTTTATCAGCCGGACTTATCAGCCATTCGAACAATATTTTTCTTTCACAATAAACCAAACGGCTTGTCTTATCAACCGGTTTAAGTCACCAGCCGAACACTACAACATGGATGTCTTGTATGTCGATAAATTGAAAATAGTAAGACTTGCAGCACTTATTCGATTGATGATGTAGCATTCAGTGCTTCTATGTCCAGATTAAAAGGTAATGGGTTTTGCTTTTATAAGAGAGAAATCTTTAACCTACATGGTTAGCTTTTTAAGATAAACATGTACGAAGCTGTTTTTGGGCAAATAGTATAGGATCTGAAGTTGTTTTTTTTTTTGGTCCGGAGCCGGAATTGCAATGCTCCGGCTTCTCTAGAAGAGCACTTGAAGAGGAGCCCGCTAAATAGTTTGGAGTGGTTTAGAAGGTGGTGTTTTCTATATCTATATCTATATCTATATCTATATCTATATACCTAATAATAAAGAGAAAATTTCTCTCTACCTATATTTTGGTCCGTCTCTCTCTAACTATCATATAATGAAGAGTTTGTCCGGTCCAGATTTATATATAACGCGTGCTCATATGAGTTAGAATAAATTGCGTCTAGCGATAATCCATATGGGTCTGATTCTAAGACATACCTATTGTACTGATCTTATCTGACTTGACCAACCCCAACTCGAATAGAGATTCAAATAGAGATATTTTTTATTCTGAATTTATCACTCGGGGAGAAGCACTGTGGGTTTCCTAGGTTCGAGGAATGGAAGAAGGAGCTCCGGTGGTCGTCCATGGCAAGACAGAGGGGCGATGCTCGGAGACCTTCCGTGACGTCTAAAAAGACAGCGACTTGGTTCGGGAGGGCTTGCAGCCACAGAGATGGCCGGCTGGCTCACCACAGCACAAGTAGCAGAAAATGTAACACGAATGCGATAGGGTTTTGTGTTTCAAAGCAGTAACTAGAAGAATAGCCGCGCATTGCTGCAGGACTTTCTTAAAAATAGAATAGTTATGTATTAAGTAAAGCTAATGCAAGAATCAAATAAAACGCTTATAGAATATCAAAATATATAGGAGAATGTGACCGCCAATCGAATAGTACAACGTAGATGTCTTGTACCTTGATAAATTGAAAACAGTAGTTACATTCAATAGAAGATGTTGCATCACTTAGAGCATCTTCATCAGTTCACCAATATTTTATCCCCAATAGAGTGATATTGGTGATCACCAATACTGTTTTTCTAGGCTATTGGGGGAGGTACTCCAACAGATCACCGATAATCTTTCGCAATATATATAGGATCCAACCTGTCATAAGAAGGTGATAGTCATGCATGGTGTGGAAGATAGTGAAATAATGGTGGACCACAGCTATTGGGGGAGATGCAACTCCCCCTTTATGTGAGGGGAGATGGAGGATATATTGGTGATCATCAATAAAAGGAGACCATATAGGGGAGCTGTTGGAGGAGCAAAATTGGCTCATCTCCCCCAATATGGTGGGTTTATGGGGATGAAGGATGAGAAAGGGGGAGGCTGCTGGAGATGCTCTTATTAAATATTTATAGATGGATGATGTAGCATCTAATGCTTTGCATGTGGAGATTAGAAGGTAGTGTGTTTGCTTTTTATATAAAGAGATGATATAGATCTTTAATCTACATGGTGAGACCGCCACATGCAAGCTTCGCTTCCTCTCGAAGAGCGAAGAGGAGCCCGGCAAATGGTTCGGAGTGGTTTTGAAGATGTTTTTTTTCCTATTTATTTAAAAAGTTGGTAAATACCTTCCGTATAAACTATAACATGTTTTACACATTATTTTTTTACTTTAAAATGGAGGGAATACTTCATGAGACATTTAAACCATATAAATTACCTCTAAACTTCTAAAAATTCAGAGAAAAATCATGGAGATAGATTGAGATGTGAAGAGTTCAAACAAAATATTTAGAACTCATGAAAATATCTATAGAAGCTAAAAAATAGGTTTTGCTCGGAAAATAAGAAAATATCTAACAAAAAATCTTGAAAGTTCTTGGAACATTATAAAGTGATGTATTAACATGTTTTTTTAGACTTTACTACATGGCAAAAATTTGAGGTACAACTAGCATGGATGCTACATACATTAATGTCTAGTGCATTCATGCTAGTTGGCTCTTATGTTTTTTCATGGTGTAAATTTTGAAACATGTTTATGCATATGCATCAATTAGAATGTTTTAAAAAGTTTCTAGATTTTTTTGTATATCTTGCCATTTTTCTAGAGCAAAATCTATTTTGAGTACAAAATCTATCTATAGGACTTTTAGAAGCTTAAAGATGTATTTTGTGGTTTAAAAACCTTATGCAGTACGATCTTCTAAGTAAAAATACAAAATCACTTTAAAAAATGAGGATGTAAGTTGAACAGCCTTAAAAGTTTAAAAGGTAAGATGTCTAGTTTTATTTTATAATTTAATATAAGGGAGAAAATCGGACTTTGACGATGGTTGATTATAGTTGAGGGTGCCCAAATAGACTTCTTCCATACAAGCGTCACCCTGTCCCTGCATGATCTATATTGGGCTGAATCCCATAGAAATCCTTAACCAAAATCCAAAATCCTCTGCTGCCCTTTTTATCCATCGTTCCAATTCAGCCCAACTCCTTTCACGATCGGACAAGCCCATGTATTTAAAATCTTTACTTTTTTTTTTTTATCGGTGTTTAAAATCTTCATTACTCCTTCTCTTCCTGAAAGCTTCAACTTCTAGAGTTGTTTTAAGTCAAACTTTTTAATTTTGACTGAACTTCTAGAAAAAACTAAGGTTTATGGTATCAAATTAGTACTATTAGATTTATCATATAATATATTTTTAGAAATAGATAGAGGTCCCATCTACGGTCCCCGTTTCTCTCCGTGAGTGCCATCGCCGCCTCTCGTCTTTGCGGCCGCCGCCATTCACCACTGTTGTTGGTCCTCCTCCTTTCCCCTCCGTCATCTCGTCGGGGGCTGAAGGGAGTGGGGATCCATTATTTTTTAATAAGTTTTTCCTATTAGATCGAGTCATAGGGTTAGGATTTTCTCCATGCCAAATTTCTTGGTATTGAAGTTTTATCTCCTCCTTCTCCTCTCCAGCCAAGGTGAAGGGGAATGGTGGAATCATCTTCTCCATAATGGCTCCGTTGAAGATGAGGGCGACAACTTCGACATCAGTATCTTCTCGACATGATGACATGGAGACTTTTGTTTTCGGACTACGGCATCAATGCGGAGATGATGTCGCCGCCATGGAATAATTTTCTCCAAGCTCTTCTATGTTTTGTTGTGGTTAGATCTGACCACGATGAAGGACTAGGGAGAATAGTTTTCAGATCAGTTTTCCTCATTCTTTGTTTCCTCATTCTTTGCTGGCAGAAAGAAGAAGAAGGAAGACATCAGAAAGAAGAAGTTCCTCAATGCCGCCTACAGGAATGTTGGGCATCGTTTGTTGGGCATATGTTCTCAGGCCATTTGCTGAGTGTTTGCTTGTGCGGTCATCTACACTACAAAGCTTTTAACATGTTAGGTTTTCAGTTGTGCTATTTACAGCATGGGTGCTATTTTGTAATCCCGAGTGCTTGTAACGTGTTAATGTACCCAGCTATTATATAATATAATTTTTTTTCGTCTCAAAAAGAAAATATTTTCAGAAGATACTCATTTTATGTCATGGATATTCATGCTCTTTTCTATAAAATTGGTCAATTTTAAAAAATTTAACTGACACAGATTCTAGGAGTTGAAGCTTTCGAGAATATAGAGTACTTGGTATCAGCCCTCTACCTTTTCGGCGCTGAGGCAAAATCGAGAGCACGAGGCTGCATGCCTTGTTGGGCCGCAGCCCATGTTAGGCCCAAGTACGTGCTAACCGCCTAACTCGCACCTCCTCTCTCCCTCGTCTTCCAGTGCGTGGTCTCTATCTCCGGCGTGCTCTGTTGTCAGCAGATCAGCACATGGCCAATGAAACATTCATCCAGTTGTATCTAATTGATTTCTTAGTTTTCTTCAAAGTTGGTAAACATTTCCAGGAGTGCAGGAACACTCTACAGTTTATTTAATCGTGCTTATCTGGCGCACATGTACTTTATGAAACAAGCCGCACTATAGGATACAACTGCTTTGCCGAGTGCCTGGGGCACTTGGCAAAGCCCCCAATGCACTTTGGCAAAGGCTTTGCCGAATACCGCACTCGGCAAACCGCACTCGGCAAAGAAACTTGTCCGCAAAGGTTTCTTTTTGCCGAGTGCCAAATATCGGCACTTCGGCAAAGCCTTTGCCGAGAGTGCCCGACATTCAAAGAAAGATCAAAATGAAAAAACCCAAAAATAATAGAAAAATTTTTTTTAATCGGGGGAGGGCCCCACTGACCAGCGCCCATCCATCTCTGTCCGGTAGGATTTTTTCGGCAACTATGTGTCTAACGGGATTCGAACTCATGACCTCTCCCTCGCACGGCACCACCCCCTACCACTGCACTACACACTCACATGTGTCTATATTCCGTTTTAGTTTTCTAAATATTATGCAAAATCGAGTAAAAATTGCTTGTTTGAGGGTCTAAATGAATTCAAATAAAAAACTTATCAACTATAAAGTTTCATAACTTTTCGAGATCTACAGTTTTTATTTAAGGAGTTTCTCCATCCGAGGTCGTTTATAAAATTTGAATTTCAAATTTGAGCGGATTCGATGCGTTTTCGCATGACAAGATGAATTCAAATAAAAAAATTACAAACTACAAAGTTTCATAACTTTTCGAGATCTATAACTTTTATTTTGGGTGTTTCCCCATCTAAGATACTTTTAAAAATTCAAATTTCAAATTTGAGAAATATGAGCGTACTTTTCGTTAGTAAAATTAATTCAAATTAAAAAGTATTCAACTACAAAGTTGTATAATTTATCAAGAGCTACATCTTTTATTTTGGTCATTTGATCATCCGACATAGCGGTAGAAATATTTTTTACAAATCTTATATATGTCTCTTGTAGTATCATAAACTACAAGAGAGATATGTAAGATTTGTGAATAGATTTAATTTTACTTTATTAAATTAAGAAATTACCAAAATAAAAGTTGTAGATCTTGAAAAGTTATACAACTTTGTGGTTGAAAATTTTATCATTTAAATTAATTTACTGCTCTAAAATATACTCTGAAATGTGTCTTTTTTGAGTGCGAGAAAAAAACACTCGGCAAAGATCTTCTTTGCCGAGTGTCAAAAAAATAACACTCGGCAAAGAGCTCTTTGCCGAGTGCCCGAAAGAAAACACTCGGCAAATCATTTAACACTCGGCAAAGAGCCGGATTCCGGTAGTGCCGGGAATCCGGATCTTTCCTAAAAGATATGTTGCGGGAGCTCCAACGACTTGTCTGGCCAATGCAATGTGCTGCCACTCATGAGTCATGACTCGTCTTCTACTCATGTGTCCTGCGGCGGCGGCGGCGGTGGCGGCCGGCCGGTAAGCCATCCCTGTGCTTGCAAGCCCTCCAGGACAAGGTCGCTGTCGCGGTAGTCGTCACGGAAGCTCTCCGTGGCATCGAGCATGCTTTTGAGGGACGACAACCGGAGGTCCTTCTTCCAGTCCTCCAGCGGCGGGAACCCACAATACTTGTCGCCGAACGCGTCGCAGTACTCCAGGTCGAAGATGTCGTGCGTCAGGCGCTTTGGCACGCCGGCCGCCTCCCTCGCGCGGTTGTACTCCTCCGCGGCGCGCGCCATCTCGGCCTCCGGCGGCAGCGACCGCCGGCCGGACAGCACCTGCGCCACCCACCTCGCCTGCGCCTCGTAGAACCGCGGCAACATCACCTTTTTCGGTACGCCAACGAAGGAGAGCGTCGGCGCCAGCGCCGGCGGGAACGTGTGCTCGAACAGCGGGCCCACGCGGTTGTCGTCGACGGTGACCAGGCCTCCCGTGTCCAGGAACGGGAACGAGTAGTCGTACCCGGTGCAGTAGATGATGGAGTCGGCGACGACACACGAGCCGTCGGCGAACGTTACCTGCCCGTCCTCACACAGGCACTCGATCTGGAGGTGGAGGTGCAGGTTGTGGTGCCGGGACACAGCTTGCCTCCTGCCGGGGTACACGGCGGCGCCGTCGTCCATGGACTTGACGCTGATGTGCACCTCTCTCGCCACCTCGCGGAGCTCCAGCGCGATGTCCGCGCCGCTCGGGTGGCATCAGACGATCACCACCACTTGGTCCTTGAACGAGTCCGGTACGAGTGGGAATGCAGCTGCTTCCTGCTCCACTTGTCCATGCCTATATTAGCATTAGCAGTAGCAGATTATTGGCAAATTCAGTTCTCCACGATGATGTGTTCATCAGTGGACCAAGAACTCACATTCAGTTCGACAGCGAGGAGAAAAAAAAGCAATTTTGAAATCGGTTCATCATCCTTTCCAATTTACCAGGGAGCCTTGGCTGGTTGTGCTGGCCGACGGCGACGACGACGGCGTCGAACGCCTCCTCCGTGATGACCGCCTCGCCCTCACGACGGTCACCATGTCTCGAGGACCACCTCACCGTCCAGCGCTTCACCCCACCGTCGTCAGCCGCCAGGCCGACGCGCAGGACCTTGGTGTTGAGCCTGACGACGTCCATGAGCCCGAACGCGTCGCAGAAGTCCCTGATGTACCTCAGGAACTCGCCGTGCACCGGGTACCGCCGGGCGTCGCCGCCGGTGCCGCCATCGTTGCTGGGGAAGAAGGGGAAGTCGTGAAACCCCGTGTTCTCCCTTGGCGTGTTGAGCCGGAGCGAGGCGTAGATGCTGCTCTGCGCGCCGGCCATGCCGAGGGGGTCGCCGCCGTCGGTGCTCGGGTCGTACAGCCACTGCCCGCCGACGCCGCCGCTCTGCTCCATGACCGTCACGTCGTGGCCCTCGCGGAGGAGCTCGCGGGCAGACGCTAGCCCCGAGACGCCGGCGCCGATCACGCACACCTTCTTCTTCTTGGTGGACGACACCATCTCACGTTGTCGCCGAGCCGATGGACCTGCAGACACACAGCTTTAATTTAAGACGCGCGTGCGCGCGCCCCACGAGCTAGCACGAGGGTGACATTGCCATGGGCTCGAGCGTCGGTGCCACCAACCACAGCATGCTTCATGCTTGGCATTGACGTCGTACGCACGCATGGACGGCTATCGTCCAAGTCTGCATGCATCACCGGCAGCCGACCTCGTGCTTGCCATGGGTTCAATTTATTATATGTAGAAAAAAATACCAGAGCTTACCGATAAATGGGTTTATCAGAAATTTCTACGTCAAAAATAAAAAATACCTAATTTCATTAGAATATTCACATAATAAGTTCTCTCTAAAGCATTTAACATTAAGAACATAATAGTATTGATATAATAAAATATCCTACTGTCATGTAGGTGGACTAGTGAAAATTGAAGTTTTGATAATAAATAAATTTTATCAGACCTCAGCGATAATCACGTTTATCGGGTCTATCAAAATTTTATCGCCAACATTTTTTGCCCTAGTCCGCTTGCCTCCATCACATGTTGTGACTTGTGACATACATTCACTAAGGCTTTGCCTATGGAGTGTTTGACATACGTTCGAAGCAGTGCCATGTATAACAACACTTTTGCGAGGTCGATCTTGCACCTCCTGTGTGTTTAGAGCTGGGGCCCTCCATCTCCAGTGATCTCTAAGCTTCTTAAAATTCAAAAAAAAAATCATAGAGATAGATTGAGATTTGAAGAGTTTAAATAAAATATTTAGAACTCGTGAAAATATCTATAAAAGCTAAAAATAGAGTTAGCTCTAAAAAAAAAAATCCAACAAAAATCTAGACAATCCCTAGAACATTATAAATGATGTATAAACACGTTTTTTGAACTTTGCATGGCAAAATATATGAGGTACAACTAGCATCAATGCAACATACATTAATGTTGAAGGTATTCATGCTAGTTGGCCCTTATGTTTTCCATGGTGTAAAGTTTTTAAACATGTTTATACATCAATTAGAATGTTTTAGAATGTTTCCAGATTTTTTGGATATCTTGTGACTTTTCTAGAGGTAAATCTATTTTTGAAGCTTCTACAGATATGCTCACAAACTCTAAATATTTTATTCGGATTTATCAAATCCCAATATCGATCTATAGGAATTTTAAGAAGCGTAAAGATGCATTTCGTGGTTTTACAAACCTTATCAAATATTTATTGATCTTTTAAGTAAAAATGCAAAATCACTTCAAAAATGGGGAGGTAATCTGAATGTTTTAAAGTCTAGAGCATCTCCAACAAACACTTTATGTATTTTCTAATTTACAGGAATAGATATTTTAGTGCAAAAATACCGTCCAACAGACTCTTGAATTAGATATCCAAATAGAAATATTTTCTACTCCGGATATATCTTTAGCCAAGGTATAGAAAAGTTGTTGAAGAACACAAAGATATACAAAACGATTTTTACTCAAATAACTCTCTTAATGAAGGCTCTTGGATATGCTTCATTTTTTTTTGAGTGGGGAGAGGGTGCCCAAACAGAATAGAATTCTTCCATAGAAGCGTGACCCTGCATGATCGGGCCGAATCCCATTGAAATCCTTATCCAAAATCCTCTACTATCTTTTCCCCCATCGAACCAATTCAGCCCAGCTCCTTTCATCGATCACCCTAGCCATATATTTTCATTATCTTCTTACTCTTTTTTTGGCTGGCCTGCTCTCTTTTCGTCCCTAAGGCAAAACCGAGAGCATGAGCCTGCATGTCTTGTTGGGCCGCAACCCTTGTTAGGCCAAGGCCCGGTTAACCCGCACTTCCCCTCTCCCTCGTCCACCATGCACAGTAGCGCATCATCTTTCGGCTAAAGAAAAAAAGTAGTGCGTCATCTTTCGCTCAGCACATGGCCATTGGACATGGGGCGTATACGTAGTAGCGTCCAACCAAGGTGGCACCAAACCATGTGCCGACCACCTCGTCCTTCCATTCTTCCACCTGCTCTTCTCCCTCGTGACCACATCCTTGATCTGCCCTCTTCCTCCTCACCTCACTACATCCTTGCCCACCACCTCGCCGTGGCGCGATAGGGTCTCCGCGGAGCTCCACTGCCACAACTGCGGAGCTCTACCGAGAACTTGCTGCACTCGTGGTGACCTCGTTTTCCCCTCCCCCAACTGTCGCTATGGCTATGGCAATTCTCACTGGCGAGCACCGCCGCGGCGCTCTCCGCCCTGAGCTGGCCCGGTGGCCTCCACCACCGCCCCTCTAAACCTCCTTCTAAGTCGGCCAAAGTTGGAGAAGAAAAAGGAATGAGGTCGGAATCCTAACCATCGCCGTCGTAGGATTCTGACCTCATTCCTAGGGCTGGTGCGTGGTCGCATGGGAGAGGGAGAGTGAGGAAGAGAGCGGGCGTGTCGTGTGGGAGAACCACCTTCGCGTGTCCCCTTTGGAAACGCGTATATTGCTATTAGGATTTGGGAAAGCTGTCGGCCGAACATGAATGTCCAATCGAAAATATTTAGGTCCTACCGGTCGGACCATAGCACTATGCCAACCACCTTCGCGCGCCATCTCGGCCTCCGGCGGCGGCGTCCACTGGCTGGACAGCACCTGCGCCACCCACCTCGCCTGTGCCTCAAAGAACCGCGGCAGCATCACGTTCTTCAGCACGCCGACGAAGGACAGCGACGGCACCAGCACCGGCGGGAACGTGTGCTCGAACAGCGGGCCGACACAGTTGTCGTGAACGGTGACCAGGCCTCCCGTGTCCACGAACGGGAACGAGTAGTCGTACCCGGTGCAGTAGATGATGGCGTCAGCGACGATGGAGGAGCCGTCGGCGAACACCACCTGCCCGTCCTCGCACAGGCACTCGACCTGGAGGTGGAGGTGCAGGTTGTGGTGCCTGGACACAGCTTCTCTTATGACAGGGAAGATGGCGCCGCCGTCGTCATCGACGGACTTGACGCTGATGTGCACCTCTCTCGCCGCCTTGCGGAGCTCCAGCGCGATGTCCACGCCGCTCGGCCGGCATCCGACCACCACCACCACGGCACCACTTGGTCCACGAACGAGCCCGGCTCCCGGTACGAGTGTGAGTGCAGCTGCTTCCTGCTCCACTTGTCCATGCCTACATCACAAGCAGTGGCTGATTATTGGCAAATAAATCCAGTTGTCCACGCTGGCTGATGTGTTCATCTTCATCAGTTGACCAAGAACACAAATTCAGTTCGACAAGGGAGGGAGGAGAAAAAATACGAATTCTCAAATCGGTTCAGCATCCTTTGCAATCATCAGTGCACCAAATTATTGGGAACGAACGACTTAATGGATCGGCACCTCCCGGTGATTGCAGGGAGCCTTGGCTGGCTGTGTTGGCCGACGGCGACGACGACGGCGTCGAACACCTCCTCCTCCTCCGTGGTGACCACCTCGCCCTCACGGTCACCATGTCCCGGCGAGGACCATCTCACCGTCCAGCCCTTGACGCTGCCATTATCGTCAGCGGCCAACAGGCCGACGTGCAGGACCTTGGTGTTGAGCCTGACGACGTCCATGAGCCCGAACGCGTCGCAGAAGTCCCTGATGTACCTCAGGAACTCGGCGTGGCCCGGGTACCGCCGGGCGTCGCCGGTGCCGTCGTTGCTGGGGAAGAAGGGGAAGTCCGAGAATCCCATGAGCTCCCTCGGCCGATGATCCGGACGGAGGCGTACATGCTGCTGTGCACGCCGGCCGCGCCGAGGGGGTCGCTGGCGTCGGGCCTCGGGTCGTACAGCCACTGCCCGCCGACGCCGCCGCTCTGCTCCATGAGCGTCACATCGTGGCCCTCGCGGAGGAGCTCGCGGGCTGGCGCCAGACCTGAGACGCCGGCGCCGATCACGCACACCTGCTCCTGCTGCAGACACGCTACTCTTTCGATGGCTACATATTATTATTATTGGCTCCCTACGGCGAGGAAGTGTTCGTCATTGCCGTCGGCCTTTGACGCGCGTGCCCCACGAGAGCTTGACATGGCCATGGGCGCGAGCGTCGGTGCCACCAACCACAGCAGGCTTCATGCTTGGCAATGGAGTCGCGCGTACGCACGCATCTATCGTCAACCATAGCAACGACTACACTATTGCGCCACATCCTACATCTTTGTCCAAGTTTGCATGCATCACCGGCAGCCGACCTCGCTTGCCATGGTTTCAATTTATTTTTGACCGAACCATGGGTTCAATTTATTATATGTAGGAAAAAAAAAAAACCCGAGCTTACCGATCAATGGGTTTATCATAAAATTTCTACGTGAAAAATAAAAATACCTAATTTTATTAGAATCTTTACATAATAAGTTCTCTCGAAAGCATTTAACATTAAGAACTATATATCCTACTTTCATGTAGGTGGACTAGTGAAAATTAGAATTTTGATAATAAATAAATTTTATTCAAGCTCAGCGATAAACATGATTAGAATTTTGACAATAAGTAAATTTTATTCGATCTTGCACCTACTGTGTGTTCAGAGCTGAGGCCCTCTGTCTCCAGTGATCTCTAAGCTTCTTAATTCAAAAAAAAATTCATAAAGATAGATTGAGATTTGAAGAGTTTAAATAAAATATCTAGAACTCGTGAAAATATCTATAGAAGCTAAAAAAAGATTTAGCTCTAAGAAAAAAAGAAAATATCCAACAAAAATCTAGAGAATTCCTAGAACATTATAAATGATGTTTAAACATGTATAAACAACTAGCATCAATGCAACATACATTGTTGTTGAATGCATTCATGCTAGTTGGGTCTTATGTTTTCCATTGGTGTAAAATGTTCAAACATGTTTATACATCAATTAGAATGATTTAGAATGTTACCAGATTTTTTTGGATATCTTGTCACTTTTCTAGAGGTAAATCTATTTTTGAAGCTTCTAGAGATATGTTCACAAACTCTAAATTTTTTATTCGGGTTTATCGTATCCCAATATGGATCTATGGGAATTTCAAGAAGCGTAAAGATGTATTTCGTGGCTTACAAAACTTATCAAATATTTATTGATCTTTTAAGTAAAAATGCAAAATCACTTAAAAATGTGGGAGATAATTTGAATATTTTAAAAGTTTAAAGCATCTCCAACAAACACTTTATATCTTTTCTAATTTGCAGGAATAGAGATTTTATTGCAAAAATACTCTCCAACAGACTCTTGAATTAGATATCCAAATAGATATATTTTCTATTCTGGATTTATCACTAGTGAAAGATGAAGAACGAGGATGGCTCTCTAAACGAAGCATAAGGTATAGAAAAGTTGTTGAAGAGTACAAAGATATATAAAAATGATTTTGCTAAAAAAAAAACTCTTTTAATGAAGGCTCTCGGATATGCTTTGTTTTCATTTGAGTGGAGAGGGTGGCCAAATAGAATTCCTCCGTACAAGCGTGGCCCTGCATGATCGATAATGGGCCGAATCCCATTGAAATACTTTGCCAAACTGCTCTACTATTTTTTTGCCATCCATCCAATTCAGCCAGCTCCTTTCATAAATCGGCCTAGTCCATATTTTTCATTATTTTTCTTGCTTTTTTTTGGCTAAGGCAAGACCGAGAACATGAGCTTGCATGCATCGATGGGCCGCAACCCATGTTAGGCCAAGGCCCGGTTAACCCGTACTTCCCCTCTCCCTCTTCTACCACGCGCAGTAGCGTGTCATCTTTCTCTCTGGCGTGCTCTATTGTTAGCACATGGGGCATGTGCGGACCACCTCGTCCTTCACCGTTCTTCCACCTGCTCTTATGCCCCGTGACCACATCCTTGGCCCGCCCTTTTCTCCTCCTCACCTCACCCTCGCCGTTGCCCACCACTTCGCCGTGGCACGGTAGGGTCTCGCTAGAGTTCCACCGCCACGACCACGGAGCTCTGGTGAGACCCTACCTCGCTCGTGGTCGTGGCGACCTCCTTCTTCCCTCCCCAACTGTCGTTATCACCATGGCCAGGCTCACCGGCGAGCACTGCCATGGCGCTCTCTGCCCCGAGCTAGCTCAGCCTGCTCCGCCACTGCCCCTCTAAACCCCCTTCTAAGTTGGCCGAAGTTGGAGAATTCTAGCCACCACCGACACAGGAACCCTATCCGCCGCCATCTTCTTCCTCTATGACACAAGGCGGATGCGTGGTCGCATGGGAGAGGGAAAGCGAGGAAGAGAACAGGCGCGTCGTGTGGGAGAAGTGGCACACAGAGAGTGTACAGGGGGAACACGATGGTTGGCACAATGCTACGGTCCGACCGTTCGGGCCTAAAGATTTTCGATTGGACATTCATGTCCAGCTGGCAACTTTCCCAAATCCTAACGATAATATACGTGATCCCCTGCCTAGTTGTTTGCTCAAGTTGTATCTATAATTGATTTCTTAGTTTTTTGTGAGTTAACTGATAAACATATCGCGAAAAGGAAAAAAAATGATGAACATCCCCAGGAGTGCTGGAACACTCTATTTTGTTTTATCGTGCTTGTGGCGCACGTGTACTTTATCAAACAAGCCGGGGGGAATCCGGATCTTTTCCGAAAAGAGATGTTGCCGGAGCTCCAACGACTTGTCTGGCCAATGCAACGTGCTGCCACTCATGAGTCATGACTCGTCTTCAATTCCTGTGTCCTCCGGCGGCGTCGGCGGCCGGCCGGTAAGCCATCCCTGTGCTTGCAGGCCCTCCAGAACCAGGTCGCTGTCGCGGTAGTCGTCACGGTAGCTCTCCGTGGCAACGGCCATGCTTTTGAAGGACGACAGCCGGAGCTCCTTCCTCCAGTCCTCCAGCCGCGGGAACCCGCAATGCTTCTCGCCGAACGCGTCGCAGTACTCGACGTCGAAGAGGTCGTGGTTGTGCGTCAGGCGCTTGGGCACGCCGGCGGCCTCCCTCGCGCGGACGTACTCCTCGGCGGCGCGCGCCATCTCGGCCTCCGGCGGCAGCGCCCTCCGGCCGGACAGCACCTGCGCCACCCACCTCGCCTGCGCCTCGAAGAACCGCGGCAGCATCACGTTCTTCAGCACGCCGACGAAGGACAGCGACGGCGCCAGCGCCGGCGGGAACGTGTGCTCGAACAGCGGGGGCCACGCGGTTGTCGTCGACGGTGACCAGGCCTCCCGTGTCCAGGAACGGGAACGAGTAGTCGTACCCGGTGCAGTAGATGATGGCGTCGGCGACGATGGAGGAGCCGTCGGCGAACTTTACCTCCCCGTCCTCGCACAGGCGCTCGACCTGGAGGTGGAGGTGCAGGTTGTGGTGCCGGGACACGGCTTGCCTCACGCCGGGGAACACGGCGCCGGCGTCCATGGACTTGACGCTGATGTGCACCTCTCTCGCCACCTCGCGGAGCTCCAGCGCGATGTCGGCGCCGCTCGGGTGGCATCCGATGATCACCACCACTTGGTCCTGGAAGGAGTCCGGCGTCCGGTACGAGTGCGAGTGCAGCTGCCTCCTTCTCCACTTGTCCATGCCTACATTAGCAGTATCAGTATCAGATTACTGGCAAATTCAGTTGTGTCCACGCTGATGTGTTCATCACTCATTAGTGGACCAAGAACACAAATTCAGTTCGACAGGGAGGGAGGAGGATAGAAACAAACAACAATTCTGAAATCGATACATCATCCTTTGCAATCAATGCATGCAATTATTGGCAACGATTCAATCGATCGGAACGGAACCTACCGGTGATTGCAGGGAGCCTTGTCTGGTTGTGTTGGCCGACGGCGACGACGATGGCGTCGAACACTTCCTCCTCCGTGGTGACCGCCTCGCCCACACAGTCACCACCGTGTCTCGACGAGCTCCTCACCTTCCAGCGCTTCACGCCGCCGGCACCATCGTCAGCCACCAGGCCGACGTGCAGGACCTTGGTGTTGAGCCTGACGACGTCCATGAGCCCGAACGCGTGGCAGTAGTCCCTGATGTACCTCAGGAACTCGCCGTGCACCGGGTACCGCCGGGCGTCGCCGCCGGTGCTGGTGCCGTCGTCGTTGCTGGGGAAGAAGGGGAAGTCGTGAAACCCCGTGTTCTCCCTCGGCGTGTTGAGCCGGAGCGAGGCGTAGATGCTGCTCTGCGCGCCGGCCATGCCGAGGGGGTCGCCGGCGTCGGTCCTCGGGTCGTACAGCCACTGCCCGCCGACGCCGCTGCCCTGCTCCATGACCGTCACGTCGTGGCCCTCGCGGAGGAGCTCGCGGGCAGATGCTAGCCCCGAGACGCCGGCGCCGACCACGCACACCTTCTTACTAGTAGATGACACCATCTCGCCTCGACGCCGATGTACCTGCAGATCGACACAGTTCTTGTCTGATCGAGATTGGCTGCTTGCAAGTCGTCTCTGCTGCAACTGAAGGAAAAATGGAAAAGTTGCAGAGCATGGATGGAGAAAGGATTCAAATTAAAGGCACGAGGACTATGTTTGAGAAGGAAAGCTCTGCGTGGTGATGTGTCGCTATATATATGATCGTTATTGATATTTGATCATTTTCTCTTTTTTTCTAATCTTATAATCATTTTCTCTTTTGGAAACATACAAAGAAGTAATCTGTTCCAACTGGCTGATTGTAAGGTTTTCTCTAAGGTATGATGATGTGTGTTTTTTTTTTTGCGATGAAGTAAGAATTATATTATTTGATAGCTGAGTATAACCACTCTAGATTACAGAATCCACGTTGTGAATAGGGTCAAAATCTAACCTTTTAGATGCTTAAGAACAAATGTCCAACGAACAACAATTAATATTTCTGTAAGTGGAACTTGAGTAACTTTTTCTTTTATGATTCCTTTGACGTTGTTAATGTGCTTAACATGTCCCCCCTGTTTTTATGATTCCTTTGACATTGTTAATGTGCTTAGCCTCAGTTCATTTTCATTTATAATATTTAATATATACAAATATTTTTTGTATGGATTAATAATACAGAAAACTTATTATATATTTATGTAATGAGAGAATTTCAGCTGCATATGCAAAGGTAATAGTGGATTATGGATAATGTCTAGAAAAGTTGCTTTCTATCAATTATTGCTGAAAAATAATCAGGCGTGGACAGCTAAAACGTCCTATCAATTTATCATATATAAGCATATATATCTATTTTGCACATGTGCACACGTGCACAAGTTAAATACTACGATGGATGTGGTGGTTGTGCCTCTAGTAGTGGTAAGCCATCTCTCTGTCATGGGCTCATGGCCAGGTCCATGTCCATTCTCCTTGACGTCTAGCGTCTGGGAAAAATACCAGCCCTCCACGACAAGGTCCCTGGGCACACCTTCTTGGATGATACTATCTCGCCTCGCCAAGGTCGTCGATTCGATACGCAACAGATGTGCTGAAGCAGAATATGCAATACAATATTGTCTGCTCCAAAAGCGGACAGATAATATAGAAAGCCAGCAGGACCTTACATAAAACAAAAATGGTTCAACTACAAAGAACAACGTCCACAATCACTGCAACGGCTCAACAAAATGTCAGAAATGACCTCACTGTTTTGGGGTCTATTCCCATAATTAGGCCCAGGTTTGGATTCACCAGCACTGCGCGCGCCAGGCTCACTCACTGGTACTGGCAACTTATGATTCCTCGTTCTTTACTGGAGGGAGTCCACTGCGCAGCTTCTTTCTTTCTCCTCTCCTGACAAGGAATCCAAAGGAAAAACCCCAGGAGCAGAGTGCAAACATTACACTTCCTCCGATTTCCAAGTACAACGGAGGAAATTTTCGCACGGTGCTGACTCCTTAGTTTGGTACCATCCACTGTCTCAGCAAAACTACTGCTACTGGATACCAGGCCAGAAAATATCTCCACCATATATATCATGGACTTGCCCATCATGGTTCCCCACGTAGTATATATAGTGTTAGCTTCTCCCTTGTGAATTTTTTTTAAATAATATTTTTTTTTAAGATTAAATGTGGATCTAGCATCTGGGTAAAATGAATTGCAAGTCTAGTAGTCTGTCGGCCCTTTGGGCAGCCGATTTCGAGTTATCGGCCTGTGGAGGACCGACTAGTACTTATCGGCAGCTCGGCTGCCGATTAGTGGGCCTGGGCCGCCGGAGAGTGGGCCCTGTCGGGCCGAGTGGCCTGTCGGCGCTCCACCGGCCGACCCGACTTCAGTCGGCTCGCGTCGGCTGCCGACCGGGTCCACCTATCGGCCCTCCAGCGGCCGGCGCATCCTGTCGGCTTCCGGCTGGCCGACCAGTCCGGATATATCCGGCGTCTTCTCACGCAGCGAAGCGCGCGCTCTCTCTCTCTCAGCCGGCGGCCGGAATCGCCCGGCCGCTGCGCGCCGCCCCGCGGCCTCCCTCGCCCGGCGGCCACCGGATCCGGTGGTGGCAGGAGGTGCCGCCGCGGCCGCCGGGCCTGCAGGCCCCCACGCGCGCCTCATCGGCCGGCAGGCTCCATCGCCGCCGGCTCTGCACAGGTAAGTTTCTTCTTTTTTTTTTTGTTAGTTTAGTTAGTTGTAGTTAGATTTTATGGTTAGAATGATTTTAGGGTTATTTTTAGTAGGATTTAGTTAGATTTTAGGGTTAGTTGTAGTTAGATTTTATGGTTAGTATTTTAGTAAGATTTAGTTAGTTTTAGGGTTAGATTAGGTGTAGAATATTTAGGGTTAGATTAGGTGTAGAATATTTATTTAAATGTTAAATTATATTTTTGAGGTAATTATAATTTGGTAGTCTGTAATGGTATTTTATAATTTTATTTCTATGTTATTTAGATTGGGATGAGTGAATATTAGGATTTAGATTATTTTAATTGTAATTTAGGTTATATAGATGGTGGTTACAGTTGAAATCTTAGATTCATATTATTATTTATACGAGCGATATTAATTTAATATTTTAAAATATTGGACCGGGGATGTCGTTCGAATTAGTTCCTTTCGAGAATTTACTATGGAAGTGGTGAAATCAGATATGGGGACGGTGGGGTAGACCTTAGAGAGTTACAGTTCTTGGATACGCAACTGAATTCCCCGCTAGATTATAGCCGGAGGCAACTTTTAGCCTGGCTGCATGAATATTTTCAAGTTGCTCCCTCCCAGCATCGTTTCAAGATTAGTATGTTGGTGCCTAAGAAGCGAGAGAATGGGTGGAGATGGGAGTTGTACGAGGCCAGTAACACGAAGAAATGGCATTTTCTCGTGTCTAAGGCGTTGGAGCGTCGATATAACAATATCATGCTTGTTGAGTTCGTGGAGGGTGGCATGTAGGCAGAGAGTAGTAATATAGGTCAAGAACGTGAAAATGTTGAGCCAACACCAATGGAAGAGACATATGTTAACCATCCTCAGGAGGTTGACAATATTGCGCAGGATACAACACAAGAACAATATGTGGTTCATAACACCACGGAGGATGCAACAGAGGAGCAATACGGTCAATCCATTGAAGCTGATCAGGGCGAGGAGGATGAAAGAATCATCGAACATATGGAGTTGGATGATGCGGAGCACATAGCATATGTCGATGAATTTGCCGGTAGGAGCTTTGACAATGAGACCGACATCCCTGAGGATTGGATTCACATAGCACCAGATTCCATGACGGTCGATGATGGTCATCATTCGTCGTGGGAGTATTCTAGAAATGAGGTCAGACAAGGACAGATGTTTCATGACAAGATTCATCTACAGCACGTAGTTCGACGATGGGCTTTTTTTGAAAAGAAATAGTTTTGGGTGGTTATATCTAACCCAACGACTTGGGACGTGAAGTGTGTCACCCCAGGTTGTACTTGGCGTGTTCATGCTCATATGCCACGTACGGAGACTAACTTCACAGCCACTATTGTGCAACCACACAATTGCTTGCTGCAGACAACGCTTATCAAGCACAGGAACATGACGGCTGACTTTGTGGCAAAGGAAATGTATGGGGAAATTATTGAAAAAGTCAGCATGTCTCCTTTTCGGATAATGCTCGCTATTCAGAATAGATTTGGCTATGAGATATCTTATGATATGGCCTGGAGAGCAAAACAACTGGCTTTGGAGAGAAGGTTCGGTACGTTCAAGGACTCATATCACCACTTACCAGCCCTTCTAGAAACCATTCAAGCCAGAAATTCTGGGACTATAATTGATTTTGATGACTATATAAACGAGGCAGGGGACCGTGTGCTGAAACGGGCTTTTTGTTCTTTCGGCTGCATGATACAAGCCTTTAAGCATTGCCGACCAGTGCTATGCGTGGATGGTACATTCCTGACTGGGCAGTATAGAGGTACATTGCTCACAGCTATAGGTATCGACGGTAACAACCAAGTTGTGCCTATCGCTTTCGCACTGGTTGAATCGGAGAACAATGAAAGCTGGTTGTGGTTTCTTAAGTTGGTCAAACGAGGTATCGTGGAAGATAGGGAGAATTGTTGTGTACTGCATGATCGCAATGCAGGTTTGCTGAATGCAGTGGATAAGTTGAAGAACGGTCTGGATCCAGAGGTTCAATGGCCCGATATACGAGTCGGTGCATTAGGCATCTAGGTACTAATTTCTATAAGCAGTTCAAGAGCAAAAAACTGATGGACCTTTTCAAGAGGCTATGCAAGCAGAACCAGAAAAAGAAATTTGAGTGCCTGTGGGAAAAGTTAGATGAGCTGACGACAAGCCACATGAAAGAAGTGCGTCGTCAACTTTGTTGTGCCACGAAAGGAGGAACCAAAAAGGCCTAGATCCTTTGCCTAATGAACCACGAAGCAAAACTCGTCGACGTAAGGGTGGCGAGATCATTGAAGTGTTTCTCAAATTGGATTAAAGAGGAGCCCCGTGAGAAGTGGTCCCCTGCTTTTTATGACACATACGGAGCACGCTACGGCATAATGACGACGAATCTTCTTTGAGGTATACAATTGGGTGCTCAAAGGTACACAATCACTTCCTCTAGTTGCAATTATGGAGGGTCTCCCCGAGGGGGGACAATTGTGTATCTACGAGAGCGTTATGAAGCGGCAAGCCTAGTCGTTCGAATCCACGGATGACATATGCCCGGAAGATTTCTTCATACCTCGAAGAGAAGAGTGCCAAAGGGTCCATGCATAGGGTGTTTCTTTGTTGGCAACCGGGACCTTGTCTTTGAAGTCATCTTTGCGTGACAAGGGCGGACTTGGTATTGGTCCGAGTGACATAACCATGGAGGTTCAGTTGTGGCCAGAGGATAACATGTGTGAGTGCACATGCAACAAACCCAAGTACTACCATTATCCATGCTCGCATGTGCTTGCTGCTTGTGGGAAAGCTAATATACCCATGACATTTGTGTCTCCTTATTTCAACAAAGAGGCTGTGCTAAACACATGGTCGGGTGAGCTGCGAGGTTGGAGGGCCATTGTTGATTTCACAAAGCCTGTTGCGGATTCGGACCGTCTTTAGTCTCCGGATCCAGATAAAAGGGTAGAGGGAAAGGGCCGCCGCAAGAGTCGACGTATTAGGAATGACATGGATGCTTCGGAGGCTTCGGACAAGCGTCCCTTTTGCTTAGCTTGTGGTGGAACTCATCTCAGGAAGAAGCGCGGAGGCGTACCCCACACATAGACTTGCAGATGGAACAGAAGTGCGCCGTATTCCACAACGCAACTATAGGCATCCCACTGAAGACGTGCTGCGGGTCTACTTACGTTCGCACGCCTGGTTGAGCGACACCGGCTGAGGAGTTCACGTTTTCCGGCGGATCGGGCACTTCTCTCAGCTTGGACAGACCGCTGGAGACCGGAGACGCACACGTTTCACCTCCCAGTGGGTGAGGTGACTGTCACTCTTCAGGATGTCGCCATGCTCTTCGGTCTACCTCTGTCCGGTACACCTGTTCACCCTGTTCTCGTTCCAGTAGATTGGGATGTCCAGCTCCAGGCGCGTTTCAGGGAGTGTTTCAGCCCGCGCCTGGTGAGCCAGAGCAGTTTGACTTCCAGCACAGCCACGGCCCACCTAAGGCATGGTTGTCACAGTTCCGTGCGGAGCGCCTACTGGGGAAGGACGAGGAGTGGAGGGTGTTGCGACACTTAGAGGCGTACCTGTTGTGGCTGTTTGGGTGGGTACTCTTCACTAGTTCCCACCACGACACCGTCGACAAGCACTTGATTCACTACGCGGCCCAGATAGCGTACAGCCCACTTGACCAGATTCCTCAGTACAGTTGGGGTTCAGCCGTGCTTTCAGCTACGTACCGGGCACTGTGTGACGCTTGCACTCGGAGGTCGTCGACAGGTACGTTAGCTGGTTGTCCGTTGTTGTTGATGCTGTGGTCGTACGAAAGGTTCGACATAGGGAGGCCAGCCCTATCGTCGTATGAAGAATATGGCGTTGACATGTACGTGCTCGATGACGATGGTGTCCCAGACGAGCTCGACGCCCCGACGATGGGGACACTGTGGTTATGCCGCGATGTACGTACTTCGACACTACTCGATAATTTTGTTGTTAACAATTTACTTACACTTAAATGAATTTCTATTTTGTGTGCAGGTCAGGTGGGCAACAGGCACCGGTCGTGGCACGTACCCGGCGTATGTCGCTCAGTTTGACCAGCTCAGACCTGACAGGGTGCGGTGGACTCCGTACACGACAGATGCCATACAGTCTCGTGCGTCCTTCGGCTTGTCCGAGTTGTGCTACCGTGACCAGGAGCTGTGGTACATGAGGAAACGACTGGTGTTTGACGTCTTCGCCGAGCCGTACTGTCCAGAGCGCGTGGCTCGTCAGTTCGGACACGCGCAGGTGTTCCCCCTACCCCGACTTCAGCTTGACTCGTCGCACACGTAAGTCTTATTATGCTTCCGTTTATTCATTATGTTGTTACATGTGCATTCACTCTTGTTTCTCATGCAGGTCTTCTAGGAAAGGTCAAGGTGCAGCGTACGACCAGTCTTGGGTTGATAAGATGCTGCCTTTCGTGAACGCCTGGGCGGACGCAGCCGCCGACGTCCACAACCTAGGTGGCCCATTCGTCGAGGCCACCTACCGGGACTACTTGGGATGGTTTCACACAGCCACACGCGTTCGTCTCATCCCCGTGCCGACAGAGGACGAGCCGCACGAGGCCGAGATCACCGACACGTTCGCCATGGAGCCGGCAGCAGCTTACCATGCGTTGGTAAGTATTTTTATTCACACCTTGGTCATTTCATTATTTTCAAAATTGTACTTTTCACAATGTGTAACAATACATGTTTGATTTGCAGACGGATATCTGCAATGACGTGGGCAACGAGCTCCTATCGTATGCCCACCAATACGAGCAAAATCCTCCACGAGTTGCTAGGAACGAGTTGGTTGCCGCCCTTCGACGATTGGGCCAGCGTTGCTTAGAGGGAGTACGACGGGCTTCCTGTCGTCGAACGGACATCATTGAGTTGCCTCCACGTGCAGCTCCGGGCTTAAACTACGGAGCACCTCGTTCGGCGCCCTAGGACCGCCCACGACAACTTTGGAGTCTTAGGTACTTTCTCTCGGACCTTTTCGCTTTCTTGCTACATTGTTACCATATCAAGCTGGCCATAATCTTTAAATTATGTTGTAGGTACCCGGGCTTCTTGCAGCGAGTACACTGAGGGTACGAGCAGCTTTGGGACCTTTTTCACGGACAGTACTCCACCTGCGTACCCGTCTGAGGCCGGGCCTTCTCAGTTTTTTGGTGCACCACAGCCCACACAGCCGACGCAGAGTACTCAGCCTACAGACTTCACCCCGGAGGCACGACAGCGTCGCCCTCCAGACCAGTTCACTTTTCCTATGGGCCAGCTTCGTCACCGAGCAGCGCAGCAGCCCCCCAAGCGGGGTCGTCGTGGAGGTTGAGTTCGTATTCATGTATGCATAGGTACAATGGATGTGAACTAATGTACTCTTGTATTTATGCGTATTAGTACATTCAAGCTCATTCAATTGGAGGCAACGCTCCAATACGATCCCACGCCTGCATCGAGGCAAAGGACAGTGCAAACACAAACGATCCAACGCCTGCATCGAGGCCGAGGATAATGTCAAACTTGGCTCACTTCATTGCGTTCTCAGACTTTGCAAAGTATGTGTGGTCGAATCACCGTGTCTGCATCAGAACATAGCCTTTTCAGTGAATGGTCGAATCAGCAATGTCATCAATACAACGTGCTCTTTTCAGACTAGGGTCCTAGCCTTTTCAGTGTTACGTCCTTCCAACAGTGTCATCAATAAAACGTAGCTTTTTCAGACTACACACCTAGCCCTTTCATTGTATGGTTCTATCAATAAAGTTTTATCGATTTCAAATTAATGCAGTGTCCCCCGCCCAAATAAACTTCAGCACAACATTACACGTCTCCCGGCCTATATATACACCTCCCTTGTTACATGATTTTTAGGCATACCTGTGTTTGGTAGAGATGTTTGGAGGCAGAGGGAGAGGAAAGGGTGAGTCCTCGGGTAGAGGAAAGGGGGGGAAGAAGGGACCTCCCATTGTGTGGGAGGGTTCTCTAGGTCCAGATGATTGGGTGGAACCACTTGAGGATTTTCCACTTGAGGGGAAGAGTGACTTCACCAATGATAGACCTCTCCGGGGATATGATAACCGGAGAGAGGAGTGGCCCAAATGCCGCCACGGTGAGGACTGCGTAGTTCAAATGAGCGATGATGAGATTCATGGAGGCCGTCGTTTCTTCAGATGTCCAATAGGATGGGTATTTTTCCGTCGACAATTATCTTGCGAAAAAGTCAGATTTCAAATGCTTACATGCTTATATGATTTCTCTTTTTCAGGCAGCCAATGAGGGCGGCGATTGTGGATTCACTAGATGGGTCGATCCCGCTCCTATTTTCCCCCATCAACAGTACATCTACTACCTAAAGAAGCGTATCTTCGATCTTAAATTCGAAAACCGAACCCCTGATCCCGACAGCAGCGATAATGCGGGTGCGGAGGAGGGACTCTGCTCTAATCCATACTGTCAATGTCCTTATCACAAGGGGCCTCCTCCTCCTCCACCACCACCGCCACCGCCACCGCCACCGCCAACGGGAGGCTACATCAGAGAGGGCTCAACTCAGTTTGCTATGTGGGAGCATTATTAGGATGAATCAATGTTCGTGTTATGTATTTGTTGCTTTGTTAAATTTTCCTAAGGCATGTTAGGTAGTTTGCCACCTCTTTTCCATGCTTTACTAGAGGTCGCCACATGCCATTGTTAGTTGTCGTTGCAGGTTATCTTTTGTTTAATTATCGTGCGCTGGATTAATATTATATGTGTTTGTCCTTCACAAGTTTCTACTTCGCGTTAAAAAAAAGTGGAACAAATTTTTATTGAGGCAAGCCAAAGAAAAAAATTTTAATAATAAATATATTTTACATACTTCGAAAATGCAAAAAGTTTGAGCAAAAATGAAAAAAAGTATGTGGAATGGGAGGAACCAGCATGAAATATAGCTATAGGCTATTGGGGGGCCGACAGGCGCTTATCGGCCTTCGAAAGCCCGACACGACTTGTCGGCCACCCTTGGCCCGACAGGCCTGTCGGCTTGGCGTGGGCCGATTTCTTCTGGGCCTGTCGGCCCAGGGGGGCGACTGCTCCTATCGGCCGGCCAGCCGGCCGGCCCTGGCCGCTTATCGGCGCCGACAAGCCAAATACGCCCGCCCTACGGCTGCCACGTAAGCCTATCGGCTTCTGGGGGCCGATACCCCACTAGTCGGCCGCGTGGCTGCCGACAGACGTCTAGTTTTGCAATAATCCTATAACAGCTATTATATTCGCATTTAATCTTAAAAAAATATTATTTTAAAAAAAAAATTCCTCCCTTGTTGCTACAAGTCTTGGCTGTGGAAATTAATAAAGATGGGGACGTCTGGGTGATCATCAGGCCTCGGTTGCCATGTGGGTTTGCCAGTCTTGCCCGCCGTGTTGACGCATTGCAAGTTCTTCATCGGGCAGAACCTCTCATACCTGTGGACATGTCCCCATAGTGCAAGGGTCACCTTCTCAAGGTCCGCTTTCAAGAAGTTGTATACAAACAACTCATGTGAAGCAGCAACCTAAGAAAAAGTTATAAGACAAGAAAATGTTAGCAAGTGAGGATATTCCTCCCTTTTAATAAAGTCGACTATGCATACTTCCAAGATTGCAGAACTTGAGAATCAAAGCCTTATTAATTATGGAACATGTGCTGAATACATCTTTTTCCTAAACACTTCCTAACACATAGCCATAGTACTTTGGATATCTCCACTACGAACTGTATATATAACTAATAAATATCAAATCTTACTACGCTGCCAATGCTGAATCAACAAATCTTACTATGCCGCTAATTCTGAATCAACACAACTTAATCTTAGGAACACAATGATCCATCCAGCACACTCTAAAGCACTGCAACATCTGGCTGCAGTATATGGCTTGAGAGGAGCTAGTGCCTTTTCTTTTTGGGACAAAATTTACTTACATAAGTAAAATACTTTTTTTTTAAAAAAAATGATACATATAGCACCAAATTTGTATCCAACCACCCTACCCGCCTTTGTTGTTGCTTGCGAGAAGACACTAGTGGTTCTTCTTTTATTTGGGCTTGTTCTTTTTTCCTTTATGTTAAGGATGCTGTGGTGACAAGTATTGTACTCTGTGAATTGTTGTTTTTCTTATTTAATAGAAGCAAATATCCCCTTTCAAAAGGAAAACAGTCCACAGGGACTAAATTATTCTATATAGACTACCTAGAACATTGTAGAACTAGCCATAAAGTAGTATATAACAAAATATATCCATAAGCTTATTGACTACCCACAAGTAACAGAAAAAAAAACTCTCTCCATCTCTCTTCCTTGATTTCTTCCATGTGTAGATTATTTGAGCCTTTCACATTATATAGCAACAAAAATAGTTATATGCCATTGTCTTGTCAAGGGAACCCAATTATATCGACTATATATAATCTAAAACCACTGTGGTTGCCTTATATATTGCCCAGCTTGCAGAGTAAGGAGTAGAGGTGACTCATACAATATAATACAATTTAGGAGCAGTTGATGGAGTAGGAAAATAAAAAAAAATTTGGAACACATGATGTAGGCATTATAAATGAAGTTCGATTCCAAGATATACTGGAACATATATGCATAGTGGTTATATAAATCTTCAAGCCATAGGTCATCATGTCGTCTAAATGACCGCACAACAAATTGTACATGCTTTTGCAACACACGAACATGTTTGTTACAGTGCACTATAAAAGGGCTACGCTAAAGTTACGCCAACATATATCTCCACACATGTTAGTTCTTTTTCTTGTCCCCAAACAATATAAAATAGTAAAGCAGACGTGAGATCAGCTTTCAATCATGTAGTAGTGCGTTCTGTTCACAAGGTTTATATTAAAGTCATATATACATGTACATATGTGTGTGTGACTGTGTCTCAACATAAATTTATTATGAAAATATATTTCATACCCAATCTAATTATACTTACTAGTCCATCAACCCGTGCTCTTGCACGGGTTAAAATTTTTAAAAGATGTACTATATAATACATTCGACTAATAAAAATTAATTATTATTTAATGATTATAAACTTATTATTTACTTTTTTTTTGCATGGGACTAACTTATCTATTTTTCATCCATATTCATATTTTTTGCTTTGCATAGCACCTCTATATATTTTAATATTTGATGACTACTTAAAACCGTACCATTAACTATAGCGGCACTTATTGCATCACGTGTCTTAATAAATCATGAATCCAAATTAGTGTTTTTTATTTTATGCAATTTTTTAATTAAAAAGAGTTTAGGTCCTAGCATTATGTTTTTTTTGCATTTCAATTAAGTTGAAACTCATATTGCACTTTAGCACCAAACTTGTTGAATTTGTAATATCAAAGAATTATTTGTGTGTTGTATTATTTTGTGTATCATAGGGGTTCAAAATTAAATTACCAATATTGACATAACATAATCTTTCATTTAAAATGTATGAAGCTATTTAAGAAATAATCTATGAAATTGATTATAATGGACTATTAATATAATTAAAGGGAAATGTTAGTGTTATGTTATTGTTGTGTGGTTGTTAATTAAACATTAGAAGTTTGTAATTTAGAAATACATATGTCTCATACTTTATAGGTGTTGGTTTATTTTTTAATAGCATATATTTTACATATTGGGAGAGGTGCGTAATTTAGATGCAATGTGAGGGGGTTTCTTGAATTATTTTATGTCATGCCAATTTTGGGTAATTTATAAAAATTAAGGGGTTATATTGAATAATCCTTCGTAATGAAAAATGAATAATTTTTACACAAAATCAGGAGGTTATTTTATATATTTTTTATAATGGCAGAGGTGGATAATGTTTTATAAATTACAATAGATCCCATGTCTATTATCAGAGATGATGATTAGAGTATACCAAATTAATGGCCATATGTTTATGATTATTGTGAATTTTTCTAATGTATCGACGAGAGTTAATGTGGTGCCTCTAATTAGTAATAGTAATTAAATTATATTTATAATGAGAGAGGTGGATAATTTATTTATAAATTTAGTAGTTTTATAAATTATCTTTCATAATGACATAACTGGATAATTTATATGCAAAATTAGGTAAAATTTTATATATTTTTTATAATGGTAGATGTAAGTAAACTTTTTAGAATAAAATAGATCTAATGACTATTATTGTTGATGGCGATTAGAGTCTACCATTTAATGGCCAAATATTTTGGATTTTATAAGGATTTTTGAGATATTTTTTTCCTAGCATGTTTGATGAGAATAAACATGGAGGTACGATGAAAAAAGAAGGACAAATACTGAACGAATGGATTCTTATTTCTTCCTCATTGACAAAAAAAATTGTCTCTATTTTTCATATATAAATAACTGAACTATGACACACATGTAAGTTGTTCTGGTGTTCAGATTGTCTCTGTGATACTTTGTTAGTAGATTAAGGGGGTGTTTGGAACTGCTTTTATTGAACTCTGCGCTACAAACTCCACCGTGGAGCAGCTCCACAAAAACTTAGAGTTTGTAGCGTAATTCTTTATATGCTCTCACAACTCCACTCTTTTTTCTGGAGCTTTGTGCATGGAGCTAAAATCATTTGGCTAAAAATATGGAGCAGAACTGAAAAACATGGAGCGGAGTAGTCCCAAATACCCTTAACCTTTCATCCAATCTTTTTGGTTAATAGATTAATAAACATGATGGGTGTACCACCATTTATTAATTAACCTAGTGCTTTTCGCCAAAAAGGAATAGTTGACATAGGGAACATAGGTGATGACCATTAGAGTGTCATATTAATGGCAAAATATTTCTAAATTTATAAGAATTTCTAAGATTTTTTCCTAGCATGTTTAGTAAGAATAAACATAGAAGTACGATGAAAAAAAAGAAGAAAAAAGATTATATCTTTATTTTTTATATATAAATAACTGGAGTAAACGACACACATGTAAGTTGTTCTTGATGTTCAGATTGTCTATGATACTATGCTAATAGATTAAAAATTCTGTCTAATCTTTTTGGTTCATATAGATTAATAAACATGATTGGCATACCATCGTTTCTTAATTAACCTGGTGCCTTTTGCTAAAAAAAAAAAGAATAATAATTGATGTAGGCAGCATAAATGTGGGCCCTAATATGATCGGAGTATAATTGTGAGTATTTGTGAACGTGTAAAATTTTCTACATACTGTTAATATTTCTCGCCTTTTTTTGTTCGTATAGTAGATTGACCCAGGCTCATAGACCTGATGAGCACTTTTATTTTTATGTTTTCTACATATTCTTAATATATCTAGCTTTATTTTTTTTGTTAGTATAGCCAGTAGCAATTGACCCATCCCCCGCCCATAAAGTGATGGGTATTTTTTTTAATCTCAAACGTGATGGGTGTTGCTTGCCATTTGGTACGTTCGGATGAGACTTTTTTTTCTTTCTCATGATAAAATTTAAGACTATTTTTACTTATAATGGCATAGGTGGGTATTTTTTTTAAGCAAAATTAGGAGGTTATTTTATATACTTTTCATAATGGCAGAGGTGGGTAATTAATTTTCTGTAAATTACAATAGATCCAATGGCTATTATTAGAGATGATGATTAGACTCTACCAAATTAATGGCCAGATGTTTCTGATTATTGTAAGAATTTTTAGAATTTATCTTTTTTTCTAGCGCATCTGGTGAGGGTTAACGTGATGCCTCCGTTGGGGCCTCTAATTAGTAATAACTAGTTCATCAACCAGTGCTCTCGCACGACCTAGAATCTTAGAAACCCTAATTGATAAAAAAAAACGGATTGATGAATCTTAGAATCCTATTATCTCACAGGTTCTATAATTTTCTCTTCACTAATATTCTACAATAATAGCTATAATAGATATAGATATTGTATAGTATCTATTCCATTTTGATAATCTACCAATATCCATCAGTTTTTTTATTACATAACACCTCTATTTATCTTCATTATATATTTTGTTGAAACGTTTAAACTATGGCGGCTTTAGCTGCGGTCTATGTTTTTTTGACGACATAAATCTAAATTTTGATTTTATTTCTAAAATTTTGAGCTTATTAATTCTAAAGATATAGTGACTATTATTTAAAGTGGTGATTATGTTTGATCTTTTTGTGAGAATTTTAGGATCCATTTTTTCATTTCTAGCAGTCTCATTGTAATAATTTATAGGATTAATCTTTTTATAACACAATATGCATTTAGTTGAAACATAAACTTAAAGTATATTAACTCTTATCACTTTAGGTGATATCATAAAAAACTTTATTTTAATTTTCAGCTTTTGATCACATGTTAATTTCAAATACCAATGCTTATTGTATTGCTTATTTAATATTTTCTTTTTATTTTATTAAAAAAAATATTTTAGGCCCTAGACTACCCTCTTAGTTCTTACAATTTCATAATAGTTGTTTCCGCATGTACCAAGGCACTCAAGATGTTGAAAGCTAATAACGGGGGATTATCATGCCACTCCACCATGTTGATTAATCAATGAAGCTCCTATTATCTAAAAAATACTCAAGATGTTGAATTTTAATATATTTTGTCAAACAAAAATTCTTCAAATTAAATTATATATATATATATATATATATATATATATATATATATATATATATATATATATATAATGTGCCAATCAAATTGTTTAAACTTTTTTTAGGATAAAGACTTGCTATTTTTTGAGGATAAAGGCTTGCAATTTTTTCGGGATAAATAGTTTAATATATTTTGTTTAAACTTTCTTCAAATTAAATTATATATAAAAAATTATTATGCTATTAGTTATTTATCTTTTTTATAATTGTTGCGGTTTGAATTTCTCCATATAGATTTTACTAATGACACCATGGATCATGGTCCCCTAATTTTTCAGCATCATAAACATGTAAACTCAAAGTAATCTAATGAAATTATTATTTAGGTGAACTAAAAAGACAAAAGTTTTTTTTTTGACCACCAAAGCAGTATAGAATAAGTACTTGGAGAACACAAATTAAATTATAATTAATTATGGTATAGCTGAATTTTAGGAGAGAAATTAAATTGTAATTATGGGATCTGGCAAAATTGTTATACCTTTAGTCTATAGATGCAGCTGGTGCCAGCATTGATGTAGATGCGGTAGATACGCTGCTTGGCACTGGTGGCCTGTGTGTTTGTATCTGTCTCATACGCATACGACGAACCATCATGTGCCTACGGCCGCCTATCTTGCACTGAATGTCAGGAAGATGCATATGTCAGCATACACGTACGATACATATACTCGCGCGCCTTCACCTAATGGTCAGCCGACCTTGGGTCCTCACGCACGTGTCTGATGACCCTGCTGACGTCCTGCCTCCTATCTTCACGTGTCACGGGCACGGGTGTTGGAGTCTACCAGCGATGTGTCACCGTTCATGTTGCGATGTTTCCCATAATCTAGCACCATCTCGATCTTTCTGGCTGTTGCGTCCAATAGTTATCGGTCAGAACTATGACACCGTCCAACTTGCATGTTGTTGTGCAAGATCAGAAAAGTTAATAATCAAATTATAATTAGTTTTCTCACCCATCATGGAGGATGACATGAAGCCATCGCCCATCGCTCGCCCTTCCTTGATCCCTTGCTCCTTGTCTCGATCCATCGTCCTTCTTGGATCTAGCTGTGAGGTTGCCGCTCCTGTCGAGGTGCTGACTTGAGAGCCTTACTGTTTGGTGGTGAAGAAGACAGCCGCCGCCACGGAGGTGTTGCGGCTGCCGCACGGCCTGGCCCCCAAGCCGATCGGATGGTGTGGTAAATAAGAAATAATGTATTTATTTATCATTTTATTGAATAATGAGCCTGATTGGTTGGTTATCAAAATTTATCATACCAAAGATTTGACAAGCCATGATTTTGGCTAGTAATTGGTTGACTACCAAAATTTGCCAACTATTCACATTTGGCTTGCCAAATCTTTGGCAACTTTTTTGCCCAAGATTTGGCTTGTCAAATCCTTGGCATGGCAAATTTTGGATGCCAACCAAGCAGGCCCAATATCATATAATGGCAAAGGTGGGTAATTTACATGTAAAATTAGGGGGTTATTTTATATACTTTTTATAATGGCATTGGTGGGTAATTTTTTAATAAACTATAATAGATCTGATGGCTAATATTAATGATGATGATTAGTGTCTACCAAATCAAAGGCCGGATGTTTCTAATTATTGTGAGAATTTTCAGGATTTTTTTTCTTAGCGCATCTGGTGAGAATCAACGTAGTTCCTCCGTTTGGGCCTCTAATTAGTAATAGTAAGATAAGATTTTGTCTTATAAGTTTAAATATTTTTTCATATAATTTTAGTCAAAGTTTATAATGTTTGACTTCTCGAGACGTGAGAATTGCATTTTTTCTGAAATGGAGGGAGTATTAACGACAATCAACACGTCAGGAGTTGGAAGCCGGCCAGTAGATAATATAATACTTAGTAGGGGCGGTAGTTGAAGTGATCTGAGTGTAGGAAAATGAAAACAGATACGGCCATACGTGACCAGGACTTGCAACAACCAGCCACTAATACATCAGATACGAGACGAGCAGCGTGTCGTCTGCTGCAGGTCCTCCATCGGTGGCGAGGCGAGATCGAGATGGCGTCGTCGTCCAAAAAGAAGAAGGTGTGTGTGGTCGGCGCCGGCATGTCGGGGCTGGTCTCCGCCCGCGAGCTACGCCGGGAGGGCCACGACGTGACGGTGATGGAGCAGAACAGCGGCGTCGGCGGGCAGTGGCTGTACGACCCGAGGACCGACGCCGGCGACCCCCTCGGCGTGGCCGGCGTGCACAGCAGCATCTACGCCTCTCTCCGGCTCAACACGCCCAGGGAGGGTATGGACTTCTCCGACTTCCCCTTCTACCCCAGCAGCGACGGCACCGGCGACGGCCGGCGGTACCCGGGGCACGCCGAGTTCCTGAGGTTCATCAGGGACTTCTGCGACGCGTTCGATCTCATGGACGTCGTCAGGCTCAACACCAAGGTCCTCCACGTTGGTATGTTGGCGCCGCTCGGCACTGGCGACAACGGCGTGGCGTCGCGGTGGACAGTGAGGTCCGTGAGACATGGTGACTGTGAGGGCGAGGTGGTCACCGAGGAGGAGGAGGAGGTGTTCGACGCCGTCGTCGTCGCCGTTGGCCAACTCACCCAGCCAAGGCTCCCAACCATCAACGGTAGTTTCTGACCGACTTCTCTCATCGATCTACAGAATTGAATTTGATTTCTTCGCCAACTAATCGAGCTGCCACTGCTGATACTATAGGTATGGACAAGTGGATCGAGCAGGAGGCAGCTGCATTCCCACTCGTACCGGACGCCGGACTCCTTTGAGGACCAAGTGGTGGTGGTGGTAGGATGCCACGCGAGCGGCGTGGACATCGCGCTGGAGCTCGGCACGGTGGCGAGAGAGGTGCACATCAGCGTCAAGTCCGTGGACGACGACGGCGGCGCCATCTTCCCCGGTATGAGGAAAGCGGTGTCCAGGCACCACAACCTGCACCTCCACCTCCAGGTAATCAACAAGTCTCTCGCTCTGCTCGTTCATGGACATGAACAACAACAACAACAACAACATACATATAATTAATCCGACAAGGACGCTTGTGTTTATGTAGATTGATTGCTTGTGTGAGGATGGGCAGGTGGTGTTCGCCGATGGCTCCTCCGTTATCGCCGATGCCATCATCTACTGCACCGGGTGAGAGCGAGCGCAGAAAGCAGTGTATATGTTCATCTTCAGCTCCTCCGATCCATTACCGATGATTCGATGAATACAATAATGTAATCCTCCTTGCAACTGAAGGTACGACTACTCGATCCCGTTCCTGGACACGGGAGGTCTGGTCACCGTCGACGACAACTGCGTCGGCCCGCTGTATGAGCACGTCTTCCCGCCGGCGCTGGCACCAAAGAGGGTGGTCGCGCCGTGGTTCTACGAGATGCAGGCGTGGTGGGTGGCGCAGGTGCTGTCCGGCCGGAGGACGCTGCCGTCGTCGGAGGAGATGATGCGCTCGGCCGAGGAGTACCACCGCGCCAGGGAGATGGCCGGCATGCCCAAGCGCCTCACGCATGACATCTTCGACGACTATGACTACTGCGACGAGTTCGGGGAGAAGCACTGTGGGTTCCCGCGGTTCGAGGACTGGAAGAAGGAGCTCCGGTGGTCGTCCATCGCAAGACAGAGGGGTGTTGGCTCGGAGACCTTCCGTGATGTCTACCACGACAGTGACTTTGTTCGAGAGGGCTTACAAAAACAGGGCTGGCTCTCGCGACAAGACAAGTAGCACCACATATACTAGAGGTTTTGCTATACCTTAAAAGTATTCTTAAATCTATATATGGTTGTGTCGACAAAAGGAAAACTTGTGATGAAAATAAGACAATTCTTGGCCTTTGTATAATAATAATAACTTTTTTTGGGGGAATTACACAGTACAACGCATAATAACTACGATACACACATCTAAAAATCCTGACAATCAAAAGATTAATGGGTAAAACACTCCTTGACCACCTGCTCCAACCAAAGATTCTGACAATCAGAAGATTAATGGGTAAAACACTACTTGACAACCTGCTCCAACAACTACGTGGCAAAACAAAATTCAGAAAAAAAAAAACAAGTACCTAATTGTTACGTCATCGTAACAATATCAATCATTCTTACTATGTTGGTAGTTGCGCTTAGCAAGATTCATGGTTTCAACCTCACTTGTAATTTATATGATCTTTTTCCTCTCTTTCTTTGTCTCCTGAACCCTCCGATCCCTTCCTGTATTGTCTCTCTATGTCTTCTCTCTCTATATATAATATAATATAAACTCTATATCTGTTTTGTTCTTCTCTCTCTATATATAATATAATATAAACTCTATATCTGTTTTTTTTTTTTTTTTTTTTTGACTGAACTCTATATCTGTTTTGTTAATAATTAAATTACAGTAGGAGCTTTTTGCTCCTCCTGATCCCTAAAAAAATCACACACGGTGCATGTAGAAAGGAAGATTTTGACTTTGAGTGTCACTTGAAGTGGCCAAAGTTGTTTTAATGTTAAGGGAACAATTTTTTTCTTTTTGGAAACTGGAGGGGCTGCAGCCCCTACAGAAAATTATTCATTTAAAAAAAATAAATTAGAGGAGTTCAACAAGCACGTTTTTAATGTTCCATATGTACTATAAAAAAACTTACAATGTCCATAATACATCTTATAGCATCTGTACGATCAAGTCTTAATACCAAGCAATTTCAGAAGAGAACAGGTTGATGCTTCTTCCAATTGCCATGCAAAACACATCACAAGGTACATAATATGCTTGAGCTGACGAAGACATCATTCTGCAACAGGTTGCCTATGTCAACAGTCCAATTTATCTCTTAATTAAGTGCTCTGCAGCACAGCAGGCAACAATCAGATTGTAGGCAATGAGAGTGCAATCATGACATAGCAGAAATTGGGACATATCTCAAAAGCCTTTGCATCATCAGGAAGATCATGGAGTCCGTCTGAATATTTTCATCTCACTATTAGACTCGAAATTTAGCACACTTGGATAGGACTTAAAACTGCATGATTGGAAAATGTAAATCCGAATAGCAATGGTAAATTTGCACAATCAAGTGATTGTGTAATGCATATTGTGCCTGACCAAACAATTTCATAATCGATCACAGGCAGCAGTCATAGGCAAAGAAGGGGTGCACCCCAGCACTAAAGAACTGTCGTCGGCTGTGGTGGGCGGCGGCGGTTGAGACGGATCTAGTACGCCATCGTCTTCATTTTGGCCGACCTCCTTCTCTTTTGGTGTCCTCGGCAGCCAGCCGTCGGAGCGCAAGCCCTCCAGGACAACGTCGCTGTCGTTGTAGCTGTCACGGAAGATCTCCGGGTCGTCCTCCAAGAAGCTTGCGACAGAGGACGACAGGAGGTCCCTCTTCCACTCCGGCAGCCGTGGGAAGCCACAGTGCTTGGCCCCAAACTCGTCGAAGTAGTCCGTGTCGAAGAAGATGGTGTGCGAAAGGTGCCTGGGCACGCCGGCCGCCTCCCCTGGCGCGGTGGTACTCCTCGGCGGCGCGCAGCATCTCCTCCGACGACGGCAGCGGCCTCCGGCCGGACAGCACCTGCGCCACCCACCTCGCCTGCACCTCGTAGAACTGCGGCACCAGCACCAGCCTGGGCACGCCCACGAAGGACAGCGACGGTGCCAGAGCCGGCGGGAAGGTGTGCTCGAATAGCGGGCCGACGCGGTTGTCGTCGACCGTGACCAGACCTCCCGTGTCCAGGAAAGGGAACGAGAAGTCGTACCCAGTGCAGTAGATGATGGAGTCGGCGACGACACACGAGCCGTCGGCGAACCTCACACAAGCACTCGACCTGGAGGTGGAGGTGCAGGTTGTGGTGCCTGGACACGGCCTTGGACATGGCGGGAGTGAGGCCCTCCATGGAGTTGACGCTGACGTGCACCGCCATGGCCACGTTGCAGAGCTCCAGCGCTATTTCCACGCCGTTTAGATGGAAGCCCACGATCAGGACCACCTCGCCGTGGAAGGAGTCCGGGACCCGGTACGAGTGGGAGTGCAGCTGCCTCCTGCTCCACTTGTCCATGCCGTTGATGGTTGGGAGCCTTGGCTGTGTAAATTAGCCGACGGCGTCGAACACCTCCTCCTCCTCCGTGGTGACCGCCTCGCCCTCACGACAGTCACCATGTCTTGAGCACCACCTCACCGTCCAGCGCTTCACGCCGCCGCCGTCGTCAGCCACCAGGCCGACGTGCAGGACCATGGTGTTGAGCCTGACGACGTCCATGAGCCCGAACGCGTCGCAGAAGTCCCTGATGTACCTCAGGAACTCGCCGTGCACCGGGTACCGACGGGCGTCGCCGGTGCCGTCCCTGCTGGGGAAGAAGGGGAAGTCGGAGAAGGCCGTGAGCTCCCTCGGGCTGTTGAGCCGGACAGAGGCGTACATGCTGCTGTGCGCGCCGGCTACGCCGAGGGGGTCGCCGCCATCGGGCCTCGCTCGGGTCATACAGCCACTGCCCGCCGACGCCGCCGCTCTGCTCCATGACAGTCACGTCGTGGCCCTCGCGGAGCATCTCGCGTGCAGACGCCAGCCCCGAGACGCCGGCACCGATCACGCACACCTTCTTGGTTGACATCGACACCATCTCCCTCTCGCCGGCGATGGACCTGCAGGCACTCTGCTCGTCAAATATTGGCTGGTTGCAAGTCTTGGTCGTGCTTCAACTATGCAAGTTCGTCAATAATTAGTAGGGGTGTGCTGATGCAGAGATGCTTGTGACTTCACTTACATATTTCGTTAACCACTGCGAACATGTAATATAAATATGTGATAATGTCACATGCTCATTTAAGTAGCTTGTATTCTTGTTAAGTATGAACCGAAGCACAGAAGATTCTGTCCATGTGCGAACAAAAGCAGGTAGTTGATACAGAAAGCCATGATCACAAAACAAATAACCATGCCAAATTGTTGCTTTGTATAAAAGCAAGGTTTTCCTCGGTCTAATTGTGAGCATTATTATATCACTTCTTACATGCTTATACATTATTGGATTATTACGACAGCAACAAAAACATCATTTTATAAGTATACAAAGGTACAATCTTGCACAACTATACCACACTCAGTGTACCAAGGACGCAGAGGCCCCACAAAAAGTCAAAAATGACTTCACTTTTTTTTTTTTCAAAAACCACAACGCCGTTAAATCATAAGAGGATTTATTCGGCAAAGAGGGCCCAAGGTTGGATTCACCAATCACCACCACTGCACAAGGCTCATGGTATTTATACAATAATAATAATGTCGTTTGATATATTGGGTGCTTGCAAGGCCTAGTCACGGATCGATGGTCGTCTGCACTGCACCGGTGACGATTGATGCTGGAGGATGAAGAGCGCAAGGATGCTTGGACGCTGAAGAAGATAGAGCAACTACGTACGAGTCGGCCCGGAAGGACGCTAAAGCCCAATCCGTTCTTCCACGGCCCAGAAGACAGGTGCCATGTAGAATCGTTCGGCTAGGACCTGGGGAGGAGGAGACGTTAACGAACCAGCGTGAGAGAGAAATGAGCTAGGAAGACCCATGGTCATGGAGAAGTAAAGATTAAAAAAAAAAAAAAAGGGAGTTGGCCGGCTGTGCGCTACAGTATGTTATGAAGAGCAAGTGAATTGCTCGCTATATGTAAGCCTTCCTCCTTTCCAGATTGCACATATACGTACTGAGATGTTCTGGTGATGGCTTGGGGGGCTGCTTTTTTAGGCAAAAAAGAGCGAGATAGTAGTAGTAGGGTTCTGGTGGGAAATCTTGGCCACTTCTTCTCTGGCGCATGTAGTATGCTATGCCACCACACGTGAACTGTTGTTTTCTGGCCATCGTGAGGTCATCGCACAGCATGCCTGCCCATGGGACGGAGTGGTCTGTTCACCGGCCGCCATACATGCATGTTGCCGTCCAGGCTTGACAGGACGTTGTGGCGTGATGTGTGCCGCCGCTCCCGCTCTGTTTGTCGCTGGCATATGTATGAGCGCGAAAGAAGCCGAGACGATCGATATCAGCGCAAGCGCCGCGAGAGCTCGTTGTTGCTGCCGCCGGTAGCGTAGTAGCGCTGCTTATCATGTGACGTCGACGCCACCTTCCCATGCAGAGTAGAGGTAGCTGCACCTTCTTTGCGTCATGCCGCCGAGTCACAAGAAGCAGCGACTTGCTTGATGAAGGGCACCTCCCCGGATGCTCCGGCCTACTACAGGTTTAGCATATAAGGGAAAATACACACAGCCCTAAACCCTAGCAGAGGTCGTGAAGACTCCAATGGACAATATACATGGAGACTTCCGTTGGGGCCTTGCTGTGTCATTGGCCAACAAGAAGGAAGATGAGGACGTACTTCCGCCGGCGGCGGAGCTGTGTTGCTGCATATGTTGTTGGCCAGCAGGAAGATAATGCATGGCTTCGTTGGAGCCATGTTGTGGCATTAGCTAGACAATGAGAACATGTCCGTGAGGCCGTGTTGCGGCATTGACCAATCGGACGACCTCGAATAATATTAATCTCTGGCTTATATATGGGTGTACGAGCGGTGCCACTTGATGAACAGGCTGGTCTATCAACCCAGTCGCGACCATCTTGTTGTTGTGGTGCCAGCCCACCGGATTGAAAGGTTTCACAACTTGACGCTATCCACAGTGCTAATACTGCTCCCAAAGTAGAGATTTGCCAATCCGACCGCGACCATCTTGCCGTGCGGTGCCAGCTGACAGGATCAAAAGGTTTCACAGCTTGATGCTATCCGCGCGGTGGTGCGCCAATACTACTTCCAAAATAGCGATACACAACGAACAGACCTACAACTTAATTAATTGCCGTCTGGGTTTGTCTCATATATTGGTGTTGAGGAAACAATATGCTAGCTAGCTGGTCTTTGGATTCCTCTCTCCTGCTCCTTAGCTTCTTGTGCTAGGTTTCATTATTGGTACTGGACTTAGTAATACCCTCGTATCGTATATACCAAAATACACTTGGTCATCATATCATATAGCAATCCTTGAAGCGCAGCACATACCAACCACTACCACTGGTGGCCGCGGCGACGACGACGCAGACGTTAGAGGAAGCAGACACAAAGGCAGGCAGCAGCCATGGCGCCTCGTCGTGGTTGGCAGCGGCGGCGCTGCCGTCTCCCCATCGTGCTCGTGCTCCTTGCCACCGTCTCCAGCAGCTTCCTTGGTGGGTACGCCAGTGTGGAAACTTACACACCGGCCTGGACGCACTGCCCGGCGGAAGGCGGCAACTTCAGCGCCGGCACCATGTACCAGGCGAACATAGACGGCCTCCTCCACATCCTCCGCGACGGCGCCGGCACAGCCACAAACGCCGGTTTCTTCAACACCACCTTTGGCGAACCCAACGACGAGGTGTTCGGCGTCGCCATGTGCTTCGCTGACTCCCGCTGGTCCGACTGCAAGAAGTGCCTTCTCATGGCGCCTTCTTACATGATGAGCACGGCGTGTCCGAGCGGCCGGACCGGGGCGGTCCTGTACTACGACTGCCTCGTCCGCTACTCCGACGAGTACTTTGCGTCGAAGCAGACCGACACGGAGCAGTCCCACTGGGTGTACGTCGAGGCATACGTCGGCGACATGGTGACCATGAACAATACTCGGTGGAAGATGATGCGCAGGCTCATCGCGGAGGCCGCCGCGTCGCCGCTCCGGTACGCCTTGGGCAACGAGACGTACACGGACCCAGCGAGCGGCGCAGGTGTGTACGGGCTAGTGCAGTGCAGGAGGGACCTGCCGACGGAGGAGTGCGCCAGGTGCCTCAATTACGCTGTTGGGATTCTGCTGGATACGTTTCCTAATAACACCGCTGCAAGTTTAAAAGGGTTCAACTGCTATGCCAAATACCACCCAGAGCCGATCACGCTGATGATGCCAACACCTGACGACGGTACGGCAAAATCTCATGTTCCAAGATTTTTTTTATATATATCTAAGTTTACATCCTTTTTAATGTGTTGCTTGTTCTAGCAGGGGCGCCTCCACCTCCACCCAGCACAAAGGAGCCCAATAACAAGGCCAAGATGATGTCTCTCACCGTCGGCTTGGGTGCGGCTGCGGCTGCTGGTACCTTCTTCTTGTTAACCCTTGCCATCTTGTTGTGCCTCCGCTTTGGCTGGATGCGCAAGGGAAGGTTTGCCATTGCTAATGTGACAGACGACGAAGAAGACATGGACGGAAAATTCAGGAACGGAGCTGGACCCAAAGGATTCAGCTACAAAGTGCTAGCCACTGCCACTAGCAACTTCTCCGACGACCACAAGCTCGGCCAAGGTGGTTTCGGTTCTGTATACAAAGGTTTCCTCTACCAACTGAACATGGACGTTGCCATAAAAAGAGTAAACAGGAGCTCCAGCCAAGGCAGGAAAGAGTACGCCTCCGAGGTGACCATCATCAGCCAGCTGAGGCACCGCAACCTCGTGAAGCTCATCGGATGGTGCCATAGCCAAGATGAGCTCCTCCTCGTCTATGACCTCATGCCAAATGGAAGCCTTGACAGGCACCTTTACAGTGCAGACAACATACTTTCTTGGCAACGCAGGTATTGTAGTCCAGCTTTCATATCATAACAGAAAAGAAGCAATTTTTCATGCTGCTAGCTGCTGTCTTAGTAGTTGTATAAGCTCTTTGTGCAGGTATGACATTATCCTCGGGATTGGCTCCGCACTTCTGTACCTACACCAAGACTGTGAACAAGGAGTATTGCACAGAGACATCAAACCCAGCAATGTAATGCTGGACGCCTCCTTCAACGCCAAGCTCGGCGACTTCGGGCTGGCGAGGCTCGTCGACCATGGCCACGGCGCGCACACAACGGAGCTGGCCGGCACCATGGGCTACATGGATCCGGACTGCATGATCACCGGCAGGTTCAGCACCGAATCAGACATGTACAGCTTTGGCGTCCTCCTCCTCGAGGTCGCCTGTGGCCGCCGGCCCGTTGTGCCGGTGCCACAGAACGAGAGCGGCGCCGTCGTCCACCTGGCGCAGCGGGTCTTGGAGATGCATGGGCGAGGTGAGGTCCTTGTCGCGGCGGACCCCCGGCTGGATGGTGATTTTGACGCGCGCCAGATGGAGCGCGTGCTGGTGGTAGGGCTTTGGTGCACGGCGCATGACCGGAGCCTCAGTCCCTCCATATGGCAGGCTGTTAGGGCCCTGCGGTTCGAGGCCTCGCTGCCGACAATCACCAATGGACATGGACCACCGGTTGCCCGGCTAGCCTCTGTTGTTTCGTCTCCGTCGTCGTCTTTCATGTCGGAGGAAGACAATGAGATGGCAACAATGGATCTTTTAAAAGGTCCACACCCACCAGCTAATTAGTAGACATAATATTTGTTAGATTGCACATGTCGCTGAGCCAAACATGGTGTTCAATGTTATTATAGGCGGCGGCGCGGCCAACCTTATGTCCACTGGCCAAGTTTCTTTGCCATAGTTTTGCCTGTGACCCATCCATGTGTACTACAAAAGGTTTGTGGATAAATTTAATTAGTAACTATAACTATAATCAAAATTTCTTATCCTTCGCATACTCTCTCTATTCATTTTCTAACACTTAGCTAGTACGTGTCCATACAAATACTATGATCTCTATCAGATCATGATAGTAGTTTTACTAGTTATAATCTATATGTTTTTCATCTATATTCATAGTTTTTTTCCTTTTTTTCATTGCACCTTAGTCCATGTGTCCTGAATATATATTTAGTTAACTTAAGACTTTGTAAGACACAGTTCTCCTTCATTAGTGTAGCAAGTTTTTCTAGCTACAGCTCCACTTGTTGAGTTGAAGTTGTTTCAATAAATTATTTGGCAAAATAACTTCTCATGCTAGATAGAAAAAAAAGAGATAAAATAGCCACCCCTTATCCTTTCTTTCTCCTTTATTTTATTCTCATCTCCATCCCCAAGGCCTCTCTTTGACCACGTGCCTCTCCCCCGGTGCCGCTCTTTCTTCCTCCCAACCCTCCCTCCCTTATGGTCATTCTGCCCAAGTCGCCTTAACTATGCTATTTTGCTACACCTATATTTTAGAGACACTATAGAATTATTTGTCCCTACAAATCAATTTCTACTTATGGCTCATCTAAAATAGAGGTATTTATAAAGGTAATGGATATGTCTTGAAAAATTACTCCCTCCATACTCATATTAGTTGACGTTTTGGACAAAGACACGGTCTCCAAAACCTAACTGTATCTATTATTTTTATTAAAATATATAAGCAAACTATTACTTTTATGAAAGTAGGTTTTAAGGTGAATCTATACATATAAGTTTCACCTTTTCAAACTAAATATTTTAAAAGTTATTGATAGTTTATGTTCCCAATATTTGACCCAAATCTTGTCTAAAACATCAACTAATATGAATATGGAGTAGTATTTTTCTTTCAATTATCGCTGAAAAAGAATCAGGCGTGGACAGCTAAAACGTCCTATCAATTATAAGACAAAAGCTATCCTTTGCCCGTGTGAAACGTTTGTCTTCGTCACACGTTTTTTTTGGTCGTCGGATTTGATCTGTGTTCGATGTGTGGCGTCCGTCTCGCGCTCCCTCTTTGGTGCGTCGCTTTCAACTCTTTCTGACTCGTGGGTCCCACCTGCCAGGTCACTTTTGGGAAACGTGCACTGTTTATTTCCTTCCCCATTTCATTTCATCTTCCATGCTTCGGAGGCGGAGGCGGAGCCCGAGGCGAAGGGGCTCTTCGCCGTCGAATCGCCTTCGTGGATGAGTTTTCCTTCTAGCTTTTGATCTGTTGTTCTAGATCCTGGCGATTTCGACTAGATTTTGGCTAGATTTTCGTTGTTTTTTATTTTCTCATCTGCTTCTCTGCTTTGCTTAGGCGGTGTCAGGCCAGAGCTGGACGAGCAGGGGTTCTTTGTCATCGATTTGGCATCGTTAGTGAGCTTCCTTTCCAATTTTGGATCAGACGTTGTAGCTCCCCTCGTCATTTTCCTCATTTTTGTTGGATTTTCGCTTTTTGTAGATCCCCTACCTCTCCTCAGGGCAGAACCCCTACTACCATGCGGCATCCGAGCTCGAGAAGTTGAGAACCTGTTGAAGAATACGAGGGCTGTAGACCGGTAGGCAAGTGCGAGGGCAGCAATAGGTCGAGGAAAGCAGCATGCGACATCAGCGGCGTTGCAGCAATACCCGCTCCGGGGTCTCCCATACCATCTCCATCGGGCTATCTGCGACTCACGCCTCCCATTCCGGCGTCTTGTATGGTTGTCTCCCCGCTGCAGGCTTCACACCCCGGTAGGAAGACCATCTTATCTGGGACATTGACATCCAGAGCCTCATCCTCCTCCATCTGTTGTTGTTCCCCATTTGTTGTTCTCACGCTAGTGTGTTAATGTGTTGTGTTAAGGCCTCAATTTCTCTGACAGGCCTCAATTTCTCTGACAAAACTTGAGTCACGCACTGAACAAACAGAGGGGCGCACTGTAATTTCTTCAGTATACTTGCAGCTCTCCAATAATTACGACACATAGCTTCATGTGTTTTTCTTGAAAGCGTAGAAGAGAGCTTCAGGTCTTGAAATAGTGCTGGAAGGTCCATCGATCCACCACTGCCACTGCGACTCTTAAATCTCTATGCTTTCCTGACCCTGAATACTACAAGCACATAAATTCTTGTTCTTGTTCTCATCTGTGTAGGCCAATAATTCTGGTTTAAGAATCTTGTACTGCAATCATTTCCTCACACACTTGATACCAATTAACCTTATATAACAAAAGGATTATGAAGTTTGTGTCATTTCCAAATTGATTTGTCTTTTAAATGGACGTGTTTTGGACTATAATGTTGAAATCAGACATGTATAAGGATTTTCTCTCTTAGAAGGTACTGTCTTCAGTCATGTTTGCTGTTCTACAAGCTTTTGTCCATGGTATGATTGCTATCCTTTTTAGCCAAAACTTTGTAGTCTAAGTCCACCCTACCTCAGGAAGCAGAGCCTTGCTCAGAGTACTATTTTTTTTATTTTGATTATGTTGTCTTTTTGGTAACTAACTAATATTTGGACTATGAATTAATGTTTTTCATTTACACTAGAGTTCATCTATAATTACAGTGCTTAATATGGTGTAATTGCTAGGTATTATTGGTGTAATTGCTAGGTCAACTATAATAAGTGAAAAAGAAGTTAGAATTGAATTTATTTATTTTGATGTGTTTCTTGATGCAATCCTCTCATGATATTTTTGGTTTTTGAATCCATAGAGAATTTATGTTATTTATTTATTTTAATCTGTTATGTTTGGTTAAGTGCCCTCAAAAAGTTTATGGTTTTAGCATCTCATAGAAATATTTTTTTTTGTATTTTGTTCCTGATGATCAAATGGTTCGATGTGGCATGTGGTAGTTGGTCCTGTGTACATAGTTGATCATCAGAAATGTTGTAAATCGTATTCCAGGTATCTTAGTTTTGCAGACTAGTGGATTTTTATAGTTGGTCCAGTGGATTTTTAGAATTCATAAAATAATTCCAGTTACAGTGGCATGTTATTAGATTTACACTTGTTTTACATTGTAATTTAGTGTACTGAGTGGTGTTATTTGGGGTTGTCAATCTGTTTTTATCCTTCCCGCTTTCTGATTTGCAGCTTTACCAACAATGGATCTCTGTGGTTTCAGATAGTTCAGTTGTCTTACTGTTGATCATCTAAATTTCTGCCTTTTTTATTTTGGTTGTTTGCATTTCCTCTTCGCCCTCAAAATATTTGTGATTTTGCAATGCATAGAAATTGTCTGCCTTTTTGATAAGATCAGTAGACATTTTTTTTTTTTGGTTTGTTTGCTGATGCCAATGCCCTTAAATTTTTGTATTTTTGCATTTCATAATAAATTTTTGTTTTCTGGTCTTTTGTTTTCTGTTTTTTTCCTTTTTTTTTTGGTGTTTGCTACTTTCTTTGCCTTTTTTTTATCTTTCTTGGTTTATAGCAGATGTCCCATTTTGTGCTCATCACAGAACAGTAGTAGCATGCCACCCTTTTTAGAGCTTTAGTATTTGTGCAGGTCACTTATACACTGTTCATTCTAGAGTTTTAGTAGCTCCTTTTTACCCTGTTTTGTGATGAGCAGGGTTGTGCTTGTTTCTTTCAAAAGTCTGAGTTCACTTAAAAGTCTTTTACCATTAAAGTGCTTGAGTGACCAAATTGGTTAGATCACTGAAGTCCTGATATTCAGGGGTTCTCTTGTTTACAATTGACTTATTTTGTAGTTTCAGTCCAATTCACTTGCACTTACAGATGTTGATCTAGTGTAATTCATAGGTATTATTGATGTAACTAGTACTTTATCACTAGCCTTGTCAATCCCTATCTTAATGTTCTTCATTTGTATAGTTCAGCAAGATTTTTCCTGTTTATTTTCGTGCATCAAAGGTAGTTATGAGGGATTGCAAAATTTGTGTGATTTGACCCCTTGTTTCACTCGAATTTTGGTAGTAGTTAGTTTTGAGTGATTTGACCTTTAGTGTTACTCGTGTGACCATAGGGCTTGAATCACTCAGATTTTTGTTTTTCTTAAATTTGTGTGATTTGTCCTATCAAATTGCTTGAGTGATCAGAAGGTGTCAAATCACTCGAGTTCCAAATAGACAGATCCTACAATTATAAACATATATTTTGCACATGTGCACACCTGCAGAGATTAAATACCAAGAGTATAGATACATGGATATCTATGGATGCGGCGGTTGTGCCTCTGCTAGTGGCGAGCCATCTCTGTCATGGCCATGTCCATTCTCCTTGACGTCTAGCGTCCGGGAAAAATACCAGCCCTCTGAGCGCAGGCCCTCCACGACAAGGTCGCTGTCGCGGTAGTCGTCACGGAAGCTCTCCGTGTCGTCGACCAAGCGCGCGACGGCCGCCCGCATGAGCTCCTTCTTCCACTCCGGCAGCCGCGGGAAGCCGCAGTGCTTCTCCCCAAACTCGTCGCAATACTCCAGGTCCAAAAACAGGGCATGAGAGAGACGCCTGGGCACGCCGGCCATCTCCCTGGCGCGGTGGTACTCCTCGGCCGACCGCAGCATCTCCTCCGGCGACGACGGCAGCGCCCTCCGGCCGGACAGCACCTGCGCCACCCACCTCGCCTGCACCTCGTAGAACCGCGGCGCCTTCACCTGGCTGGTCACGCCCACGAAGGAGAGCGACGGCGCCAGCGCCGGCGGGAACGTGTGCTCGTACAGCGGGCCGACGCGGTTGTCGTCGACGGTGAGCAGACCTCTCGTGTCCAGGAACGGGAACGAGTATTCGTACCCGGTGCAGTAGACGATGGAGTCGGCGACGACGACACACGAGCCGTCGGCGAACGTTACCTGCCCATCCTCGCACAAGCACTCGATTTGGAGGTGCAGATGCAGGTTGTGGTGCCTGGACAGAGCTTTCCTCATGCCGGGGACAACGGTGGCGTCGTCCATGGACTTGACGCTGATGTGCACCTCTCTCGCCACCTGACAGAGCTCCAGCGAGATCTCCTTGCCGCTCTCGCGGAGGCCGACGACGACCACCACCTCGTCGCGGAAGGAGTCAGGGACGCGGTACGAGTGGGAATGCAGCTGCCTCCTCTTCCACGTGTCCATGCCGTTGATGGTTGGGAGCCGTGGCTGGGAGAACTGGCCGGAGGCCACGACGACGGCGTCGAAGTCGAACACCTCCTCCTCCGTGGTGACCACCTCGCCGTCGCAGTCACCATGCGTGGAGTTGGCGTTGGCGTACCTCACTGTCCAGCGCTTCGTGCCACCGTCGTCAGCCGCCAGGCCGACGTGGAGGACCTTGGTGTTGAGCCTGACGACGTCCATGAGCCGGAACGCGTCGCAGAAGTCCCTGATGTACCTGAGGTACTCGGCGTGGCCCGGGTACCGCCGGGCGTCGCCGGCGCCGTCGTTCTTGGGGTAGAAGGGGAAGTCGGAGAAACCCATGCTATCCCTGGGCGCGTTGAGCCGGAGAGAGGCGTAGACGCCGCTGTGCACGCCGGCAGTGCCGAGGGGGTCGCTGGCGTCCGTCCTCGGGTCGTACAGCCACTGGCCGCCGCCGCCGCTCTGCTCCATGACCGTCACGTCATGGCCCTCGCGGAGGAGCTCGCGGGCGGATACCAGCCCCGAGACGCCGGCGCCGACCACGCACACCTTCTTCTTCTTCTTGGTGGACGACGCCATCTATCCCGCCGCCAATGGCATTGGATGCGAGATCGGCGCGCGCCAGTGCAGCAAGGTGCTCCGAGAAATGTATGGTAGAGTGCAGCTTCCATGGTTGGCCCCACAGGAAGGGCAAGGTGTGGTGGCTGTTGGCTGTGGCTGGTCCTAGTTTAGCCGCGCGGGTGGACACTGTCAGTCTACCCTTTTTTTTAAGAAAAAAAGGAAAAACAAGAGTATATCGCCTCCATGAACCCAACAAGTCCACCATGGCTTTCACCGTCGTTGCTACTTAAACTGGTGCAGCCAGGAGCCACCATGCTACACCTAGGGTCAAGTCCATAGTAATGCAACAATGCAAATATGCAACAAAGCATCGGGCCACCATTGTAATATATCTTATAACTCGGTCGCCCATGACTTAGCTAGGCAAGCTTTACTTCAGAAAAGTGCTCAAGCTTAGGTAGATGATCCTCCACCATCTATCTTAAACTTGCTTGTAAATGATGCTTCTATCTTTGTGAATCAATAAAGTTTGCCAGAGTTTCAAAAAAAAGTTCCTAGTAAAATGGAGGATTGGTGTTTGTCTTATAGCTTCCTTTCACAATGCAAGGCAAATATATATTTTTTGTTTCTTTTACCCAAATCATGGTGTTCCAACGAATACCCACGAATAAAACCACGATGTAGGTATTAAGTTTATTCATAAACTGGTATAAAACCTCTGTTCCTATCTCTCTGTCATCCACTCAGCTCCTCCTCTATGTATCTCTTTTTGGATTCTTTTCATCACAAGCTTTGATTAGTTGTAGGCAATAAGTTTATCCAAAAACTTTGTGGTGGACATAGGGCCAAAGGGTAAAATTAAACCATAGAAGGAAACTCGTCCACCTGCACAAACAGTGGGTTGAGCCAATCTACTCTTAAGATATATAGCATATACCACTCTCACACATAGAAACACTACTCACCACTATTCTCAGAATAGTACCAGGTCTAATGAATAGTATCACTCGACCCGCTCTGAACAGTACTAACAGATGAACAGTACCACTCAATATGAAAAGTGATGGGTCCAATAAACAGTTCCTGCCCAATTTGAATAGTACACACCCGTTTGCAATAGTACGACCCCGTCACACAACAAAACATACCCGTTTATAGTAGACCGCACCCGTTAACCACTAGCACCCCCTAAACCGTTTATAACAATATATACCGGTTACTAAAAAATATGCACACTTATAACATTATTTTAGGACCCTAAACTGTTTCAATTCAAAAGCTTCTCAACTACAAAGCTGTAGATCTCTTTGAGAGCTACAAAATTTGATATAAAGTTTGTCTTTATCCAATTTAATATAAAAAAGTTATCAATTATTTTTTATTTGCAACCATTAACCGGGATGGTTGCTTTAACCTGCCCACTAATTTTGTCAGCGACCGGCACATTAACCAATCGGACCGATCGCCACAGTTAATAAATGCCTACCCCCACGCAAAAGGTTTTCTGTAACGGATCTAATTCCCGCGAGAAATTGGCGAAAAGGAATTGGGATCCGTAGGACAGATTAGCAGCGATCCTGTGTAGGATAACTACGAATCCGTGAGGAATGGCGATGATGAGGTGTTGATCGCGGCATAGAAGACAGTGCGGACAATGGCGGTGGTGGTGACGAGCGCAGCAGTGGCGCCGGCTGGTGGCGCTGGGGCAGCGGCGCAGGCGCATAGGTGACAGTGATGGTGAGGGCAGCGGTGATGATAGCGAGAGGAGAGGAGGAAAGAGAGGAGGAAGAAGAAGAAGTGGCAGCGTTATGAGAAGAGAAGAGAGGAAGAGAAAAGATATAGGTTAAACCCTAAACTTTGTTGAGATTCAATCGATACAAGTTTTCTGAAATATTTAGCCTGTAAGCAATCTAATCTACAGCGGCGACGGCGGTGGCCAGCAATCTAATCTACAGCGGCGACGGCGGTGGCAACGGCTACGAACCCCCCCCCCCCGCCCCCATAAATTGGGCCTTGGGTGTGAAATTTTGTGCAGTAGTGATTTGCATTTTAAATGCCAACAACACATGTTGTTGTTACCTGGTATGATTGTATAATAATTTAGTTAAAGATGATTTAGTTATCAATATTGAATTTGCTTCCTCTACAAACGCAATCTTGCATGCACCATCAAAACGAATAGCTAGCTTGATTCCGTGTACGAACGATCCACACGAACGCATCGGCTTGGCTTGACGTGAGGGGGAAGCAGCTTGATGAGACACATCGGTGATGGACAGCTCGTGCACGCGTGATGCGCTTCTTTTCCGGCGCCGGCTACGGACGGCGACACTCGGCGAGGTTACACCGAGCGCTCGGCGCCGCGAAGAAGAGGGCAGGGGAAGAGTTGAGACTTGAGAGGGTGACAGTGGGCCCAATCGTTAGTGTAGGGAGGACATGGAGGCGGCGTGGGCTGCTGCTGGGCCGACAGAGGCGGCATGGGGCCCAGGCGGTAGAGAAAATGAGGAGAAGCGGGCCGTGGTTGGGCCGGAAGGGAGAGGGAGAGGGTAATCTCAGCAGACAAGAAAGGAAGAAAATGGAAGGAGGCAGATGGGATGCCCGTGGGCTGAAAGGAAAAGAATATCGGCTGGGCTGATTGTAGGAAATTATTATTATTTTATGAAAAATTCACGTTACCTTACTCAATTTTTGTGAAAGTCTATTTTTTCTTTTAAACTTTAAAACTGGATAAACAACCTTTCTAAACTTTTAAAACAATTTGTTTTACCTCTCTAGGCTAATTATAAACAATTTTGAAGGTGGTTTTATTTTTTATTTAGTTTGTCCAAATCTTTGAAAAATCATAGTAAATCATAGAAAAATAAAAAGATATTTTTTTAGACTCCACATGAGTACATCTACACAATGAACACATAATATGGCATGCTTTAGTACAAAGTTTTTATGTTTTTGTTGTAGCTTTAGATTTATACTTTACTGTAATTAATTCGTAGAGCTGCAGTTTTTATGGTTCAATTGCGGTGGGATTTTTATAGTGTGTTAATTATTATATGTTTGAACTATAGCAAAAACTATATACTCAATGGATTATACATAAATTAATTATTGATTTATTTAGATTTAATAGGTATAAAACTAGATAAATCTATAACTTGCATTGGTTAGTTGAGGATGTCGATAGATTAGTTGAATGTAGTAGTATATGCTAGTTACATGTGGACAGGTTAGCAGGACACCGCTTAGTTCTTGTACTGCAGGGGGCTGGCACGGTCGTCACTTCATGGTGAAACCGTGCAAAAAAGTGGGCACGGCTTTGCGACTGCAAAGCCTTATAGATTCCTTTGCTCTTATCGATAAGGCTCCGTTTGGCTGATCCAGTGCTGGCTGCTGCTATAGTACTCTGCTGAGAGAGGACAGCAACCACGACTAGAGCAGCAGCCGCAGCTAGCTACCGGCCGAACAGGCCCCTGTAATGGATCTTTCAATACAAATTAAATATGTATTTGATGAGCTCATCGGTAAAATAATATAATTGTTTGATTCTGGTTGACATATAGTTCTCACGTGTCGAATTCATATTTGATGAGATTTGTATGTGGGACCTACCTCAAAAGCCACACCTTTAAACTAAATAAATTCATCTTGACCCTTTAAAATTTTAAATAAAAATGATTCAAAAACGATATGGTCCTACCGTGCAACTAGAGACAACGTGAAGGAGCATGTTGCTGCAAGCTTTAGATTCTCAAAATCTCGCAGGCAGAAACAACGCCACTGGTGGCTTGAGACGAACCTAGTGAATAAACACATATCTAGATTCATAGCTAAAACTGTGGTTTAGGAACCTTGATAAAGAATCTGGTGGACAAACATTTGTCTAGATTCATAGCTAAAATTATGGTCTAGGAACCTCGATAAAGAATCTGGTGGATAAATATTTGTCTAGATTCATAGCTAAAACTATGGTCTAGAAACCTCAATAATAAACACTTGTATCCTAATTCAAAGATACAACTAAGATTTTTTAAAGATTTTTTAGGACAGAGGAACTAGTCAAATATATGGCAGCATGTTTATACTATCTCTGTCTCTGAAAGGAGTGATTTCTAGAAACCGTGTCAGTCAAATTTTTTTAATTTTAATCAACTTTATAAAGAAAAGCAACAATATTTATGGAACTCTAAAAATCATTTTTTTTCAGGAACGATTTAGAGAGTATATGCCAAGTAGCCAGTCACGACTCACGTCCTATCCAGCTTCTCGATGACGTCAGTAAGACCCGCCGCAACGACCAAAAAGTTTCTTGACGTCGTGACATGCGCCTTTGCTTGTCGTGGACTTTTTTGAGTGGAAGTGGACTAGTTCCTCCGGTAGCTGATACCGACGCACACGTTGCTTTCGATAGATCCACTTGCCAGGTGCCTACGACCTAGCTAGCACAGCTGTTTCAATTTTCAAACTACGTACTCCCCATGTTCGAAAAGATATCGTTTTTTAATTATATATCATCACTGTTGTTGGATTTTAAGTAGGCAAGCAAATTCTAAGATCTACATTAAATGATAGGTACACTAAAAGTCGTAGTTATATATGCATGGGATTTTGATTAAACATTAATTTAATTTGAAAAGGTAGTTTTTATGTGTATTGATTGTGAAGTTGAGAGTCGTAGTACAGTACATGCCACGCCGAGCCGAGCCAGCATGCGCGTGACGCGGTGCAGGATGACCGTTTTATTTTAAATATCCAACTACTAACAACATGATGTGCTCATATGCATGCATGACACCTAATTCCTTTTGTCTGCTCGGCCTAAATTCAAAACGAAACATAACAAAAAATGACAGACTAGTTTAAGTAAAATTGAACTATATATTTATATGACCATATCATACCTTGCCGGCCCCTGGCGTCAATTTTTTCTTTCAACGATAAGCAATATTTTCCATTTTTCTCAAAATATACTACTGTCACAACATCTCTATCAGTACTGTCTAATTTAATTATAATAAAATAGGCATCGCTTGTCTGTAGCAGCGGCGGATCGGAAGAGGAAAGAGGTGCCTGTCAAAGTCACATATGGATCATGGCATGACGTGAAGCTAAGCTCTCTTCTAACCCAAGGAATGGACGAGGTCAAATAGCAAGATACTCCGTACTCACGTCTCTGGCTACCTCATATATACACACGCTGCGCCGTTGGGAACAACTCTTCAAGTAATTTGTTTTTAAGTGAAATTTATATGTATGCATCTATATTTCATTCGTCGACATCTCTCTCCCTCGATCACCTAAGAGCATCTTGAGGAGATCCGATGAAGTTTTTGTACAGGACAAAAATTCTAACATGCTACGGTGCCTTTTAACAGGATAAGAGATGTTTACAAAATAATGGATGCATGCAAAGAAATTGCATGCCCAATACTTAGAGCACAAGTTTTTGAGAAATTATACGATGGTCCAAAAAATATAGACTAATCACAGAGTGAGATTGAATGGTACAAAAATAAAAGGTCGAAAACAAAAATACTAATAAATCCTAAATAGGTGGGAGTAGTACAAAAAATAGTTAGAGGCTAGTATATTTATAGAAATAGGTAGTTATTATTTATTCATTTGTTTTCAGATAAGCGTAAACTGTTAATTTCGGTATCCTCGTTGAAGACCAAAACTGAGATTTTCTCTGGTCCATCTTTGTCTGAAAGATGTCGTCGGCTGTCGCTACTTGCATCTATCTCAGTCTCCTTTTCTTCTCCTCTTTGCTCAAAGCTCCGAGACGGCCGGCGCCGCCTCGCCACAAGTAGATGGATCGAAACAGCTTATGACCACGCATTGAACAAGCTCCACTTCCAGTGACAACCAGCGGGCACACGGCCTTGCTGGCCCTGGGTGTGCAGTGGGGTAGATTTGCGCGCACACTTATTTTAACCTTTGCAATTTATTTCTCCAATTTAACTATATAGATATAGACATCCATTACAAAACTGACGGAACGATTATTCTTGAAAAGAAAACTGCCACCAGCTCGTAATTAATGATGAAGGAAACCTCACATCAAGGTGTTTTGTGTGTACACACACATAAAGTAGGCTAGGGTGAGTGAAAAATAATTTGGTCAAAACAATCGCAAAGGAATAAGGAAGCATTGTCCCAAGCGCCAACCAACTCCTCGCAGCAGTAGCCCGGTCTTCTCGACGGTCAGAAGCTGCTTCCGTAGGCAGCTACTGTAAAGTATATTAGTGTCACATCATGATGCATACTCCGTAGATGCCATACATGCTACTGTAAAGTATAGTAGTGTCAATTCCTCGTGTACATGCGCGTCAGTGATGTGAGTCACGAATGAGAAAAAGAGAAAAAAAAACCATAGATGCCATTTCTGCTGCATTATTAAATTTAATTCATGTTTAGATTTTTCTTAGATATATTATTTGTCTATGCACTTGGACAGCCCTATAATATTCAATTAGCCGGCTGGTGCAGCCACTGTGCAGGGTCTTTCAGAAAAGAAAATTATAAAATTAAAGTCACTCATGCATTCCAATCGATTGTACGGCAGCATGTTTATAAGTTAATCATTTGCAAACACCTGTTCAGACGATCGACGCTTTATCTGTGGAACTGAAGACGACATCGATTGACGGATCCAACTCAATCAGCGAGCGCATTGTTTTCCTTTTATTTTCAACTCAGACGTACCCTGCTTATATATTTTTTTTTTTTTGACAAATGCTTATCTATTTCTTTTAACGAACGGGCATGGGATTGTGCCTATTTCATTGATATAGATAGAAGTGGGGAAAAAAGGAAGGTGTTCACTCGTGCCTCTCGCCTCTCTGCTGCTAGCTGCGACCCCATACCCGGGTTTCGTGTTTGAACAGGTCTTTGCATTTGTTTCCTTGGTCTTCCTATATGTCCAGACTCCGATTCGTCCAGGCGAGAGCTGATCAACCAACAGAAATGAAACGAAACACTACTACTCTATGAATCATCCCTGCTGATCTGACGTGTACCGTAATGTGTTTTTTACAAGTGACGTGGTCATCACTAGACCTCTCGGTACAGTACTAGCCCATATACATTTACTGTCATCATTAGCTAGAGACGTGTATACCGTAATATGTGTTTTTCTTTAAGCAAAATTATGGCCAATCTTGTATTGCAGTCATGTGATTCGGGCGTGCTATCCCTTTGTTGGGTATGGGGCAGATTTGCATCTCAGCAGTTATTTTAACCTTTACGATTTTATTATTTCACCAACGAACTATATAGACTTTCAATATGAATCTGACGGAACGGTTCTTCAAAATTAAAGAAAACTGCCACCAGCTAATGATGAAGGAAACCTCTGTAAGTAGAAGGGTTGTAGAAGAAGAAGTAGGGGCGTGTGCTCGACAGCTCGAGGGAGCCGTGGTGCCCATGTCATGTTTGGAACCTCTGCAGGAGCGCTCTTGCACCACGGCATGCCCGACCTGGAGCGGCAACTCCGTGGCCCGCTCCATGGTGCTCCGCCTCGCGTCGTGTTGGCCTCGTCCCCCTGAAGCAGCACGCGAGGTGACGCGGACCCACGAGCTGCTGAACGCGCGCCGCGTTTCGCGCATTCAGGGCCGTGCACGAGGACGAGGTCCGCTGGCCCCTCTACTCTGTGCGGCGGCAGCGGCGGCGGAGGCCTTGCCGGGGCAGCAGCAGCAGACGGTGGTCGACCTAAACTTTGGCTATATGGTGTCGACGTACATGCCTGACGCATCCCAGCGCGGAATCATCGGCAGCAAGTTCAGGGACAGAGACACGTACGTCCTTAGGCCTGCTGGAACGTCGGCTCCGGAACAAGCTTTCGCAGTGCCTGACGGACCTCTCTTCTCGTCCTCGCACTTGGCAATGCTCGTCAGTTCGACGCTACGGCTCCTGAAGCCAGGACATGAGTCGGTGAGCCGGCGCCAGCGGGCAGCAGCGAATCCGTTCGTGGCTGGAAGTGAGAGATTGTGTACAGTAGAGGAGAAATACTGTACTAAACTACCCTTACGAACAATTAATCAATTTTCGTAATTAATAGCAGCGGAACCACCGGTTCCTCCGTAACAAAGCTCATATCTTTATATTAAGATTGAGAAATGTGATTTCGTAGCATATTCTTTTTATCATCCAGCTGTGTCTGCTTGTTAGAATTTGGATCGCAGGCAGCAGACGATACACACACTGTATGTAAAGTATTACTAGTGTCACATCATCCACGCATCTCTGCAAAGAAAAAAAAAATCAGAAAGATCCATATATACACATACTTGAGGTTGGTAGCTAGAGATACGTACCGTAGCACGCATGCATATCATACTTTATGCAAAGAAAATCGAAAACTCAAGCTAGGTAAGTCGTTTTGATGATTCGCGACATATAAGCAACCCAACAAATCTGTACCGTATACTTATATACAGTACTAATATAATAACCGATGATCTCCATCGCTACAGGAAATGTGTAATTGTCCCATGACAAGCACCCAAATTAAAGCTTGTAGTACTTATAATCGATCCCTCTGCTAGCACGCATTGACAAACAATACAAGAAAGACAGGCAAAAACCCCACCGCAACCACATCTAGCCTAGTGGAAAACTCGTGACTCTGCTGGGCGGCGACATTATTATATTTCTAGACCAAAATCTCGATATCCATGGCGTCAAATTTGATGGATGGAACTGCCTCGACTTCGCTGCTGCCACGGTGTGCATTGACAGGTGCGACGACACCAACTGCAGCAGCACTGTTACTGATTGGAGCACGGTAGAACGGCGACACCCTCCACACCAGCATCGCCGACACCACCGCTCCGAGCAGCGTCACGACGCCGACGCGGATGAAGAAAGACTTCCTGAAGCAGTGCACGCTGGCGCAGGTGTCGTGGTCACCATCATCGTAGAGGTGCTTCGTCAGTTGCACGTTGAGGATGTACGACCCGACGGCGCTCGGCAGCACGGCCAAATTGTAGAGCACGGCCAAGTGCTCTGCCCCGAACACCTCCGAGATGGTAACGAACACCACCGTCCAGAGCGCGCCGATGCAGAACCCCATGATCGCCGCCGCGGCGTACAGGCCATTGCTCACCCCCAGGGCGATGAGCAGGTGGCCGAAGAAGGCGACGAGGAACGCCACGGTGAGCGCCACCGGGCGGGGCAGGTTGAGGCTAGTGACCATGTAGTCGGAGCCCAATCCGCCCACCACGCGCCCGATGTAGTCTAGCAGGCTCACCAGAGACAACAGCTTGGAGGTTGTGCCGTGCTTGTACCCGAGGGATTGCCCGATCTGGTCCATCATGTCGATTGGAGTCTGGATGCCGCCGCCGATGGCCAAGGTGATGAGGAAGGTAAGTAGCATGTTCGCGCTGAAAACAGCCCGCAGGATGGAATAGCACTGCAGCCGGAACGACGACGGCGGCGGCGGCGGCGGCGGGGGGTTGTTGTTGTTGTTGTTGGTCAGCATGATGGAGGAGGACGAGGAGGACCCCGCGGCTGCCTCTCCAGAGATTGCAGCCGTCGTCGTCGTGGTCGACGACTCCTGCTTCACGACAACGACGAGCAGCAAGATGATGACGACGTCGAGGAGGAGGACCATGGCCGTGACGTAGTAGGCGGTCCCATGGACGATGTGAAAGTGCGCCGGCAGTACGAGGTCCAGGGCGTGGAAGAGGAGGAGGAACGCAAAAGCGAAGGCGGAGACGCCGAGGAGGCGGCGGACGCCTGTGCCTTCGACGCGCGGACGCGCCGCCGCCCCGGCCGGGGCCGCGGCCAGGACGCGGATGCTGTTCCAGTTCCAGGTGATGGAGAGCAGAGGCACCAAGCACAGGCACGGCATGATGAGCAGCAGAAGCGCCGCGCCTTCGTCTGCAGATGCGGAGGCGCGAGCTAACTGCACCAAGATGTCGCCGCCGATGCCGGCAAAGGCCAAGAGCAGAGTGAGCACTTGCCCGCGGTGGTCGGGGAAGTTCTTGACGGAGCTGACGAGCGCGCCGGTCATGGCGAACGACTGCGAGTTGGCGCCGACGGCGATGGAGATGCACATGAGCCACCTCGACACGGCGGGCCGAGCGATGCGCATGCGCCCGGAGACCGCGAGGTATGGCACGACGTACGCCACCACCCCTAGCAGGTTCATGGCCGCGACGGATGGGAGCACGGCCCTCGCCGGGGCGACGTCGTAGATGAGGGCGCTCGGCAGGAACCCCAGGCTTCCGCCGAGGTTCTTGGAGAAGGCGAGCATGGTGAGTGCCTTGTTGTCGTAGCCTAGAGATGTCTTGATGGCCTTGGAGTAGACGGGGAAGAGGAAGACGCTTCCGCCGGCGACCATGGACACCAGGATAGAGGCGAAGAAGCCCAACCACCGGCGGGGGACGCGTCGGAGCTGCAGCGGCATTGCGGCTGGCCTGGCTTGCTGTATGGGAAATGTGTTGCGAATGGTAGATTGCGAATGGTAGAGCAGGAGAGTGGAGGGTTTTGTGTTTTTGTAATAACGAAGTGAAGAGAGGAGTGCACTAGTGGCTGGGGGTTTTGTGAACAGGCAACTCGATCCTCCATCTCCAGTACGACGAAGCTTCCTTGCAATAACGTTCAGAAATACAATTCCTAGTATTATTATCATTTTAAAAATAATAAATAAAGCCAATGCTTAATTATTAGCAAATGTGTCCCAAAGCTTATTATTTTTAACTGCGAAAAACAAAACAATTCCACGCTCACAACCCCCCTGGTGTCGATTTTTCTTTGCTGCAGCGTCATTTATACAGTTTAATTATTCTCTTTGATTTAGAAACCGTTTTCTGGAATCATAGGTACTGCAGGATCGGATGTGTCCGTGACGCGCCAAAAACCATACTGAATATGGTGCTGCTATCTATTGCCTGAGGCCAAATACATTGACGGGTACATACCGTGCCATGTAATTGAACACGTTTAACAAAAGTCATCTCCTTGGTTCTAGAAAGCAATTTCAATAACTTTGATTTAGAAACCGTTTTCTGAAATCATAGGTACTGCAGGATCGGATGTGTCCGTGACGCGCCAAAAACCATACTGAATATGGTGCTGCTATCTGTTGCCTGAGGCCAAATACGTTGACGGGTACATACCGTGCCATGTAATTGAACACGTTTAACAAAAGTCATCTCCATGGTTCTAGAAAGCAATTTCAATAACTTTGATTTAGAAACCGTTTTCTGGAATCATAGGTACTGCAGGATCGGATGTGTCCGTGACGCGCCAAAAACCATACTGAATATGGTGGGTTGCCTGAGGCCAAATACGTTGACGGGTACATACCGTGCCATGTAATTGAACACGTTTAACAAAAGTCATCTCCTTGGTTCTAGAAAGCAATTTCAATAACTTTGAGACGTTGATTCAGTAATTATAAGGGTTTTGAAACAAGCATGCTCAATAATTTATTTCGACCCCCGGAATAGAGGTCATATCGTTGGCGCAACTGTCTCGATCGTTTGAAGTCAAGTGCTTGCGTAGAGTCGCGAGCTAAGTGCCTGCGTAGGTCGCGAGCTCGGGCACTTGTGTGCTCAACAAAAGGAAACACGGATGGAATTGACAGGACAAGAAATAATCGCATGCAGAGGTTGCGGCCTGCCGGGGGCCGGCATGCATCGGACATGTACAACGGACAAAGCTACTCCGATGCCGCGGCTGAAAGCATTGAATACTAGTACTAGTCAACATCGATGGGCAATCTCTACATAATTAATTGACTTGTTCCTAAATAAATGCTGACAAAGATCCAACGATACCCTGGTCCTGCCGAGTTGCATTCTTGACCTGAATTATTCACACGTACGTAAGTGCCACAGCCGATCGGAGTAAGTGTTTGTGGATCGGAGGATATATATCAGCAGGATCGGAGGAAATTAAAATCTTTGGCTTCGCTCATGATGCATGCATGGGCGTTGTTATTAATTCCTACGACCATCGTTTTCATTCATTTTGATTGATGAGCAATAATCGTCCTACCTATAGCGATGTGTATGACGCAGTTGTACTATGTACTAACAGCTAGCATGCTTGAATTGGCTAAGTAATTAAAAGATGTTTTTTTCTCGAACACGACTTCACGTGTCATTTTCATTAAGAAGGAGGAGGGCGAAAGCACGGCGAATACAACACGACACAACACGAAAACCACAGAGATAGTGGCTAAACAGGCACAACAAAATAAAAAAGAAAAGGGAAACCCCGACCACGCCAACAACGCAACCTTGCGGGGCCAGGTGCGACACGCTACGACCACGGCTTGGGAGATATAACCGCGGTGATAAGAAGGAACCGGTCGCCGTAGCCCACGCATCTTCCACGAGACATCGCACACTCGGCGCGCCCGAGGTGGAGTCAATCGGGACGTCGGTGACCAAGGGCGGCCAAACAACAACGACGGCGACAACGATGGCGACACCGTCAACCAAGCCGGAGGGGCGATAGCGGCGGCAGAGCAGAAGCTCGCACGACTCTGGCACAACACGACAAGCGGCGGCGGTGGGCAGGCGCGATGTCGGAGGGGAGCGTTGGGGTGCAACCACGGAGCCTTCAGGAAGGAGATGACGCCCGCAGACGCCAACTCCGTGGAGGCGCGCCCCAGGGAGCTTTCGTTCCCGATGCTCCACCGGCAGCAGCAATTGACATGTAGCGAAGCGACGACGCCTTCAGAGGGGGGATGACGCGGGCGCCGCCACCGCCGCCAATCCTGTGCGCTAGGCCGGGGGGGGGTTTTCACCCGCTGCCGTGGACCGCTGGGCAGCGACGGCCGGATTGATGACGCCCGGCCGACCCAGATTTAGAAGCTCGCCAGAGTCAGTCTTGCGCCAGCTCCGGTAGCCGGAGATTGGATCGATCCAGGAAGGCCCAGACGGCACACCGAAGCGGCAGTGGTGGGGGGAGGTCGCCGGCCAGGGGACGCCAGCAGGGGCACAAGACGAGGCTCGCCGCCCGACGCCGGGCAGTAAGCCGAGGAGGGGCCCGCCCGGCCGCACTGGCCGCCCACCCCGAGAGGGTGAGCCGAGCCGCCGCTGGCGGCGGGCCCGCGTGGCGCGCCTGGCCCGCAGCCAGCAGCAGGAACGGCCAGATGGCCCGCTGCCACCGGAGCCCTCCCTCGGTGCGGCTCGCCGGGCGGGGCAGCGCCAGCGCTGGGCGGCGCCCGCGCCCCGCCCGGGGTTTTGCGCCACCGCCGCGCTTAGGGATGGCCGGCCGGCCGGGCGGAGCCGCCGCCGCCACCGAAACCCTAGGCCGCGGCCGCCAGCGGTTCGGTCGCCGGGGGGGGGCCGGCCGCTGGACGGCCAGATCCGCCATGGAGACGCCGGATCTACCGCCCGCCCGGCCGGGTGTCGACGACGCCGACGAGGACAGGGGGGGGGGGGAGGAGGAGAGAGCAGGAGCCGGAGAGGGAGGCCCGCGAGCGGGGGGGTGCAGGAGAGAGGCCTTGTTAGGCGTCCCCCCTGGGGCCACCACCGCCGGCGAGGGGGGCGGCGGGCGGGCCCGGGCGGCGCGGTAGGCGGGAGCGGCCGGGCGGCGGGGGAGGCCTCGAGTCGCCCCGGGAGACGACGCGAGGCCGAGCGGCTGTCACTATATCACCATCATGCCAGAATATCTTTGGAGATATCATCCGTAATTAAAAGATGTTACGCGCGAGCGTGCGCCTTTTTCTTCTTTCGGACCAATTAAGGGATTTATTTAACTCTGTTCCCCACTTTAATTTGGAACCGACTCAAAACGTTCACACGCAATAATTAAGCATTGTGTAAAAAGCGGGGTTTTAGTTTTACCACACCCATATGCATGCATACAGGAGGTACTGGGATTACAGGGACGACGATCTATCTCCATTACAGTACTGATGACATATTTTGGACAAGAGAAATGACGTATATGATGGTCATTATATGCTGAGCTTGGTGACTAGGCTCCGTTTGACACACCTCAGCTTCACTAGTGAAGTTGTTTTTTTAGAAAACTGCTTTATAAGTGGTGAAGCTAAACTGTTTTAGAAAAAAGTGTTTGGCAAAACAGTTTCACCAACAACTTTATATATGGATAAGAGAGAAAAAGAGAGAGAAGCTATAAAAGCTATTTTTGTCAGCTTCATTCCACTTCATTCCTTTGTAAGAGGAGACAAAAAAAAATTCAACCATAAAGCCGTTTTAAGTATGTTGTGAGCTCTACCAAATAGCCCCTAAATAAAATCTTTGGTTTCACTCATGCATGCATGGGCGTTGTTGTCGATCGGCGCCCAACAAGTCCACACAACATCGCCACCGAGACCGGCCAGCCGCTAGTGATAGAGCCAGGAATTTGCGGCTGGGTATGCCAAATGTATAATAATCTACCTGCTGTAATCACGATTTGAGACGAGGATGCGCTGCTGCCTGCTGGTCACCGGCCACCGCCGCCTGGTCGCAGCAGAAGCAGAGATCTCAAGATGTGCCGCCTGCAGCCCACCGCCGGCAGCCAGCAATAGTAGATCAAGATGCACCGCAGCCGCCACTGTTGGAGTTGCAACAGGAGCCGCCGAGTCGCGACTTTTTTCGCAAAAAAGGGAGTCATGACTTTTGAACAGGCCCGTCCCATGGGGGAGGGCAGTCGGTGCGACGGCCGGGGGCCCATGGCGCTGAGGGGCCCATGAGGTGACCCCTGGATAGTACGTGTATTCAGGTCCATTGGATGCACATCCGCTTAGGCGCTTCACTTCACGTGTGAGTCGCGCTTGCGCAAGCCTAGAGTCACAACGACGCGACCCTTCCTAGTTGGCTATTCACGATCGCGAGTCGCGGCCGGCGGCCGGTGACGGCGTGCCGCTCACCTGCTCTAGAGCGGGAGGTGACCCTGTCTCCGTCTCCGTGATCGATCTGGCTAGCGGTAAGTGATTGCAGTTCACTCATTCAATTTATCACTTATCAGTTGCAACCTATAGGGATAGCCGGATAGGGCTTTGTTGTGGGCGTGGCAACCTGCACTTCCACATATGTGCTGATGTCAGTTTAGATCAGTTTATCACCATGTTTGATCTAATCTAATTTTCCAAATGTCTAATTCAATATATATGCTGATGTCAATTTAGATCAGGGGTAGGAACATGATCAGCCAAAGAATTTGATTTCTTGATCAGCTAAAGAAATCTGAAAAAGCATTGAGAAGGATATTTTGGAGAACGATACTGTTTTTGAAGGTTTTGCATCAAGAAATGTCTAAAGAAGCTTTTTCAAAAAACACTAAAGCACTATAGTTTTATTTGAAATAAACATAATTTATTTTACCTTTCTTTATGAACTACGATATATGTTCTAAGTTATATCTTATTAATAGTACTATATACTTCACCGTTAAATTAAAACATTAGGTTATTGAGCCTTTAATATCTTGCTTGCCCTAGAGCCTTAAAAATTGTTGGGACGGCTCTGCTTTTGAATAGATGCCCACGGGAGCACTTCCGGCCACTTGGGCCTCGATCGGCCAGATAGACCTGCTCGCTGCTAACAGGTTTGTTTGTGGGCTCTTGATCCAATTAGGAAAATAGAATATATATGTATACTATATGTGATTCTCAAAAAAAAATATATACTGTATGTATTTATTTTTGGTATTCCAAAAAATACCCAGGCATACCCCTAGCGCCGTCCATACTGGCCGCACTGCACCGGCCGGCCCTGCGACAGCTATAGCCTATATATGTCTATTTGATTTGATTTGATTCAATTCGTGTGACACGTACGAGTGAGTCCCCCAAAGAATATGGCGTCATGTTAAGAATATGATTTCGTCCCCCAAAGAATATGGCGTCCGATTTCGTCCAGCGTCCATAATTTGCGACCCCACGCACCCGTACGTCCTTCGTGACGTACGATATGATTGTAATGCACTGTTAAGAATAATTAGTTCAATTAGAATAAAAATAGTTGCAGATTATTATATTCCTTGTGAAACGTTTCAAAAATTCCTCACATGTGCATGTCACGCAAGCGCAAGCGCAAGCGCACACACATGTGTATATATCATTTGTTTTTTTGATAAAAAACGGTGGGCGAGGGCCCCACACAATGCGTCAAGATTTTATAAAAAATAAAGAACAGGGCCACGCAATTTTGAAAGCCACGGGATCGAGATCGGGAGAAGGAAGAAACGAAAATCTACTAGCTAGCTAAGCCTTACTAATAAAAATCAAATTATTATTATTATTATTCTTCTTCTTCTTCTTCTTCTTCTTCTTCTTCTTCATTTAGATTCTCTGAATCCAGCACCAATATATATAACCTAATATTCCAACTTCGCTCTATGATCTGACCGGTCCGTTCGTCATTAGTACACAAACCATTTCTCTTGACACTAGCATTTTATTTCTACTGGCGACGTCTTTAGAACAACCTAGTCCTATTTCTACAGACGGTTCTCTTAAGTAACCGTCAAGAGAAATCGATTTCTATTAGCGGTTCCTTAAGAGATCTGCTAGTAGAAATAGTTTCAAATTAATTTATTTGAGTTTTTCAAACTTCCTCGGATGGAGAAACTCTCAAAATAAAAGTTGTAGATCTCGAAAAGTTATGAAGCTTTATAGTTGACAACTTTTCATTTGAAATTCTCTTTATGGAAAACTATTTAATGAAATTTTCAAATTTGAAATCCAAATTTTGCAAATGACCTCGGATGGAGAAACACTCTAAATAAAAGTTGTAAATCTCGAAAAGTTATGAAACTTTGTAGTTCACCACCTTTTTATTTGAATTCGTTTAGACCCTCAAATATTTAATTTTCCGTCGGGGTTTATATAATATGTGGGGAACAAAAATGACATCTAGACACAAGTGACGTGATCTAGACACAAGTGACGTGTTGGTGGAGTGGTAGAGGGGGATACATGCGAAGCCAAGGTCACGGGTTTGAACCCCCACAGCCACGTAGCGTGCGATTTTACGCGAAAAAATGCGCGACTTGGGAAAAATATTTTTTGCCTTTTAAAAAAAGATTGCCTTTTAAAAAATATTTTTTTGCTATTTTTTGGACAATTTCTGGGCAATGATTTCTACAGGCGGGTAGTTTTCAACCAACCGCCAGTGGAAATGGGTCATTTTCACTGGCCTCTCCCACTGGCGGTTGGAAAAAACGCCAGTGAAAATCGGTTTAGAACCGCCTGTGGTGGTGTTTTGTGTATTAGTGCGTGTTACTAGTATTCTTATTCAAGTAGTGTGTGTGAGTATCAACCTACTAATGCACCAATTTTTCTTTGCTACAGCCACCCACCAATTTTTCATCCACTCACGAAATTGTATCCAGGAAACCAACAAAATTGAAATTGACAGTTCAAATTTAATTTTATATATTCTCTCTCCTTACTCATTCAGATCGGACGGCCCAGATCAAAAGTGTCACACCTCCTCAACCCTGCCATGACCAACGCTGCGCCCAGATCCCTCACTCCTTAGCACCGGCAAGCCGAGTTCGATTCCCAGCGTCATCGATTTCCCACCCAACAAAGAAAAAAAACTCCACTATCGCTTCTCCTCCCGCCGCCGCCGCTCTTCCTCCTATCCCGACGCGTGTGGCATCGCTCCTCCATCCCCTCCCGACGCACACCGTGGACGCCATCATCTTTCAATCGCATCGCCGTCGCCAGGTGGCTACCATGGAGGGGAAGAGCGTGGTGATGTTAGCGCTGGGGACCGGGATCAATGTCGGCCTGGGCCTCGCGTCGACCCCGTGGGATGGTCATGGTGCCTCGGACTTGACGAGGGACGCGAGGGTCACCGTCGAGGGGGTGGAGCAACACCTCTGTTGCCTCCGCATCAACGCTACTAAAGAGCAGGATCATCTTCCACGAGTTCCCGTACTACCCAGGTTTCCTCCTTCGCTTCATCTTCCAGCTCCTCCTAACTCCCCTTCGTCCTTCCATCTGTACGTGGTCCTATTGGATCTGCACCAAGAAAACAACATTGACTTGGGTGTCAGTACACACGTTAATTCAAAGTTCAGACTTTGCTCGAACTGCTGTATCAGCACCTTGTCTACCTGAGTCCTCAGATCTATCTGTTGATGCATCTTTTCTTCTTTTTTCTTGTGATTTGCTCATGTGTGTCTGTATGACTGAACTGAAATTAAACATAGTTGACTACTGGACATATATAACAGAAAAGAACTATATTTCGTCGAGACCTGAAACAACACAGAGTTGTATTCCGGCAAGTTTGCAGTGCAAAGTTGCTTAACACCATTTAGAGGGTGTTTGGATGGTGTGGAAAAAGTTTTGTCTGTGTCACATCGAAATGTCGGAGGGATGTCGGAAGGGGGTTTCAAATACTAATAAAAAAACAAATTACAGAACTCGTCAGGAAACGATGAGACAAATTTTTTAAGTATAATTAATCCATCATTAGCGAATGTTTACTGTAGCACCACATTGTCAAATCATGGACTAATTAGGCTTAAAAGATTCGTCTCACAAAGTTATCGCAATCTGTGTAATTAATTATTTTTTTAGACTACATTTATTACTTCGTATATACGTGACTAGATTCGATGGAACGGGGCAAAAAATTTGCCAGGGGAATCCAAACACCCCCTTAAAACATAGGAAACTGGAATGTCTCTTTCGACGAGATCTACTAGAATTCTCATTTTCTGGATGCAAAAACTTAAATGTCATCTGAACATCCTTTCGGAGGAATTAAGCTGATCCTAATGAGGTTGCTGCTGTCATTTTGGGTGTCGCTACTGGGATAGCTCTTTCCTTTCACAAGCACAAGGGCCAATCCTTTCACACGCAAGTTGCCATGGCCAGCATCAGGTTGAACACAACACGAGGCACTGGCTTTAACGGTGGAGCCTAGGCAAATTCAATCAAATTCTAATTTGTTTGAAAATGATTTTGATTCCATTACTTCTTGTCATGGCATTGACTTGGTTAGTTAATAGCGTGAAAAGAGATTTTATTGTCTTTTGTTTGTTTTGATTGATATGTAGGTATAAAATAACATCATAGCGTTAGCACGGGCAATATACTAGTATATATAGCTATAGATGTTATCTGTTGATGTTGATGTAGTAAGTAATTTGACTAATACTACTACATTATTGTTCTCTCTTCCTCTTCTTGCTTTATCCTTGTCTCGTCCGGAGCCCAACGCTCGCTCGCTCGCTCGCCCGTGCATGCGATTCTCCCGGCGTACCGAGGTCACGATCCACTGCACGGTGCGCCGTGATGCCCAAACCGACCAGCGCCAGCGCTTGGGTATGTACTCCGTATGTGTGCCTGGACCTCCTCACCCATGCACATCTGATTTGCACTGTGTGACCTAGCTGGTCCGGTCCTACTAGCTGGCTAGGTTTACCAAGTCAATATATATCGGATATGCTTCTCAGGGGACTCGTGGCCGGTGACATCAGTTTCGTGTGAGGCTTTTCGCATCTGTTTTGTTTTGACAATTGACAACATATATGTCTGCAATGCATATGCGTCAAGCGTGGTACGCAGCATAGTTTTGTGGCTGGAATCGTCGTCGATCGTCACAAACACACACCGCAGAAGCTGCTGTATGTGTACTTTTAATTTCCACTACAGGAATCAGGCACTTTGTCGGGTGCAAAAAGCACCCGGCAAAGGCCAGAAAACACCAGGCACAGCCTTTGCCGGGTTCAACATCCGGCAAAGAACCTCCGGCAAAAAAAGACCCGGCAAAGAAGTCTATGCCGGGTGCTTTATGTCGGGCACCCGACAAAGGCTTTGCCGGGAGCCTCACCCGGTTCCCGGCAAATAAAAGTCACCGTAACGGCACGGTTCCGTCAGCCGATTCTTTGTCGGGTGCCATGTCAGAGGCACTCGGCAAACATTTTAAATTTTTTTTCGGATTTTCTTTGCCGGGTGCATTGGCCCTGGCACCCGGCAAAGCTGGGAAGTCTGAACATGGGAATTCCCAGCATTGCCGGGTGCCAGGGCCAGGGCACCCGGCAAAGGCTTGGCCGGTGGAGAGGGCTGTGTCGGTGGAGCTCCTATATGCGAGGCCGCAGCGACCCCGGCAAGATCACGGACGGCGGAGGGCAGCGCGGCCAGGGGGCAGCGCCCGAGGGGATGGGCGACGCCGGTTGCCGGGCGCGGCGCCCGAGGGAAGGGGCGATGGCCAAGGCAGGGGCAGGGCTTGGCTGCGCCGGCGGCATCGCTACTCGTAGGCATGGCCGCGCTGACGGAGATGGCGGCGGGCCGCGCGGATGGCCTCGGGCGCCGGGCGAGCCTTTTTGGGGGCGTGGAGGGCGGGTGCGGGGGTGGGCCGAGGGGGAAGGCGGCGGTGCGCCGGTGGCGGCGGCGCGAACCAGAGGGAGGAGGCGCGCGGGACAAAGGGAGGAGGGGCGCGAGGATAGGGTTTGGAATTACTGGGCCAGCCGTTTTTTAGAACGGGGCCTTTGCCGGGTGCTTCCCAAAAGAGCACCCGGCAAAGGATTTTTTTACAATGGCCTTTGCCGGTGCTTTCCATTGGCACCCGGCAAATTTTTTTTTTTGGTTTTTTGTGCTTCATTTTTTTTTTGGGTCCGGTATAGTAATTAAAACTCAATTTCAAAATGTGGATCAATTTTGAGTTATTTTACTATATTTTCTTAATTATTTTTTGTTTTGTTGATTGTTTTTAATATTCCAAATTTGAACTGCATGTACAAGAAATAATGGAATTTGGTCGTTCAAAAAATAGTATTCATGATCTTTACCGTATGTTGAGGCCGTATTCGGGAACTCTCATGAAATTACGAGCATCTTATTGACATAAGATGAAGATGTATTTTCAGGAGAAAGTGTATTTAAATTGTATTAAATCAAACAAAGTCCAAAAATCATGAAACTTGACGAGATGTCTTTTTATCATGTGTCGAGGCTCTAGTAAAAAAATAAGAAAGTTTCGAGCAAGTTATGACGTCACATGCCTAAAACCCGCACATCTCCGCATGTGATGACTTATGATCACATGTGGAGAAGCCCGGGTTTCGGCATGCGACGTCACAACTTGCTCGAAACTTTCTTAATTTTTTACTGTGGCCTGCACACACGATAACAAGATACATCAACAAGTTTCGTGATTTTTGGACTTTGTTTGAATTTTATATAATTAAAATACACTTTTTATGTGATTAACTCGTCATGTTACGACAACATGATGCGTAAAATTTCATGCTAGCTCCCCGGATACGGTCTCAACATACCACTACTACAGAACAGGCCTTTGGTCACTTGGGCAAAATGAGCAATAGCTCCCGAAAATTGGCGCCCGGGACTAAAAAGACCTTTAGTCCCGGTTGGTAACACCAACCGGGACTAAAAGTCCCCAGCCCAACGGCTATGGTGTCGCATCTGGGGGGGACTTTTAGTCCCGGTTGGTGTTACCAACCGGGACTAAAGTCCATCTTTAGTCCCGGTTAGTAACACCAACCGGGACTAAAGGTTTTGTCCCGATCAGGTGACACCGGCCGGGACTAAAGATGGGACTTTAGTCGGTTGGTGGTGTTAGGGACCGGGATTAAATCCTCTCCCCCATATTTGAATCCTTCTTCCTCCCCGGCCGAGCTGCTGCCCGAGCTCACTTTCTTCTTTGTTCTTCATGTTCTTCATGTGTTTTTGATTGATTTGTGCTCACATCTCCGGCTATTGATTCATTTTATCACTTCTACGCCGTCATTTACTTGTTTAAAGGTTACTAACTTCATCTTCTCAAGTTTTAGCTGCAGTTATCTCATTTTGTGGTGTTATACATGTGGTTTTTATTTTTTGATTTCTACACTATTTTAAACTCCAATCACTTCATCGTTTAAATATTTTAATGTAGATAACTACAATTAAGACCCTAAAAATTAGTATATACCATTTATTACTATTATGTCTACCATATGTTTTGGTTTAGTTAGTAAAATACTAAATTTATGGTTTCTCATTATAATTAGTTTTTTAAAAAATAACATTTGATAATACTTTAGTTTATAATTTGTGATCTGGTTAATTAGTTAATTATAACTAAGTATAAATAATACATTTGAAGGATTATTTAATTATAACTAAGTATGAATATAAAATTTGTTTAGGAAAAATAAGAATGGAGAATTTTAGGTTATGTGTTAGTTAGTTACTTGAATACTTTATTTTTGAAATTTGTGATCGGGTTTATTAGTTAATTTAAACTAGTATGCATGCCACATTTCATGATTAGTTAGAAAAATAAATAACTTTGTGACCGGGTTAATTAGTTAATTATAACTAGTATGCCTACCAAATTTCTTGATTATTTAGAGAAATAGAGAACTTTGGTGTTTTTTAAATTTTGCTTGTTGAGAAAAATTAGAAATAGAGAATTTTAGGTTATTTGTTACTTTTATTTTTGTGGTAAAAATTAGAAACTTATCATACTTTATGTTGCAATGCGCACAATGACACGTGGTTGGATGTACAATGCCGATCGCCGCTCTAAAGAATTCATTGATGGTGTGCATTATTTCTTAAGAGTGGCCGAGGAAAACAAGCGGGATGGATTCATACGTTGCCCATGTGCCTTATGTCAGAATTTGAAAGAATATTCTAGCTCTAGAAATATTCACTCATATTTGTTGAAGTCGGGGTTTCATGCTAAACTATATTTGTTGGACCAAGCATGGAGAAACCTTAGGGATAATGATGGAAGAATGTGAAGAAGAACAAGAACAACCGGAGCGACGACCTTATTGCTCAATTCGGTGGCTTCGATGATACAAAGAATGGGAGAAGTGAAGAAGAGGGAGGTGCTCCCTGGTGAAGGTGATGCTCTTGGTGATGCCATTCGTGATGCACGTAAAAGAATGTGAAAGTGAAAAAGAGAAGGCAAAGTTTGACCGCATGCTAGAAGATCACAAGAAATTATTATACCCATCCGCCCAAGATGGGCAAAAAAAAAATTAGGTACAACACTTTGGAGTTGTTGAAATGGAAGGCACAGAATGGTGTATCCGATAAGGCATTTGGACGAGCATCGAAGATCCAAAAAAAGATGTTTCCGAACCCTAATGAGTTGCCCACCACTACGCACGAAGCAAAACAGGTCGTCTATCCATTGGGATTAGAAATCCGAAGATACATGCATGTCCTAACGAACGCATCCTATACCGTGGCAAGGACTACGAGAATTTAGAGGAATGCCCCGTATGTAAAGCATCACGGTAAAAGATCGGGCGAGATGACCCCGGGCGATGTTGAGGGGGAAGAACGTCCTAGGAAGAAAATTCCTGCAAAGGTTATGTGGTATGCTCCTATAATACCCGTCCCCAAACGTCTTTTCGTAAAACAAGGACCATGCAAAGTTGTTGCGGTGGCACAAAGAAGACCGTAAGGTAGACAACATGTTGAGACACCCCGCCGATGGGTCTCGGTGGAGAGCAATAGATAGGGAGTTTCCAGAGTTTGCAAAAGACGCAAGAAACTTGAGGTTCGCTCTAGGCACGGACGGTATGAATCCTTTTGGTGAGCAGAGCAGCGGTGGTCATAGCACTTGGCCTGTTACACTATGTATCTACAACTTTCCTCCATGGTTATGTATGAAGCGAAAGTTCATTATGATGCCGGTGCTCATCCAAGGGCCGAAACAACCCGGCAATGACATTGATGTGTATCTAAGGCCATTGATTGAAGAACTTCTACTTTTATGGAGCGAAAACAGTGTTCGTATGTGGGATGAGTACAAACAGAACACTTCGACATGCGAGCACTGTTGTTTGTGACAATCAATGATTGGCCTGCTCTAAGTAATCTTTCAGGGCAATCAAACAAGGGATATAATGCATGCACACACTGTTTTTGATGATCTTGATAGTATATATTTGAAAAAAATGCAGAAAGGTCGTGTACCTTGGGTATCGTCGATTTCTTTTCTCGTGAATCACCCGATTAGAAAGAAAGGCAAGCATTTTAAAGGTAAGGCAGACCACCGACTCAAGCCTCGCAATGTAACTGGAGAAGATGTATTTGAGATGGTTAAGGATGTGAAAGTAATTTTTGGTAAGGGACAGGGCAGCCAACCGGTTCAAAAGATGCAGTGGGTCATGCACCCATGTGGAAGAAGAAGTCAATATTTTGGGAGCTACCGTATTGGCAAGTCCTAGAGGTCCGTAATGCGATCGACGTCATGCACCGACAAAGAATCTTTGTGTGAACCTTCTAGGATTCATGGGTGTGTATGGGAAGCCTAAGGATTCACTTGAAGCACGATAAGACTTGCGGCGTATGGAAGAGCGAGACAACCCGCATCCAGAGAAGGCAGATGATGGACGCCAATATTTAAGACACGCTAGCTACACTCTTAGCAATGAAGAGAAAGAAATTATGTTTGAATGCTTAAGCAAAGCATCAAGGTTCCATCCGGATTCTCCTCTAATATAAAAGGTATAATAAATGTGCCCGAGAAGAAATTTCTGCACTTAAAGTCACATGATCGCCATGTGCTTATGACGCAATTGCTTCCAGTTGCATTAAGAGGAATTCTACCTTCACATGTACGCCTAGCAACCGTTAAGCTATGTGCATTCCTCAATGCAATTTCTCGAAGGCAATCAATCACTTTGGAACTTGCCGCTCTCTGAGAATGATGTGGTTCAATGTCTTGTCGCCTTTGAGTTAGTGTTCCCTCCATCCTTCTTTGATATCATGACACACCTCCTAGTTCATCCGGGTCAAGGAGATCAATATTCTTGGTCCCGTGTTCGCATAATATGTTTCCTTTCGAGAGGTTTATGGGAGTCCCGAAAAAATATGTCCACCGGCGTGCTCGGCCGAAGGAAGCATCGCAGAGGGCTATGGGACGAGAGGAGGTCATTGAGTTCGTGTTGAATTCATTTTTGAACTTGACCCAATTGGTGTTTCTGAATCACGACACGAGGGGAGACCGAGCGGAAAGGGAACGATTGGGGGAAGAAAACCTACATCGGTGCGAGGGGATGATTGTTTCAATAAAGCACACTACACGTTCTTCAAAACTCATCCGTGGTGGAGCCGTATGTCAAGAAACACAAGGACTTTCTACGATCCCGGTTCCCAGAGAAGAATGAAGCTTGGCTTATGCGTCAAGACATGGACACTTTCGGTGATTGGTTACGAAAAGAATGTCGGGGCAATGACCAGATTGATGAGCAACTATATTTGTTGGCTAGGCAACCTTCATGGCACATCCTCACGCATACAAAGGGTACGAGATAAATGGAAATACATTTTACACCCTAGGCCAAGATAAAAAAAAGCACGAACCAAAAAAAGTGGGGTTCGTGTAGACGCCAACACCGACCCGAATGGAAAGCAGACAAACATATTATGGCCGCATAGAGGAGATTTGGGAACTAGACTACGCACCTAATTTCAAAGTCCCTTTGTTCCGGTGCCAATGGGTCAAGAATACGGGGGACGGAGTAACAGTTGACAAAGACTATAGAACGACAACAGTGGACCTCAACAATGTTGGTTACAAAGGTGAACCATTCGTCCTTGCTGCTGATGTGAATCAGGTTTTCTATGTGAAAGACATGTCGTCAAAACAAAAGAGAGGGAAAAATGACAACTCAACGAATGAGCCAAAACGTCATATAGTTCTCCCAGGAAAAAGAAACATTGTGGGAATTGAGGACAAATCAGATATTTGAGAGAAGATTATGAAAGGGATGACCGAATCACGCCTTTCAATGTGACCAAAGATCCGAGCATCATGATAAATGCCGAGAACACTCCATGGTTACGTCAAGATCATGACCAAGGAACATACGTCAAAAAGAAGATCACTACTGCGTGCCCGCTTGAAAACTAGTAATGTTTAATAAATAGTGTGTATTAATTAGAGATATTTTGTTGACACTGCGTATATCAGAGATTAGTTGTGTGACAATTATTAATTACTTGAGATGTTTGTATCATGTTTTCTTTTTCTCCATCGTTTAAAATGAAATTTCTTTATGATGAAAGGTTACATCGAAATGACTTGAATTTTTTAAGCAAGTGAACCCTAATAACAAGATTGAGATCAATCGGGTACTCGATGAATAAAAAATATTTGCCTTCCAATACAAATCCTGTCCAAAAGCAACAATTTTAGAATTATTAATTGATCAATATATTTTTGCATTAATAAAATAGTAATTATTATTTACATTTGCAATCACTATTGTAAAGTGTATGTGTATTGGAAGGCAAATATTTAAATAAAAACAAATGTAATTATTATTTACATTTTCAATCACTATTGGAAGGCAATAATTTTAGAAGCATGTGTATGTGACAATTTGGCATTAGATAAAAAATCTTTAAAAAATAATCCGATGTAATGGTGACCCACACGTATATCACGATTTTAGAGATAAACGATGATAAATGAACAAAATTTACGTTTAAATAATGCACAAACAAATTTTTCTGTCAAAAAAACACCTACATTAAGATATTTAAATAAAGTAAATATTTTTGCATTAACAAAATACTAATTATTTTTTTTATATATAACTTTGCTATTATAAGGAATGGAAAGATTTTATGTTCCTAAATTTATTACGAAAAGCAATTAGACAAAAGGAAATGGAAGTGTTATTTTTGAACAAATTAATACATATTCTTTTATTTACTATGCAATTAACAAAATTAATCTAATTATTGTAAGCAACAATAAAGAAGAAACCCTAATGCAAACAAATAGGGTGAAATAGACCTTTAGTCGGTTTGTAAAAGAGCACCGGGACTAAAGGAGACCTTTAGTCCCGGTTTGTAATCACACGCACCGGGACTAAAGGTGGGACCTTTAGTCGGTCGCGTTATTCGCCAGGGACTAAAGGGCCTTTAGTCCCGTGCTCTTTACAAACCGGGGTTAAAGGTGTGTATGGGTATTTAAGCCGTGTGTTCTTCCTCCCTGTTTCTAGATCGACGTCTTCTTCCTTCCGCCGCCCGATCCCACCCGCCCCGCCGCCCGTGGCGACCTCCTCCTCCCGAGCCGCCGCCACCGGCCTCTCCTCCCCGAGCCTTGTGCAAATGCGCCATTAAGCGCCGCCCGCCGTCCCGAGCCTCGCGCGCCGTTGGCCGAGGAGGGTGTGCCGCCGCCGCCCGGCCCTACTCCTCCTCCCCGTGCCACCACCGCCCGGCCGCCTCTCCTTCTTCTTCTCCGGTGGCGGGGGGCAGCGCCTTCGCCCTTCTTCTCCGCCGACGACCTCCTCCTCCCGGAGCACGCCGGCCTTCTTCTTCGCCCGCTGCAGCGAGGGGAGCACGCCCCGCCGGCCGTTGTCTCTCCGGCCGAGCAGCAAAGCAGGAGCACCGGTCTTCTTCGATCTTCGGCCACTTTGCAGCAAAAGGGAGCACGCCGCCATCGCCCTCTCCGCCGAGCAGGCTTGGAAGAAGGGGGGACACACACCGCCAGGGAGCAAAGAAGAGGAGCACACGCCGTCCAAAGGGTGGAGCCCCGCGCGAACTAGCGGTATGCATGTGTTGTGTGTTGCGTCGCGTTCGACGGCCATCGAGCCGTGGAAGCATGTGTGTGTGTGTTGTGTTGGCCGGCCATCGAGCCGAGAGCATGTCTGCGTGCAGGATTTGGCGAGAGAATGCAACCACGCCGATGAACGACAAACGTGGGCGGCGACCTAGCGATGTTCTAATCAAAACTATTCATTTTATTTGAAACCCTAACGACGTGGTGTCGGTGCTAAAACTAGTGGTCCTAGTACCAACGAGTGAATTTACGTGCGTGCTCCCCAACCCCGGATGGTGTGCAAGAAGGACACAAAAAGTTTTTGTATTATCCTCGCACCAAGGTGCCCTGTAGGTAGGGGTGTACAAGCAAGTGGAGAGAGGGAAGCGTCCCAAGTCTCGTGTGAGATGAGTGAGTGTGTGTGTGTGTGTGTTGTTTGCCAAGGAGATTGCTTGACTTGCTTCCTAGGATTTCACTGTCCTCGGAAGGACCCCGTCCCCCCCTTTTATAGCCGGAAGGGGAGGGACGGGCTTTACTGTCTGATATTTGAATAGAAAAGACGGCGGTGGGCGCCGCCTCATCTGCCGAGGCCTAGGGGCTCCCCCTTCTCCCGCGTGCCGAGGCCCCGGGTGAGGGCGGCGGTTTTGTCTTGCTGGGCGCCCGCCTTGTCGATGGCGGGCGCCGTCCCGTGGAGTCGGCTCCTCGTTCTTGGTGAAGGAGGGGACGTGCGCCTGCGAGGGGGGTCGGCGTGGGCGTCATGATGAGCGTGCCAGTGTACCGTGGCGGCTGTAGCTTTGACTCACTCCCGGTCCGGGCTCCGAGGGTCGCGGCATCGTTGTCGTATACGGCGTGGCCGACGAGAGATACAGCGTGAGGGGCCATCTTCGTCCGCCCCGGCCGGAAGCCTGGGTGCACAGTGGCCGGGGCACCGGAAGACTTCGGCCGCCGTAGGGGGGGTGGCGCTGTGCTTCGCCACGGATGCGGCATGTCCGTGATCTGGACTCCCCGTGATGGGACCTGTTACGGGGGTTAGTCTTCATGTCGCCCTCGGCGGCGGGCATGGCCGCTATCTTGTAGGGATTGCGTAATCATGAGTGCGGGCGCGAGAGGTGCAGTGGTGACGGGATGGCTCTCCTCCCACGCCGAGGGGCTAGCGTCGGCGGCGATCCACCGTGGGAAGGCGGGCGGGGTGGATATACGTCAAGTCGCGGGTCGGTCTTTGACCGGTGTGTGATGGCGTGTCGCCCGAGGCCTTAGCGCGGGGGCTCGGTCGGGACGGAAGGTGGAACTCGTCCGAGGGCCGCAGGGGGAGGCCTCGGGCGAGGCGGGAGTGTTAGTGCCCGTCCGAGGCCTCGGCAGGGAGGCCTCGGGGCGGGCGGGCGTTAGTGCCCGCCCGAGGCCTCGGCGGGGAGGCCTCGGCGAGGCGGGCGTTAGTGCCCGTCCCGAGGCCTCGGCAGGGAGGGCTAGGTTGGGACGGAAGGCGGACGCCGCCCGAGGCCTCTCGGCCGAGAGGCTCGGGTGAGTCGGAAAGCGGACGCCCGTCCGAGGCCTCTACGGGGGGAGGCTCGGGCGAGGCGGAAAACAGGGAACTCGTCCGAAGCCTTGATGAAGGAGGCTTGACGGGCGGAAAGCTAGCGTTTGCTTGAAGTTCCCGCAATGTGGGCTCGGTGGTGTTGGTGCGCGGTGCGGCTGGGCCTTGGCAGCCGTGTTTTGTTCTTGTGTGGCCTAGTTTTGCGTCTCTTGGGCCTAATTGTTAGGAGGGCCCTTAATTTGGTCCCCGACACGTGGTAATCAAAACTATTTGTTTTATTTAAAACCCTAACGACGTTCTAATAACGACCTAGTGACGACCCGGACGAACAACACGACGGCGTAGCGACTTAGCGACTTATCGGCGACCTAGCGGCGTCCGGGGACGAACAAGACACGATAACCTAGTGAGCGCTTAGCGACTTAGCGACCTAGCGGCGCCCGGACGAACAAGACACGGCGGCGTAGCGGCGACTTAGCGACTTAGCGGCGACTTATCGAGTTAGCGACTTAGTGACTTAGCGACCTAGCGATTTAGCGACTTATAGCGACCAACCGGGACGAACAACACCGGCGACTTAGCGAGTTAGCGACGGCCTAAGGACGAACAAGACACGACTTAGCGGCGACCTAGCGATGACCGGATGAACCTTATATATATGATGTCAAGTAACTTATATATATATATGATGTCAAGTAACTTTATTACGTAACTTCATTATGTAATTTCATGTAAAGTGACTATGTCAAGTAACTTTATTAATGATACATTTAATTAACTTTATTAACTTCCTCATGTAATATCTAAGGTTTTGTAATATTGTAATATTTTAATAGAATGGCAAGTAACCTCATTAATAATATTAATGTCACGTGACTTTATTATGTAACTTTATGTCAAGTAACTTTATTAATGGTATTTTTATTTAACTTTATTAACTTTCTTGTGGCGCTACATGACAAATTGAATTCTAACATCTTATAATTAACAACTTTTTGCAGAAATGGCCGATCTGAATGATAACATGGATGAGGCAATGATGGACATAATCAACGGCGGCGGCAACCAAAATCCCCAAGTCCAAGATGATGACAATCAACAAATAGATGATGGAAGTCAAGATTTCAACATGATTATGAAGAACTTGTGGGGAGACAATCCCGATGAGGTCTATCTACAATCTAGTCTATATGTATATACATGAAATTAAAAAGAATGGCTTTTTGTATTAATATGTTTATGCTTGTTTGTGTAGCCCTACGGATCGGCGACAACTACAGGGAGTAGTAGAAAAGTGCGAGGCCGAAGAAGCCGTTGGAGGGTCGGTACATTCTGGCCGGAATTTGACGAGGGTACAGGCCAAGTACTTGGGGAACATTCAAAGAAATTTGTTGCGCCTTGTGGGTACCTTGTAAGGGGACAGGCTCCCGATCGGTGCTCGAGAATGGAGACAACGAAAAGATGACCCTAATATTAGTTTTGTCTCGGATCGTGACAAGGAATTGCTTTGGCTAGATATCCTTCAACATTTCACGCTCGATACGGGATGAAGCTTTGAAGGAGAAGGTTCAAATTTGGCTATATGCAGAAGATGGCCAAACAATTTCAGGCTTGGAAGAAGAAAGCGCACAAGACTTTTGTTGCAAATAACCATACACGGATTTCACCAATAAGGCCTACGTCAAATTGAGGCCTTTTTGGGATGAGTTAAATACGGTTCGAGAACTCGATGAGGGTCGCACGGATGATCCGTAATCGGGAAAATGCTAGACACAAGCAATACCACCATCACTTGGGTTCGGTGGCTACCGGACTGCTATTCCCAAGTGGCGAAAGCTGGAACAGAGATTGTTGACAAGGGGATGGAACGAGAATCATCGTGACCGGCCCGAAGGCCAAGTATTGGTTCTTCGGTCATGGGGAAACCCGGACCTAGAGACCGGAAAGGTAGTGTACGGCGAGAAGCTGCAGAGAGTGGGGACAGAGAATGGCCTATGCCCGAGGATTAGTTGAAAGTGGCGCCCTGGCAGCCAAATAGAGAGAAGGATGAGCCGACATACGCCCCGGAGACCGCCGCTGAACACGGTGGGCGAACAAGAGGCTATGGGGAGATATCGTGGGAGCATGGCTTCCCTCAAGATAGACCCACTTATAGAAGCCGCCAAAGAAAGAAGGAAGAGGAGGCGAGAAGCGATTGCGTAGGTTGGAGGCAATGGTGATGGAGTCACAAGCGGCGGCTCGTGAAGCGATACAACGAGAGAAAGCACTTGAAGAGAGAATGAACGAGGAAATCAAAAGGCAAGTGCGGGAAGCGATAAGTTCTATGCAAAGGCAAACTACATCGAGCACGGAGTCAACATTAGCCCCCCCGGTCGGTTGAAAAGCGATTTGCGCTTCCACGGAGGTGCCAACTATTCAAGACGACGTGGGGCTGCGCTTTCCGGTGGATGGCGTCACTGAAGCTAAGACAACATGTGAGCTGCATATTCCGCAGGGGGCTGCCACGGTCATGGTTCTTTGTCGGTGTTGTAACTCATATCGACCCTACGAAGACACCAAGAATCCATGGGGCGATAGTTCACTGGATCCGCTAGTGTCTCGGTGGATAGAGCTGTCAAAGGCTTCGAAAATGTGCAGCTTGAGATAGAAGGAGGTAATGGAGAGAAGACTCTAGGACAAGCGGAGAAGGCTTTCATTTGTTGGCGCAAGCGCTACATCATTATTCTGGGGGCATCACCTAGTAGTCTACCACCACCTCCTCGTCATGAACCTAACCCTAGGTGCGGATGAAACTTGATGATACATTTAATCACTAACTTTATTTTGCATTCCCTTAGTTAGCGGTTTACTCATATACCTCTTTGGTTTCACGGTGGTCACCAACATGTCATAGTCTTTGCGGGTGATGACGAGGCGGTGCAAGACATTTGCATCGCCTCGGCTGCAACGCCGCCTCCTCGGGCTGCAACGCCACCACCTCGGGCTGCAACACCACCACCTCGGGCTCCAACCCCGCCACCACGTGCTCCAACGCCGCCTCCTCGGGCTCCAACCCCGCCACCACGTGCTCCAACGCCGCCTCCTTGGGCTCCAACCCCGCCACCTCGGGCACAAACGCCGCCTCCTCGGGCTCCAACACCGACACCGGCTGCCCCCTCGCCTCCACGTCGGGCTCCAACCCCCCCACCGGCCGCCGCCATCTCTCCACACGTGGCTCGGCGCAAAACCGGTGGACCCACCATTGAAGAAGAGGCCGGCCACACGATCAAATGTGTCGGCCGCCCCGCAGCCCAAAAAGAAAGCCTCTGAGAAGAAACAACCTGTCATTCCTAAGAAGCTATCCTATGAGAAGACTGGTGCAGAAATAGAAGCTTCGGTAAAGTCAGATGTGGACAGTTTCTTCAAGAGACTTAAGGATGAAAGAGAATCTAAGCGGAACCACGAGAAGCCCTACCTCTTGCTAAGGCCGAAATCTACGGCAAAGGGTTGAGGCTCAACAAAAAAAAGAGGCGTGCAGCTCAGAAAGAATCATCATCTTTATCGACTATGAGCGCACTCTAACCAAATCCCTAGAAGGAGAGAAGAAAGGGAAAAGAGCACGCAAGGGTGTAGCACAGTTCGGGGAACAATCAAAGCAATCAGTGCCCCCGCTAGTCGTTGGGAATCAATATAGTTCAAACATCGACGTGCTAGACCAGCAGTTACCTCCAGGTTTGAACTATGAGGATCTCGAGGATTTTTTTGCCGACACTGGTCTTACCTTATCCCAAATGATAGCTAGGGTAGCAATTGAAAGTGCAAAAGAAATTAATCATTATCAGAAGACATATGAATATGGCAAGAGTCTGTGCAACCCTGCGGCCTTCAGCAAACTTGGCACGCAGATGTACTTACTAAACAAGTGGTACCTCGATGCGTGTGGCAGAAGAGCAGATGACTATATTTGCGTCCGAATTAGAAACCATCATTACTTCCGTGGTGATGATGTTATTTATATTCAATTTAATGAGCTACACCAGCTATGCCACATGGGCGCTACGGACAAAGCTCTAATCATTTATACACGTCGTAAGTGATTCTTTCTTTTTAATAATGTCTTTGTAACTTATCATGTATATGTATAACTAATTACAGAAACCGGCTATACATATGCAGAAACATGATGAGGGACCTCAGAGCTAGAAATGACAAGGAGGTTGGATTTGTAGATCCTTATGTTGTATTCAAAGACCCCAAGACTCCGCATGCCATATGGAGAGTTCAAACGGAGAGAAATCTACGGAGGTACTTGATCAATCAAAAGGATAAAAGATATATACTCTTTTCCTATAACTTTAAGTAAGTATCATTATCGTGTGTACGTACATTCTATTAACCCAATTGATGAGATCGGTGTGAAGACAAATAATTATTTTGCCTACACACAAATGCAGCTTTCATTGGATACTAATTGTGATTGATCTCGGCAATCTCATTTGATAATCTATGACTCGTTGAGAAAAACCTTTGGAAGATTACCAAGGAATGATAGATATTATCCAAGGGTAACTTCGATCTCTAAATATTACTTTCAGCTCTTTAACTCTGTAATAGATAATTAATAATGATCGTTTTATTGCTAGGGTTTGGGCTTGGTTCGTGCGTAAACACCGGTCCAGATTTAAAAGCGCCACTTTCGAAGCCTATCCTACATCGATTGGATTCTACGGCAGCCCACGGGGCAAAAATTTATGCGGATACTATGTCTGCGAATTTCTAAATGTCTATGAAAAAGATCAAATCTTGAGCACGCAAAAGTATGTAACATGTATATATAATAAGTTCATTTCAATTATTTGTTGCTATTTAATAAATCTTATACATATCTATAACTTTTTTCTTTAATGATTACTATAGGAGACGTGGTTGAGGGGAGAAGGTGTTGACCGAAGTCCGCCTAAAAGGAATCGAGGAGACAATCGCGGGATTTCTTAACGACCAAATCCTAAATCCCACCCGGCGTAGTACTTCTTCAACCCCGACGAACCACTCAAACCAAACCAAGATGATCATTTGTATGATGCTTGAGTGGCGGAGAACAATTAAGTTGTAAATACTTTATCCGTGTGACGGAGACATGTAAATTTTATATCATAGATCTATATATATGTATAATATATAAATAGTGTTATGTAATTTATTTATATGTAATGATCTAAATTATAAATTATAGGTGCGCGTCTACATAAACAAGCAAGCGAACAATACGCATTCGAAAATAATAATAATACAATTGTAAACCGAGAAAGGGAAAACCAAAAGAAAAGAAAAGGAAAAGAAAAGAAAAAAGAAAAGAAAAAAAGAAAAAACTCTTTAGTCGAAACCTTAGTCCGGTGCTCAAGGGCTTCGGGACTAAAGATCAATTATACAGACTCTTGCCATATTCATATGTCTTTCGATAATGATCAATTTCTTTTTGCACTTTCAATTGCTGCCCCAAACTATTATTTGGGATAAGGTAAGACCCGATTGTCGGCAAAAAAAATCCTCGAGATCCTCATACACGGAGGTAAGCGGCTGGTCTAGCACGTCGATGTTTGAACCATATTGATTCCCAACGACTAGCGGGGGCACTGATTGCTTTGATTGTTCCCCGAGCTGTGCTACACCCTTGCGTGCTCTTTTCCCTTTCTTCTCTTCTTCTAGGGATTTGGTTAGAGTGCGCTCATAGTCAGATAAAGATGACGATTCTTTCTGAGCTGCACGCCTCTTTTTTTGTTGAGCCTCAACCCTTTGCCGTAGATCTTCTGGCTTTAGCAAGAGGTAGGGCTTCTCATGGTTCCGCTTTGGATTCTCTTTCATCCTTAAGTCTCTTGAAGAAAGCGTCCACATCGACTTTACCGAAGTTTCTATTTCGCACCGGTCTTCTCATAGGATAGCTTCTTAGGAATGACGGGTTGTTTCTTCTCGAGAGGCTTTCTTTTTTTTTTGGGCTGCGGGGCGGTCGACACATTTGATCGTGTGGCGGCCTCTTCTTCAATGGTGGGTCCACCGGTTTCGGCGGGCTGGAGCCACGTGTGGAGGCGATGGTGCGGCCGGTGGCGGGGTTGGAGCCCGGCGTGGAGGCGAGGGGCAGCCGGTGTCGGTGTTGGAGCCCGAGGAGGCGGCGTTTGAGCCCGAGGAGGCGGCGTTTGAGCCCGAGGTGGCGGCGTTGGAGCCCGAGGTTGCGGTGTTGGAGCCCGAGGTGGTGGCGTTGCAGCCCGAGGAGGCGGCGTTGCAGCCCGAGGAGGCGGCGTTGCAGCCCGAGGAGGCGACGTTGCAGCTGGGGCGATGCGGCCGTGTCTTACCTTTGCCTCGTCATCACCCGCGGCACTATGACATGTTGGTGACCACTGTGGAACCAAAGAGGTATATGAGTAAACCGCTAACTAACTAAGGAAATGCAAAATAAAGTTAGTGAATAAATGTATCGTAAAGTTTAATCACCACCTAGGGTTAGGTTCATGATGATGAGATGGTGGTAGACTACTAGGTGAAGCCCGGGGAATAATGATGTAGCGCTTGCGCCAACAAATGAATGCCTTTCTACGCTTGTCCTAGAGTCTTCTCCCCATCGCCTCCTTCTATCTCGAGCTGCACATTTTCATAGCCTTTGATAACTCTATCCACCGAGACATTAGCATATCCAAATTTGGAACTATGGCTCCATGGATTCTTGGTGGCTTCGTTGGGTCGATAGGAGTTACAACACCGGCGGCAACCATGATTGTGGTAGCCCCCGTGGAATGTGCGACTCACATGTTGTCGAGCTTGAGTGGCGTCATCCCCGGAAAGCACAGCCCCCGTCGTCTTGAATAGTTGGCGCCTCCGTGGAAGCGCAAGCGCTTTTCAACCGGCCAGGGGGGCTAATGTTGACTCCGGGCTCGATGCGGTTTGCCTTTGCATTGAACTTCTTGCTTCTGCACTTGCCTTTTGATTTCCTCGTTCATTCTCTCTTCAAGTGCTTTTTTCTCGCGATATCGCTTCACGAGCATTTGCTTGTGACTCCATCACCATTGCCTCCAACCTACGCAATCGCTCTGCGCCTCCTCTTCCTTCTTTCTTTGGCGGCTTCTATAAGTGGGTCTATCTTGAGGGAAGCCATGCTCCCACGATATCTCCCCCCATAGCCTCTTGTTCGCCCACCGTGTTCGGCGGTCTCCGGGCGTATGTCGGCTCATCCTTCTCTCTATTTGGCTGCCGGGCGCCACTTTCAACTAATCCTCGGGCTTGGGCCATTCTCTCGTCCCTCTCTGCAGACTTCTCGCCGCACACTACCTTCCGGTCTCTAGGTCCAAGGTTCCCCCATGACCGAAGAACCAATACTTGGCGCTTTCGGGCCGGTGCGGTGATTCTGGTTCCATCCCCTTGTCAACAATCTCTGTTCGGCTTACGCCACTTGGGAATAGCGGTCCGGTAGCCACCGAACCCAAGTGATGGTGGTATTGCTTGTGGCTAGCATTTTTCACGATTACGGATCATCCGTGCGACCCTCATCGAGTTCTTGAACCGCATGCGAACTCATCCCAAAAAGGCCTCAACTTGGCGTAGGCCTTATTGGTGAAATCCGGTGTCCGGTTATTTACAATAAAAGTCTTGTGGAGTTTCTTCTTCCAAGCCTGAAATTGTTTGGCCATCTTCTGCATTGCCCAGATTTGAACCTTCTCCTTCAAAGCTTCATCACGTGTATCGGCGTAAAATGTTGAAGGATATCTTTCCATAGCAATTCCTTGTCACGATCCGAGACATAACTAATAGCGAGGGTTATCTTTCGGTTGCCTCCATTCTCGAGCACCGATCGGGAGCCCTGTCCCTCACTAAGTATCCACAATGAGCAACAAATTTCCTTGCATGTTCCCCAAGTACTTGGCCTGTACCCTCGTCGAATTCCGGACAGAATGTCCCGACCCTCCAACGGCTTCTTCGGGCCTCGCACTTTTCTACCACTCCCGGTAGTTGTCAGCGATCCAGAGGGCTACACAAACAAGTATAAATGTATTAATACAAAAGTCATTCTTTTTAATTTCATGTATATACATAGAGACTAGATTGTAGATATACCTCATCGGGATTGTCTCCTACAAGTTCTTCATAATCGGTAATCTTGACTCCCATCATCTATTTGTTCATTGTCATCACCTTCAACTTGGGGATTTTGATTGATTATTTGTTGATTAGGTCCATCATTGCCTCATCCATGTTATCAATCGGATCGACCATTTCTCAGAAGTTGTTAATTAAAAGATGTTAGAATTCAATTTGGCATGTAGCGCCACAAGAAAATAGAAAACTATACACTTAGCAAATATACACTTAGAAAATTTATGGAGGCAAAGTGAAATGCTATATTGCACATAAGTTAAATAATAAAGTTACTTGACATAAAGTTACATAATAAAGTCACTAGTCATGAGAAAGTTAATAAAGTTAAATAAAAGTACCATTAATAAAGTTACTTGACATAAAGTTACATAATAAAGTCACTAGTTATGAGAAAGTTAATAAAGTTAAATAAAGAACCATTAATAAAGTTACTTGACATTAATATTATTAATGAAGTTACTTGCCATTCTATTAAAATATTACAATATTACATAAAGTTACTTGCAATTCTATTTAAATATTACAATACTTCATTAATAAGTACCATTAATATTACAAGACTTCATTAATATATTACATTAATATCACAAAACTATATTAATAAGTACCATTAAATATTACAAGACTTTATTAATAAGTACCATTAATATTACAAGACTTCATTAATATATTACATTAATATCACAATAATTTATTAATAAGTACCATTAAATATTAGAAGACTTTATTAATAAGTATCATTAATATTACAAGACTTCATTAATATATTACATTAATATCACAATACTTTATTAATAAGTACCATTAAATATTACAAGACTTCATTAATATATTACATAATAAAGTTAATTATATTGAGTAAGGTGTTTAATTATATTCGCTAAGTCGTAAGCTAAGTAGTTAGGTCATCGTGTCATGTTCGCTAGGTCGTCCGACTTGGTTCGCTAGGTTGTCGTCCCGGTCGTCGCTAGGTCGTGCTTTCGTTCGATTCGATTCGTCGTTGGGTCGTCGCTAGGTCGTGCTTTTCGTTCATTCGGTCGTCGATGGGTTGTCGCTAGGTCGTTCCTTCTTTTCGTTCGGTCGTCGCTACGTCATTATGGTTTCAAATAAAATTTGGGTCGTTCGCGCTCTCCTTCTCGCGCCAAGTTCTGCAGACGCAGATGCTCTCGGCTCAATGGCCGGCCACAAACACACAGAACGCAGCGGCTCGACGGCCGTCCACAAAACACATCCGCGGCTCGGCGGCCGACGCAACACCACAAACATACAACACCTGCAGCGCCGTCTCACGGCGGCTTGAGACGCGGCAAAGGCGGGCGCCCCTGCTCGGCGGAGTGGAAGACGGTGAAGGGAGAGGTTGCTCTGGTCGGCCGGAGAAGAGGCCGGCGGCGACACTGACCGGCGGCGGTGGCGGTGAGTTGACGCCGAGGGAGAGGGCTGCGGCGAGGGACTACGACGCCGAGGGAGACCTCATGGGACTTGGCGGCGGGCGTGGCGGGACTGCAGGGCGGCGGACTTGACGCCGAGGGAGAGGGGCTCGTCCGGGAGGCGCCGGGGCGCGGCGGATTGGCCCTCCGGCGGCGCGCGTCGTCGGCGGGGCCTCGTTGGAGATCGAGGGCCCAGGGAGGGGGGGGATGCAGAAGCGGCCGAGGGAGAGGTGGCGCCGACGTTAAGCAGCGAGGCTCGACGAGCGCGTGGCGAGCTCTTCCGGGGCGGTGAGTCGTCGGTGAGGTCGTCGGAGAGAGCGAGGTCGTCGTGGCGGCGGCGGCGGCTAAGTGTACGTCGATCTGGATCGGGAGGAGGAAGAAGGAAGATGCACGTAGGTTAAATACCAGACGGACCTTTAGTCGGTTCCGACCACGAACCGGGACTAAAGCACTTTTAACCCGGTGCGTAAGGAGCACCGGGACTAAGGTCAACCTTTAGTCGGGTGCGTGGTTGGGCCGGGACTAAAGGTTAACCTTTAGTCCCGGTGCTTACCACGGCCCGGGACTAAAAGATTTTTTTTCACTTTCAGCTCTTGGCTGTGTTACATTTGTTTTATTTGTTTCCTACTTGTTTATATATATTCAAAATCTTATTAATTGCATAGTAAATGAAAGATTAGGCATAAAATTTTTTAAAAATCATAATTGCTTTTTCTTTTTTTGCCTTGTTGTACTCCTTATGTAATATGTACTATATATTATGTTCTTACCTTACAATAGTGTTTGCAAATGTAAAAAATAATTAGTATTTTGTTAATGCAAAAATGTATTACTTAATTTAAATATCTTAAAGTAGGTGTTTTTTGATAGAAAATTTGTTTGTGCATTATTTAAACGTAAATTTTGATTATTTATCATCATTAATCTCTAAAATCGGGCTACACGTGATATTCACCTTTACCATTAATATTTTTGAAATATTTTTCTTATTCTTATTTATTTGTGCACTCAATAATTAGGTTAAAGGTGTTAATTGCATACTACATATAATATTAGATATTAATTTGTTAAAAAATAATATTTTCATTTCTTTTTGTCTAATTGCTTTTCTAATAAATTTGGGAACTAAAAATCTTTCCATCCCTTATAATAATTAGATTAATTTTGTTATTTGCTTAATAAATAAAAGAATAGGTATTAATTTGTTAAGAAATAATAGTTTCATTTTCGATAATATCAATGCCATAGTCACCGTTACATCTTATGTTACAAGTGTCACATACACATACTATAATACACTCTATTTATTAGGCGGGCACAGTAGTGATCTTCTTTTTTGACGTATGTTCCTTGGTCATGATCTTGGCGTAACCATGGAGTGTCCTCGGCATTTATCATGATGCTCGGATCTTTGGTCACATTGAAAGGCGTGATTCGGTCATCCCTTTCATAATCTTACGAAATATCGACTTGTCATTAATTCCCACAATGTTTCTTTTCCCCGAGAGAACTATATGGCGTTTTGGCTCATTCGTTGATTTGTTGTCATTTTCCCTCTCTTACGTTTTGTGGACATGTCTTTCACATAGAATACGATTCACATCAGCGGCAAGGACCGAATGGTTCACCTTTGTATCCAACATTGTTGAGGTCCCTTTGTTGTCATTCCATAGTCTTTGTCAAGCTGTTACCCCGCCTCCGGTATTCTTGACCCATTGGCACCGGAACAAAGGGACCTTAAAATTAGGTGCGTAGTCTAGTTCCCAAATCTCCTCTATACGGCCATAATATGTTTGTCTGCATTTCCATTCGGATCGGTGGCGTCTACACGAACCCCCTTGTTTTGGTTCGTCTTTTTGTATCTTGGCCTAGGGTGTAAAATATATTTCCATTTATCTCGTATCCTTTATGCGTGAGGATGTGCCATGATGGTTGCCTAGCCAACAAATATAGTTGCTCATCAATCGGTCATTGCCACGACATTCTTTTTCGTAACCAATCACTTTGAAAGTGTCCATGTCTTGACGCATAAGCCAAGCTTCATTCTTCTCACGGGGCTGGGATCGTAGAAAGTCCTTGTGTTTCTTGACATACGGCTCTACCACGGATGAGTTTTGAAGAAGCGTGTAGTGTGCTTTATTGAAACAATCGTCCCCCCGTACCCGATGTAGGTTTTCTTTCCAATCGTTCCCTTTCCGCTCGGTCTCCCCTCGTGCCGTGATTCGGGGAACACCAATTGGGTCAAGTTCGGGGAATGAATTCAACCGAGAACTCAATGACCTCCTACGTTTCCATAGCCCCTCGCAATGCTTCCTTACGGCCGAGCATTTGGTGGACATATTTCTTGAGGACTCCCATAAACCTCTCGAAAGGAAACATATTATGCGGGGAACACGGGACCAAGAATATTGATCTCCTTGACCGGATGAACTAGGAGGTGTGTCATGATATCAAAGAAGGATGGAGGGAACACTAACTCAAAGGCGACAAGACATTGAACCACATCATTGCGTAGAGCGGCAAGTTCCGATTGGATTGATTGTCTTCGAGAAATTGCATTGAGGAATGCACATAGCTTAACGGTGGCTAGGCGTACATGTGGAGGTAGAATTCCTCTTAATGCAAGCTGGAAGCAATTGCGTCATAAGCACATGGCAGTCATGCGACTTTAAGTGCATAAATTTCTTCTCGGGCACATTTATTATACCTTTTTATATTAGAGGAGAATCCGGATGGAACCTTTATCTTTGCTTAAGCATTCAAACATGATTTCTTTCTCTTCATTGCTAAGAGTGTAGCTAGCGGGTCTTAAATATTGGCGACCATCATCTGTCTTCTACGGATGCGGGTTGTCTCGCTCTTCCATCTTATTTACCAAGTCTTGTCGTGCTTCAAGTGAATCCTTAGGCTTCCCATACACACCCATGAATCCTAGAAGGTTGACACAAAGATTTTTTTGTCAAGTGCATGGCGTCGATCGCATTACGGACCTCTAGGACTTGCCAATATGGTAGCTCCCAAAATATTGACTTCTTCTTCCACATGGGTGCATGACCATTTGCATCTTTTGGGCTGGTTGGCTGCCCTGTCCCTTACCAAAAATTACTTTCACATTCTTAACCATCTCAAATACATCTTCTCGGTTCTGTTTTGCGAGGCTTGAGTCGGTGGTACGCCTTACCTTTAAAATGCTTGCCTTTCTTTCTAAGCTGGGTGATTCACGAGAAAGAAATCGGCGATACCCAAGGTACCACGACCTTTACTGCATTTTTCAAATATATACTATCAAGATCATCAAAAGCGGTGTGTGCATGCATTATATCCCTTGTTTGACTGCCCTGAAAGATTACTTAGAGCGGGCCAATCATTGATTGTCACAAACAACGGTGCTTTCGCAGGTCGAAGTGTTCTGTTTGTACTCATCCCACATACGAACACTGTTTCGCTCCATAAAAGTAGAAGTTCTTCAATCAATGGCCTTAGATACACATCAATGTCATTGCCCGATTGCTTCGGCCCTTGGATGAGCACCGGCATCATAATAAACTTTAAACTTCATGCATAACCATGGAGGAAAGTTGTAGATACATAGAGTAACAGGCCAAGTGCTATGACTAGTGCTCGGTCACCAAAAGGATTCATACCGTCCGTACTTAGAGCAAACCTCAAGTTTCTTGCATCTTTTGCAAACTACGGAAACTCCCTATCTATTGCTCTCCACTTGAGACCCATCGGCGGGGTGTCTCAACATGTTGTCTACCTTACGGTCTTCTTTATGCCACCGCAACAACTTTGCATGGTCCTTGTTTTACGAAAAGGCGTTTTTAGGCGAGGTATTATAGGAGCATACCACATAACCTTTGCAGGGATTTTCTTTCTAGGACGTTCTTCCCCCTCAACATCGCCAGGGCGAGCATCTCGCCTGATCTTATACCGTGATGCTTTACAAACGGGGCATTCCTCTAAATTCTCATAGTCCTTGCCACGGTATAGGATGCGGTCGTTAGGACATGCATGTATCTTACGGATTTCTAATCCCAAAGGACAGACGACCTGTTTTTGCTTAAATGCGTAGTGGTGGGCAACTCATTAGGGTTCGGAAGCATCTTTTTTTGGATCTTGATGCTTGTCCAAATGCCTTATCGGATACACCATTCTGTGCCTTCCATTTCAACAACTCGGTGTTGTACCCAATTTTTTGCCCATCTTGGGCGGATGGGTATAGTAATTTCTTGTGATCTTCTAGCATGCGGTCAAACTTTGCCTTCTCTTTTTCACTTTCACATTCTTTACGTGCATCACGAATGGCATCGGCAAGAGCATCACCTTCACCGGGAGCACCTCCCTCTTCTTGACTTCTCCCATTCTTTGTATCATCAAAGCCACCGAATTGAGCAATAAGGTCGTCGGGCTCGGTTGTTCTTGTTCTTCTTCAAATTCGTCCATCATTATCCCGGTTTCTCCATGTTTGGTCCAACAAATATAGTTTGGCATGAAACCCGACTTCAACAAATGTGAGTGAATATTTCTAGAGCTAGAATATTCCTTTAAATTCGACACATGGCACATGGGCAACGTATGAATCCATCCCGCTTGTTTTCCTCGGCCACTCTCAAGAAATGATGCACACCATCAATGAATTCTTTGGAGCGGCGATCGGCATTGTACATCCAACCACGTGTCATGTTCTGCATTACAAAATAAAGTATGATAAGTTTCTAATTTTTACTATAGAAATAAAAGTAAGAACTTAATTTAAATTTCTTTATTTCTAATTCTTTTCAACAAGCAAAATATAAAAAACACCAAAGTTCTCTATTTATCTAAATAATCAAGAAGTTTGGTAGGCATACTCGTTATAATTAACTAATTAACCCGGTCACAAATTACAAAATAATGTATTATATCCTTAAAATCTCTATTTCTATTTTTTCTAAACAAGCAAAACTAAATAACACCAAAGTTATTTATTTTTCTAACTAATCAAGAAATGTGGCATGCATACTAGTTTAAATTAACTAATAAAACCAATCACAAATTGCAAAATAATATATTATAACTTTAAATTATCTATTTCTATTTTTTTCTAAACAAGCAAAGCTAAATAACACCAAAGTTATTTATTTTTTCTAACTAATCAAGAAATGTGACATGCATACTTGTTTAAATTAACTAATAAAACCAATCACAAATTGCAAAAATAAAGAATTCTAAGTAACCAACTAACACATAACCTAAAATTCTCTATTCTTGTTTTTTTCTAAATAAATTTTATATTCATACTTAGTTATAATTAAATAATCCTTCAAATGTATTATTTATAAACAAAATTATAAACTAAAGTATTATCAAATGTTATTTTTTAAAAAACTAATTATAATGAAAAACCATAAATTTAGTATTTTTCTAACTAAAACCAAATAATATGGTAGACATAATAGTAATAAATAGTATATACTAATTTTTAGGGTCTTAATTGTAGTTATCTACATTGAAATATTTAAACGATGAAGTGATTGGTGTTTAAAATAGTGTAGAAATCAAAAAATAAAAAACAACATGTACAACACCACAAAATGAGATAAACCGCAGACTAAAACTTGAGAAGATGAAGTTGGTAACCTCTAAACAAGTAAATGATGGTGTAGAAGTGATGAAATGAATCAATAGCCGGAGATGTGAGCACAAATCAATCAAGAACACATGAAGAACATGAAGAACAAAGAAGAAAGTGAGCTCGGGCAGCTCGGCCGGGGGGAGGAAGAAGGATTTAAATATAGGGGGAGGATTTAATCCCGGTCCGTAACACCGGCCGGTACTAAAGACCCATCTTTAGTCCCGGCTGGTGTCTGAACCGAGGACAAAACCTTTAGTCGGCTGGTGTTACCAACCGGGACTAAAGATGGACCTTTAGTCCCGGTTGGTAACACCGGCCGGGACTAAAAATCCCCCCCTAGGTTGCGACACCATAGCCGTTGGGGCTTGGGACTTTTAGTCGGTTGGTGTTACCAACAACCGGGACTAAAGGGTCTTTAGTCCGGGCACCATTTTTTTCGGAAGCTATTGCTCATTTCGCCCAAGTGACCAAAGGCCTGTTCTGTAGTAGTGTGTTTACCGAGTGCCCGATAAAAAACACCCGACAAAGCGTTTTATTCCCGGCAAATTAGCAGTTTCCAGTAGTGTTCACAAGTGTTGCAACACCACCAAGCCTCACACACCCGTGGACACGTGACAGGGGCTATATCTCGGCCGCCATCCATCTTTTGCCTCAAGCTAGATTCCTCTGCAAGAAAGAGATAGGTACATAAAATAATGGGCAGGTGGGATGGTTTAATTTGTAAAACATGCAAGAGGCCGGGGAAGAAGAATATATCAATTAATGATGATGATGATGATATGCATGCATGTAGGGCACGTGCGACAACAAGGGCATTTAAGAGATTAAAGTTGGAGAAGCTCCTCAAAAGAACCTAGGTCCACGTCGCCAGAAAAGTGCTCTGCCGTTTGATTTTTGAATTGATGGCGTAGATTTGCTAGATTTCGATTCTGTTAGAAGTTGCTTCTTTGGCCTTGTGTCCTTCGGCTCCTTTTACCGTTGCTGATTAACTGGCTTCTGTTGGCTTCACCATCAAATTTTACTTCTACTGAATCAGGAGAGTCAAATATATACGGTGCCTCGGTTCAAAGCATCCGCTTCCTCTCGTAAAAAAAAAAAAAAAAATGCACGCACGCCTCTCTCCCCTCTCGAACTCTCCCGACGCAGTGGCGGGCGGGGGAGACGGCCCCCCACCGGTCGGCGCAGCGGTGCCCTCCTCTCCCATCATCCTCCACCGCAGGTGAGTCCCGGCAACCTCTTCTCCTCCCCTTCCTCTCTCTCCCCATCTCCCTCGGCGTGGTCGGGCGGCGGCTCGGCGGGCCTCTATGGTGGCCGGCCTCGGCGCTACGGCTGCCACCCATCTCCACGCCCCCTCGCACCACACGGGCGGGGGCAGCGGTGGATCCCGGCGCTGCGGAGGTGCCACCCTAGGGTTTCGCCTCTCGAGCATCCGCCGGTGCTTGGTGAAACCCTAGATGCTGTCTTTGTCTCTTCCACACGGTTCCTATGGATGGAGGCACATATGGCAGGTCCGTGTGTGCGCCGTCTGCGCTGCTCGGTGGTTGGCGCTACCGGCGGGCCATCGGCTCTTCCTCCGCCCGTGGCGGCAACGTCGACCTAGGGTTTCGCCTCTTCGGCGCGCCCGGTGGTGACGGCAGCTCGGCTCGGCCGCCCGGATCTACTGGTACGTCAACTTGGCCTCCTTACGCTCCGTCTCATGGCTTCTCCCCCAGATCCTCTGTCCCTCCATGTTCCCATTTACACGGGAGCGGGGGGAGGCGACGGACGCACGGGAGCAGACGCGGCTGGGCCCTGCGGTGGTGATTCCATGGCGACGGTGACCCTCGGCAGGTGAGTACAGGCCTTTTTAGCATGCCCAGCTATGGCTTACGGTTACCACGGAAGAGCGGCCGATCTTGGCTTTCTTTGACTACCTTTGAAGTTTCTTTGTTTTATTAAATTTGAGCATGCATCTTTTATCAAAGCTGCGTGTGGGAAGCTCTGGAGGAACTGAATCTGATGTGTTTGATACAATGCCCAAAAACAGCAAAGCACAGGTGAGGATGCTACACAATTGATTTGATCATATTTGTAGGAATGGTTTGGATATTTTGTGATTATTTCACTGTTGCGCCTTCAAAAATAACCAAGTCCTAAAAAAAAATGATTCTCTATCATACTGAAAAAATCAATAATATTGTGTTCCAACTATGGTTGGACATTTTTACATAGGGTAAGAGGTGGACCAGATATAGCTTAGGTTGCTATGGTCACAGCCAGTACTGACGACTAGAGGGTGGACTTTTGAGAATTGAGTAAGCAGGTGCAAACACGACACCTCTCTCGTATTTACTTGGTTTTCTCTCCCCATGGAAACTTAAAGTGAACCACTTAACCATGAATCGAACAAATGTTCATACTGTTTTGTCCTAGGAAACTTGATTAGGAAAGGTGGTTACGACTACTTCCCTCTAATAATCTGAGTTTAGCATCCTTGTGACAGTTCAGTGCCCCACCACAATAGTGCTTACCTTCCGGATTTTGCAATTTGTTCATATTGATCTATCTGTGTGGCCTGATTGCTTGAACACTATGCTCCCCATTTGCTAATAGGTTCATTTCAGCACCCACCATTTGTTGTTCATTTTCTTTATACTGTGTAACAACGTTTGCTAAGCATTTTTGATACGTTTCTTACTTCTTTCTTATGTTTGTATGTATGGGTAACCTACATGTGTTTGAGATCATTTCAGTCAGATTACATCGCAGGTTTTATGGAACCTTTTTGCTGCATGGTGCAGGTCAAGGAGAACTAAAAATGTCAGTGAGAAGACCATCTGAGAAGCTCAACTGAACCTCCCAAAGTTTCAATAAGTTTAGCCCTGCAGCATTAGCTCTGATGTTTGGTTTCCTTTTCCCTCGTCCTGAGACAGCAAAGATGATGAGCAGCATCTTGATACAGTGAAGGGAGTCTGATTCTAGCAAGTACAAGATTACGTTGGTGATGGTAAAGCAGTTAGTGTCAAAAAAAAGCAATGCAACCCACTTATTGAGGTATTCTTTGATCTCCATAGTTCCTAAATAGGTATGTCATGAATGCTTGCACACTCCAATTCCTACTTAGAGAATAGGTAACTTCATACTGTTATGTGTCCTTTTGAGTACAGAGTTAGTGCCAGCTAATGAGTTCATAGTGATGTTTGATCCTTCATTCCTAAGCTTGTAGATTGTTTTCTAAGAATTGAATGAACCATTAGAGAGGAAAAGCCGCAGGAACAGGCGCAACAATAGTCCAACTATGGCTGAGTGCATATTTTAGCTTTTACATAGTGCTTGATGTATTAGGTTTCCTCCTTGGTCCTTCCATGATTTACGGTTCCATTAAAAGTTCCTTTCCCCTGGTAACATGCTTACTATATTGGTTTAAGAAATTTTGTACGAACATATATAAAATTCCAGCTGAGCGCTGAGTCCTATATTGCTTTATCAGCCTGCTCCATTTATGGTGTTCTCCATGGATGGCTGCAATTTCATTGAATACAACACTTTTGGTGTATGGGTTCAATTCGTTGAATACAAAGAGAAATACCCACAGTCGCAAACGTTGCTTCGATGACCACAATGTGGTGAGGCTTACCGACTACAATGTGCTTGTGCCTTGTTAGCTTCAATCTCTGCTTTTTTTTTACCATGCCTCTGTTCTTAAAGCAGCATGTTAGAAGCAAAGTTTATTAAGTGTTCTGCTTGTTTTTCCCACTGCATCCAGGGGCAAGTGGTGATCATATTTGCAATATCTAAAGACATGTGTCCCTTGATTAAGTCACCCAGCAGCTAGCAGCTGGAAAGAAAATGAACATTTGTAGATTTTAGTAGCAGCTAAGACACTTCTTCTATACACTTCAGTTATCTCCAATATATTCCATGTGTTTTTATTTATTTAGATCATTCTTTGTCATGTCAACTTTGATCAGTCTATGAATCTATTCTCATGTTTCATTTTTTTAAACAACATATTTGTAGCATATATTATAATCAAATGTTTGCAAGTGACCTTTGATGAAATGAAGATAACTACAACATATTGGTCTGGAAGTTTCATGGTCTGCAGAACATAGATACTTTTTTTACTTTGTAAAATTAACTAATGATTTCTGACTATCTACTTTATTTTACCTCTGATTTTTTACATTGTTGTGGGTAGCTACCGACAAGGACCTGCCTGGGCATCCTACCAAACCTACAACATATTGGTCTGGAAGTTTCATGGTCTGCAGAACATAGATACTTTTTTTACTTTGTAAAATTAACTAATGATTTCTGACTATCTACTTTATTTTACCTCTGATTTTTACATTGTTGTGGGTAGCTACCGACAAGGACCTGCCTGGGCATCCTACCAAACCAAGACATTGTGTAATGCCTAGCAGTTCTGTGGCAGCACTGTATTATGATTTCCTCCTTATTTGTGATATTGCCTAAGCAAAGGTTAACATAGCTCCCAACTGACTTTCGCTTCTGTTCTTTAAGCTATGCTAAATAGAACTGCATTGTTAGTCATCCTATATGCACTGGCCTTAATTGTTTCTTTCCCATTGTAGGTTTAGTTCTTTGGCTGTTGAACAAAGGAGATGGGTTGGGCTAACTTCAGAGTTATGGTTTGGTCTATTTTTTTTGGGTGACTCCTCTGCTTGCTTCTGCAGTATTGGAAACGAATTGCATAATATTCAGGAAGTTCTTTACTTGTGTTCACTGACTCTTATAGCAGAATATTCAGGAAGTTCTTTTCTTCACCACATAAAAATGCATGGTGAGGATTGTATTTCCAAATGCTAACCTTTATGCAGAAAACTTAAACAGGCAATCACCATGCCAACAGCGACGAATCTACAAGCCATAATTTGTCAGATTGAAACTGGAAACTATATTAGCAGTCAGCATGAAAACAAACTCAAGACCCAACTGTTGTTTTCATGCTATGACATGCCTCCCTATATTACGCCACTTCCTTGCGGCTGGAACATTGTCTAAACCACTTCTTGGGCCACTACTATGTCTACGCAGTTTATTTGTATTGAAATTCTCTGATACTTTCCTAATCAACTATTATGTATGAGTAATATATTTATATTGAAAGATTTGAGCACTTTCCATACATCTCCTTATTTCTACACATCATGTGTTGCTTTTCATACTCAGTTTTTCGGTAGTACAAAAAAAGAAGGCATCAAACCGTACCTTCAACCTAAAGACCATGATTGTATTTATGTTAGTTGCTAAACGAATTTAACCTAAGAAATTATTTGCCGTTCCACCGGTGGGCGGCGCAGGAGCGCCTTTTTCTACTAGTTCTTCTATATAACGTATCTACGTACACACATGTATATATGAGAGAGAAACGATCGAGGAGAGGCAGCTACGTGCGTTCTATATACCCATCGGTACGTGCAGTGGCGACTAGCTCTCTCCTCCTGTACGTCATTCTGTCAACGCACGTCGATGCTCTGCCGGTGCATTGGTCATTTATTTGGCAGATCGTAGCAGCAGCCGGGCGCAAAGAAGATCGATATCAGGCAGCGCCGCAGCGGATTGTTTGCTTGCACTGCCCCATTTGGCAACTTTAGTCACTCGGCCTAACGACGGGATATAATGGGCCAAGCCCAACAACGGATGGCACGGGCCATGATGGCCAAGTGTGTGCAAGCTGTGCTCCTGCTTGGGCTGCTGCCACCTCACACCTCAGCCTGCAATACCCGCACGAGCACGATTAAATCTTTGTTTGGAAAAAAAATAGCTCGGATCTAGGATTTCATCAAAATATATGTGTATCGCAAAAAACAATTTCAATATGGCAATTCAGTAAAATTATATATGCCTGCCTGCCGATATAGTCACATGCATGTATGGATAGTGCTTTTTCGCTCCACCTAATAAAGGCATTTTTTAACTCTTAATATGCCGCCTAGTTTCATAGGAAAAACGTAGTGTGTGTGTGTGTATATATATATATATATATAGGACGAGGTTTTCCTACTCCGGGAGTAGTTACTCCCATCTTTAAAAAAACTATATTGCGTATGTGTTTATACTTGTTTATCACTTTGAGTATGTTTATATACTCATACTAAGATACTTCAAATCTTCCTACGCGAAAAATTTTTTAAAGGAACCCATATTTTTTAATATATTACAAAAATGCCACTGATTATAGTATATAAAATAAGTATAACCACATACTCTATGTATGCATGCATACTTGACATATATTGTCGACGATATCTGGTCGGCAGCCTACCTTGGGGGGTGCCCGAGGTAGTAGATGAGATCGAGGGTGGTGAGGTGCGCGAGATCAAGAGCAAGAAAGTAACACGAGACACGGGTTTAGGCAGGTTCAGGGCCGTCGAGGTGACGTAAAACCCTAGTCTGTGTTCGGTTGTGGATTATGATCGGGAACAATCTGTTTTGGAGGGGGTCCCTGCCCGCCTTATATAGTCGGGGGGCGGGGTTACAAGATCAATCTAATCTTGCTTTCCCTGATCGGCACACCCAGCCGACCGGGGAAATCCTAGGTTCAAGGAAACCGATCGCCCGATGATCTAGGCGGATCACATCGCATGCCGAATCTTGCGCCTTACTCCACGGTCTTACGGTAGCGCTCGGCATAGTCTTCTCGGGCTGGGCCTTTGCCGACCGCTCGGCCCCAGCCCCGGGCCGAGGATACCCGGGGGAGCAATCCCTACGGCTAGTCCCCGAGCGGCTTGCGTGTCTCAACCCAAGGTTGGGAACCATTCGGCGTCTTCCTTGGTGCCGACAATTCTTCCGACCCGGTGTTCGGGCGGTGCGCCCGATCGATCAACGGATCCGACGAGTCGTGGCGGTCGGGCGTCGTCGAGGCCGACCGGTACGGTCTTGGAGGGAGGCGGAACTGCGCCGTGGAACACACGGCGGTCGCTGCGGTTGAGAGGAACGCAGGGAGGTCCCACTGTCCGGGAGACGCGAGCCGCTCAAGAGAAAAAAAAAAAGAAAGATCTCCGCACACGGGTTCCGTGTACCACGTCAGTCGCTTCCGGCGACGTGTACCACGTAGTCCCCCGAGACCGGTAGTAGGCGAGGCATGAGACCTGGTGCCGGGGATCAAATTTATCAAAGTATGAGTTGTTGAATCTTATTCATGCGGTCCCCGAGGCGCTTGTCATCTTCTAGGTTCCAAAATTTGGCTTACGCCGGGTGCGGGGCTGCGACCGGCCGGTCGAGCCGGTGGGGCCGCCCATGGGCCTAGCATCCTCGGGAAACATCATCACAAGGGTCCAGCTCCCGGCCGGATAACCACGGAGCGGCTTGGGCGCGGTTTCCCACGGAAGGAAGGCGGCGACGGCGCGGCGCCCAACACTTATCCACAGATCTATTTTAAGACCGGGCATGGCCTTTCGGTCACACTCTTTGCCTTCCTCTCGGCGCCTCGCAAACCCCGCGCCTCTTCGCCTTCCCTCGCACAACCAACCTTTCTCTCCCACATCACCGGCGCTCCCAATCCGAAACCTAGATCCGAAATGGCCGGCGGCAAGGGGCAAAAGCGTGGTTCCGCGGGCGGCGGCGTCGGCCGGGCGCGGGCGGAGATCCAGGGGCGCGGAGGAGGTCCCTAACGCGGAGGTGGAGTGGGCTACCGACCAGACACGCTGGGCGGTCCTCGGCGAGCTTCGTCCGCGACGGAGTCTTTGCCCGACGAGGCACGCTGGCCGGCTGGCGCCCCCACCGTGGGTGAGTCCTTCCCCCACCCCGCGAACGGTAATGAGCTCGTAGTGTTTGCGGATTATTTCCGCCGCGGGTTCGGGCTGCCGGCGCACCCCTTCCTCCGGAAGCTTCTTGCATACTACAAGATCCGGCTCATTCATCTCCACCCCAACTCCATTCTTCATCTTTCTGTTTTCATCCATTTTTGCGAGGCTTTTCTCGGCATTCCTCCCCACTTCAACCTCTTCCGCCATCTCTTACGCCTCGAGGGCGTTCACCGGAGCCGGCTCACCCAAGGTGGTTGGTGGCCTCTATCTTTGTCTTCGGGGACGGGATGAGGAACAGTATATGGGGACTGCCCTCGGCTCTTCCATCAAGGGATGGAACACCCAATGGTTCGTCGTCAGCAACCCCCGCTCCACGGATCTCAATGAGGTAAAGCAGTGGTGGGCGCCAACATAATCGGTCCGAGCGGCCATCATCTGCCGACATGGTGCAGGTGGAGGAGCTGCTCGGCATCATCCGCCCCATGAACGGCGGGGGTGGCGGTGGCTATCGGCCGTCTTTGCGGCGCATCCCGACCATGCAAGGAGCCGCGAGCACCGGGTATGCAGTACTCGGGGACAAGGACCTTTACAGCGTGAGGACGCCGGGAGGCGATCTCTAAGGAGGTTCTCTTGCGGCGGCTCACGCCGTTTTTTCGTCGGAGGTACCCGGTGAGGAGCTCGGGTATGCGTGAAGCCCCGGACTGGGCAATCCGCGACCGGGCGGTGAGTTTCTCGCTTTGTTATAGTATTATGTGTGTGATTGGCCGATTTGCTCAAGCCGCCGTTTATGCAGGATCGAGCCGTTTATGTGTCGGATGTGCCCGACGACACTGGCCGACCGGGTGTAGACCGGCGGCGATCAGTGGAGGAAATCCGCAAGATTGCGGAGGACCTGATGAACGAGGGGCGGCCGAGAAGGCAGTCCCCAAGCGTCGAGCCAAGGGGCCCATCGGCGAAGGGTGGCTCGGAGGAGGCGCCTTCGCCGAAGAGGCGCAAGAAGGAGACCGTGCCCCCCGCCTCGTCTGTTCGAATCGGGCGAGGAGCGGGGGGGGGGAAGCGAGCCGTCATCCTCTCGGATGACGAAGATCGAGGACACGGAGACGTTGGACGAGCGCGTCCGGCGTCGATCGGCGTCGAAGGCTGGCGACTTCTGCGCGACCGGTATTTGAGAAAATGCCGACCACGGGGCGCCGCCAAGGCGGCCGAAGCGGCCATCGGTGCCGCCGACCCGACCGACCGAGGCGGGCAGCTCACAGAGGCCCCCGGCGTTTCCGCTCGGCACCGCCCGATCCGACCTGTAAGTACCAACTCGTTTCTTTTTTTTGTTCTGGTGTTGTCCAGGTTTGGCTTAGGAGTGTCTGTTGCAGCGATCCCGTGGAGGAGGACCCCGGCCGTGCGGGGAGGGCGGCGCCCGGCCGCCCAAGAGATAGCCCACCCCGCACGGCCGGCGTGGGGGGTGACTCCCGACCACCGACAATGGAGGGGGCGCAGCCCCCAGCCCCGCTGGGCGCGGAGACTGCCGCCTGCTCGCAGCCGACCGGCAAGGGAGGGCGCCCGGCCCGCTCCAGTGCCCGTCCCGTCATCCGCCCAAGAAGGGCGGCGCCACGGCGGAGACCCGGTAGCGTGGGGAGCCCGAGCCGGAGGAAGTGGTGCAGAGAGGTGCTGCGCGCCGCGCGGAGCCGGCGCAGCTCGCCGCAGACGTTCTACATCGACCCCGGGGTGAACGGGTGGAGGTAGTGGACAGACGAGATCGCCGTCCGTGAATATCAAAACCCGACGCCGATCTCGGCGGCCGCCAGCCGAGCTCGGGTGGTAATCATATTGTCGTTTGATAGTGTTGCGAGCTTATGTCGAATATGCATGTAGGAGCTGGCCCGTGCCGCTGAGACGCGGGCACGCTCGGCTGGAGCAGCCGGCGGCCGCCTACGAAAAAACGAAGGCCGATAACGAGCGGCTTCTCCGTGAGAAGACCAGCTTGGCGGAGTCGGTCGGCCTGTTCGAGCGCAATCTGAAGGCCGTTCGCGGAGGACGACGACCGATCGCGCCGGCAGGTGTGGAAGAGCCGGAGCGTGAGAACGCCGGCTCGGAGGCGGCCGCCGCCAGCGATCGGCGCGGGGCGCTGGCAAACACTTTGCGGCGCTGGTGACCGGTATGTTTTCCCCTACCTTCCTTTCGGGCGCTCTTGTGTATTCTCAGGCTGACTTGTGCTCGGCCTGCAGCTCTTGAAGGCGAGCTGCAGCTAGCCTCAAAGAACTCGTCGAGGAGCTAACCCGTGAGGCGGCCAAGGCTACCAGTCGGCGGAGGCAGCCCGGTCCGAGGCACAGCGTAAAGTGCTATCGTCTTTGCTGTATTTGCTCGATCGGGCTTGTCGGGTTCTTACCATTTGTTCTCTAGTTGTGCGGGAGAACGCGACGGCGGCGCAGCGGACTTGAAACGGCGTCTTGCAGCCGCCGAGGAGCGGATGGAAGACACCATCGTCCTCGACCCCGCTGCTGAATCTCGTCGATCCGGGACGGGGGTTTACGACCGGGGCGTGCTCGGGGAGCGCTATCCTTCAGTGTCACGCTTCACAGTGCGATGCCGGGCCGTTCTACAACAAACACGTGTGTTTGTTCACGGAGCGCCTGCGCTGCTGCCGGCACGCGCTGGCGGCCTGGTCCGGTCGCACTATCCTCGGGTGGAGTTATCCCGGGTCGAGGCGGGTTTTGCCGGACCAAGTCGGTCGCCGACCGGGGAGAAGCCGAGCGCCCGAGTCCTCCGATCTTTGCCGTCAAGGTGGTGGAGGACCTGGACCTGTTCGGCGACGCCGAGGCCGACGCCCTAGGAGAAGAGCGTTAGAATTAACTTATGTATTGCGTGTGGAGACGCATGCGTAAATGATGTTAATATCATTTTTGTTATGCATGTAAAGTGTTTGCCGTAATGCCCCTGCGGTGTGTGACTTTGTCGTCTTTGGGGACCGGCCCAAGTTTCCTAGTATCTCATAGCGCTAAGGGTATGTTCCTTGTATTCTTGGCGTAGAGGGTACCTGGGGTCCCAGGGAACCGCTGCTGGCCTTTCCATAACGCAGCGCTGAGGCTGCTAGCACGTGTAGGTTTGGGCCGGGGAACAGGGGTTGCTCCGATCGGTTTGAGTTAAAGTGCGTCTTGGCGGTCTTATTGGCGTATGGTGCGTGGGTAGCACATATGGAAAATGAATGCACGAGGAGAAAAAGAGACAAGACAAAAAGACATTAAATCATATATATATTTGGATTACAAAGGGAAACAGAGTACATATCTTTGTTCATCTTGACTTATTAGGCGTAAAAACGTATTAGGTGCTCGGCGTGCCGGGGAGTTTGGGATATCGCGCCCGTCGACTCCACCAGCCTATAGGACCCGGGTCGGGTGACCTCCTTGACGATGAAGGGACCATCGGGGGAGGAGAGCTTATGCATGCTGCGGAGCTCGTGCGGCGACGTAAGACAGATCGCCGACCGCGAAGGGGCGCTCCCCGGACGTTGCGGTCGTAATAGCGATTTAACGCCCTCTAGGTACTTTGCCGATCGGACGCAGCGGCTAGGCGTTCTTCTTCGCACGGTCGACGTCGCGTCGCGCTTGGTCGGAGGTTTCCTCGAGTAGTTTTCCACTCTTGGCGATCGGAAGGCGACGTCCTCGGGTAGGACAGCTTCCGACCCGTATACCATGTAGTAGGGGAAACCCCGTGCTCCGGCCGTGCGTGCAGGCGATCCAGCCCCTGGCGGTGGAAGTTCCTTCAGCCACCTTCCCGGGTGCTTGTCGTCCCTTTCGGTATAGGCGCTTTTTAAGTGCGTCCGGGATCATTCCGTTTTGGCGCTCGGCCTGGCCGTTGGCACGTGGGTGCGCAACGGAGACATATTTGACCAAGATGGAGCGCTCTTCACAAAACTCCCAGAACTCGTTTCCCGTGAAGTTTGACCCGAGGTCGTTGATGATGCTGTTCGGGATGCCAAAGCGGTGAACGATTTCCTCAAAGAACTCGGCGGCCTTCTTGCTTGTCGAAATGGGCGAGTGGTTTGTACTCAATCCACTTGGAGAACTTGTCGATGGCGACCATGCACGTATTTAAAATTGCCCGGTGCGGCTCGAAGGGGCCGATCTGGTCGAGTCCCAGGCTCGCGGCCGGCCGACGGGATCGTCATTAGAGCGTGGGCGGGCAGGTGAGGCGCTTATTTAAGAACCGGCATCCCTCGCAATGTCGTACTGTGTGTTACTGCGTCGGCTACGGCGGTCGGCCATAAAATCCAGCTCGGAAGGCTGCCGACCGAGGTTCCGAGAGGCGCAATGGCTTCCACAGAGTCCGGCATGTATTTCTTTTAGTATCTTCAAGCCTTCGGGCTGCAGAACGCACTTTTGCAGAACGTTAGCGTTGGCGTTTCTGGCGCATCGGCCGAGCCCTCTACCGGGGCGTAGTGCTTGCTCCGCCCGTATCAAACGCTCTGTCTCGGTTTTGTCGGTGGGACCTCGAGTTGGTGAGGTATCGATGAGCGGGAGCGCGCCGATCTTGGCGTCCGTGGCCTTGACGAGTGCGGACTGCCTTCTCCGCGATGGTCGGGTTGGGCGTCGCTCCGTCTCGGCCGATAGATGGTGTCGGGGAGGTCGTGCGCAAATACGCTGGCGGAATGGCTGCTCGTGTAGAGCCTAACTTGGAGAGCCGTCGGCCTACGAGTTTTCTTCGAACGATGTGGTGGAACTCAATGCCGTAGAATTTGTTCTCGAGTTTCGGATTTCCGAGCGTAGGCGTCCATTTTTTCTTTGGTGCAAAACCGGTCTTTGTTTGCTGGTTGGCGACCCGCCGAAGTCGCCGAAGATTTCCGGGCGTTTGATCCCGGGGATATAGCAATCTTGATGCCGTGGATGGCAGCTTCGTACTCGGCGGCGTTGTTAGATGCCTTGAAATGTATTCTCAAGGCGTATCGGAGTTCCTCGCCGCTTGGAGATACAAGTACGACCCCCGCACCGGCACCGCTCACATTTAGCGCACCGTCAAAGTACATCTTCAATCTTTGGGGGGTACTCAGGTGGGGCCTGGTTCCTGCATGTACGTCCACTCGGCGATGAAGTCGGCGAAGCGCTGGATTTTATCGTTTGGCGGCTCGCGTATTCGACGGTGTATGCGCCCGATTTCGGATCGCTGCCCATTTGGCGACTCTCCGTCGACTTCCTTGTTCTTTATGATGTCGCCCGATCGGGTAATGGGACACCACCGTTATCTTGTGAGACGGAAGTAGTGGTTCACCTTACGTGACGTCGGTGGGACGGCGTAGATGAGCTTTTTTGTATTTGCGGGTAACGAGTTTTGGACTCGTTCGGGACCTCGCTTATGTAGTAGACCCGGGCGCTGCACCTTGAATGCATGCCGGGTTCGTCACGCTTCGACGACGACATTTGTGGAGACCACCCGATTCGTTCTTTGCGATGTAAAGGAGGAGATCCTCGCCGGGTAGCGGAGCCGTTAAGAAGGGGGCGTCGTCAAGAAGACCTTGAGCTCCTTGAATGCCTCGTCGGCCTCACGGAGTCCAAACAAACTTGTCGGACGCACGGAGTAAGCGGAAGAAAGGCATGGCCCTCTCTCCTAGCTTGGAGATGTACCGACTTAGGGCTGCCAAGCAGCCCCGGCGAGCTTCAGTACTTCCTTGATATTGGTTGGCGGCAACATTTTGGTTATGGCCGACACCTTCTCGGGGTTTGGTTCGATACCGTGGCTGCTGACCGTATTCGAGCAGGATTCCCGAGGAAGCTCGAAAATGCACTCGTTTGGATTGAGTTTCCATCGATACACTCGGAGACTTTTGAATGTTTGGTCAAGGTCGGCGATTAAGCTATCGGCGGTTTTAGATTTTACCACAACGTCGTCGGCGTAGGCCTCGACGTTGATGCCTATCGATCCTTCGGGCATGCTTGAATTGTCATTGGGTACGTCGCCCAGCATTCTTTAGGCCGAAGGACATCGTCGTGTAGCAATAGGCGCCGAATGGAGTTATGAAGGCCGTCTTGACCTGGTCGGACTCCTTTAGGGCGATCTGGTGATACCCGGAATGCTCTTGATCAAGAAACGAGAGGAGTTCGCGGCCGGCGGTGGAATCTACGACCTCGTCGATGCGAGGGAGAGTGAACGGGTCTTTAGGGCAGTGTTTGTTAAGATCGGTGTAATCAACGCACATTCGCCATTCTTTATTGCTTTTTGCGGACGAGGACTGGGTTTGCCGCCCACTCGGCGTGATACACTTCTTTGATAAAACCGGCGACTAAGAGCCGGTTAATTTCTACCCTAATAGCCTCTTTCTTGTCCGGCGAATCGGCGGAGCTTACGCTTGACCGGCTTGGCGGAGGATGAGACCAACCGGGGCGTGCTCGGCATACTTCCTCGGTACTCCGGGCATGTCCGCAGGTTTCCATGCGAACACGTCCACGTTGTCCCGGGAGGAAGCCGACGAGCGTCTTCCTATTTGGGGTCGAGGTTGGCGCCGATCCGAGTGACCTTGAGGGGTCACCCGTGCCCAAGTCGATGACCTTGGTCTCCTTGTTTTTGATGGAGGAGCGGTGGTTCATTGACCGGGATCTCCCGGTCTTCCGGCGGCACTTCTTTGGAGTCGGCGAGGCACGCTTGCATCTTGGCGGCGAGGCCGGCGGTCTCGTTGATGATGTAGTTTTCTTGCTCGCAAGCGTGGGCGTTCCTCGGTCGGGCGCGGAGGGTGAGCACACCACCGGGAGCCGGCATCTTCATCACGAGGTAGGCGTAGTGAGGGACCGTCATAAACTTGTGCGCAGGCGGGCGCCCCAAGATGGCATGATGGGCCGTGTCGGTCCGCGGACGTAGAACAAAGAGGTTTTCCTTTACGGAACCGGCCTGGGGTGCCGAACTGCATCTTGGGAGGTCACTTGGCCGAGCGGCTCCGATGGCTTGTCCGGGATGATGCCCTTTAACGGAGATTCGGCCGGGTCAGAGGGCCTCTTTCGGGATGCCGAGTTCCCGGAGCGACTTTGGGAAGAGTATGTTCAAGGAGCTCCCGCCGTCGATGAGGACACGCTTGAAGTGGACGTTGCCGATCACCGGGTCGAGGAGGGGGGAAACGCCCGGGGTATGGTATGTCCGACCACCGGTCTTCCCTCGCTGAAGGTGATGGGCTGGTCGGACCATGGCGGAGAAGGCGGGTCGGCGATAGTTTTCTCGTCGGAGATCGCCATGACCCTCGGGCGGTCGGCTTCTTGCTCCTCTTGCTTTCCATTGCGTGTGGCCCACCGCAGATCGTGGCCACGCTCTTGGACGGTGTTTGGTAGTGGCACCGCCCGGTTTCGGTCATCTTCTTTGTCGCCGCCGTTTTTGTCGTCGTCACGGCGGCGTTGGCGCTTCATGTCTTCTTCCGGAAAACTTTGCCGAGCCCGTAGCATTGGCGCATGGTGTGCGTCGCGTTCTTGTGGATCGGCACTGCTGATCCAGGACTTTGTCGAACTTCGGCGTCAAGGTTTCGCTTGACCCGTGACTTGACGTTGTTCACGTCGGGCCGGCGTCCTTGGTATCGGTCCGAGCGGTCGCTGCGGTTGTTGTGGCGATGATCCGGCCTTCGATCCCTCCGGTCGGTGTTGCGATCGTTGGGCCGAGGAGCTCTGGCGGCGGAGGAGGGGGCATGGGCCTCTTTCCGGCAACGAGGTCTCTGTGGTGCCCTTCGGCCTCCTCTCCCATGCGTGGCGTCGGCGGGGTTTTCATCGGCTTCGCCGATTGTTTTCGGGCGTTTTCTGTGGAGCTTCTCGCGCAGGGAGTTGCTGTATGTGAGTCCTCGGATGAAGGCCGTGATGACGTCGGTGTCATTGGCGTTGGCGACGGCTGTGCGCAGCGTGGAGAAGCGGCGAATGTATTGCCGGGCGTCTCGTTGGGGGCGTTGCGCCAACCTTTCGAGATCGTGGCTGCGTGGCTTAGCGATCACACGTGGCCATGTAGTTGTCCACGAAGAGCTTCCGAGCTGCGCCCGCTTGTCGATGGAGTTCTCCTCCGGCCCCGTGAACGATTCGGGGACCGGGAGGCCAGCATGATGCAAGTAGTTTGCCATCGTGTCTTGTTCCCAGCGGCGCCTTTGCTACGCATACGTTTGGAGCCACCGCCGGGTTAGCCTTGCCGTCGTAGGGCTCCACTGTTCGGGATCCGGAAGTGATCGGGCCACCGATGGGACCGCAGCCGTGCCGAGAGGGGCTTGGGGGCCCGACATCGGGCGGGTGCGGTCGGAGCCCGTGCTCGGCGCCGAAACGACGGCGGCGCCCATCTCGGCGTTGTAGGCATCGTGCGTCGGCGTCGATGACGGCGCTTGGCCACGCCCGGCATTGATGATCGCACGGGCGTCGGCGAGTGGCTGGTTGATAGTTGGATCCGCATGTCGTGGCCGCCTCGTTTCGCCGCGGTTGCGCTACCTCCCCGTCATTGTGCGATCGGCGGGAACGCTCGGATCTTCCCCGACCGGTGGCGGCCGGATCCGGATGTGGAGGATCCGGACGGCATCTCCCGTAGCCTGTTCACCGCACTTGAGCAGCCTTGATGAAAGCTTTAGCCCGGTTTACCCGAGGGGTCGGGGCAAGCGCCTCAAGCTCGTTGGCGGCGGCGGGCGAGATTGGCGCTCGGGGTCGGCGCTTACGACTCGTTCGTCGATGTAGACGAACTCTCGCCAAGTTCTGTAGAGGTGGCGTCGGGCGGCCGCATCTCGGAGGAGACGCCCCATTCATTCCTCGTAAGCCACACGGCGTTCGGCTCGACGGGCGTTGCGGCGCGGGCGGTCGGCGCGATGTCCATCTGCCTCGCCGGCCGGTGGGTCCTCGTCCGGGCGAGACCGCTCGGAGCATGAAGATCTCATAGGGTATACCGGGAGGGATGTAATTTATTTGGAGGGTTCCGCCCACCGACAACGATTGATGTATCTAGATCGGATCCGGGAGAGGCATCGGAGTCGGAACCGGGCTGCTCCTCCGGGATGGTGTGGAGTGACTCGTCGTCCTCCAAAGCAGTGGAGCTGCACCATGTTAACGGTCGGCGATGGGGTGTCGACCGGTGATGGTTGGGCGAGTTGTCGCCGTGCTACTTCCGGTGGGTACCCGCGGGACCTTGCGGTCGGGGTGATGCCACCATGGTTGTAGATCTGTTCCTCCGGGGATGTCCGCGATGGCGCCCCGCCGAGTGGTTTGGGTGCCGGAGGAAATCTCCCTGTAACCACCGGGGCCCAAACCCGGGTGGGTCGTCCCATTGGCCGCGATGGGACGCCCAGTCCAAGTGGGCCTCACCGGGATGGCCGATGGCCTCGGCGGGCGTGGTGGTCGGATCGGCGTGGTGCCCGGCGGGCGACGCGGGTTGCCATCCCGGTCCGACGGGTGGGTGCTCGCTAAAGCTGCCTGCGAAGCGTGTTTTCGGGGCGAGTTCGATGCACTTCGCGTATGCCTCCACCGACCCGGTCGATGAGCTCAATCAGGTCGTCGGAGTTGACGGGTTCCTCTCCCGACGGGGGCGCTGCGCCCGCCCAGGGGGAGGATCGCCCGTGGCCTCGCTTGAGGCGCTTTGGCTACAGTCGGCCGGGGGCCCGACACATGCCCGTTCCATTGGATGGGACCAGGGTTGGCCGTTCTCCCCGCCATCGTGCTCGGCGGCGACGCTGGTTGCCATCGGTCCGACGGGTGGGTGCTCGCTAAAAGCTGCCATGCGGCGTGTTTTGGGCGAGTTCGATGCACTCGTATGCCTCCACCGACCCTACGATGAGCTCAATCAGTCGTCGGAGTTAACGGGGTTCCCTCTCTGACGGGGGCGCTGCATTGCCGCCCTCACGGGAGATCGCCGTGGCCTCGCTTGAGGCGCTGGCTGCGTCGGCTACGGGGCCGACGCGATGCCCTGGTTCCATTGGATGGGACCTGGGGTTGGCCGTTCTCCCCGCCATCGTGCTCTCGGCGGCGACGGTCCACGTGATGGATCCGACGGTGAAGGTCATGCCCGACGCGGCGGAGAGAGAGCGACGGTGGAAGGAGTAACCATCTTGCTCGGCGGCGACGGATCCGAAACGCACACCCCTACTCGGGCGCGCCACCGCCGACGATATTCGGTCGGCAGCCTACCCTGGGGGGTGCCCGAGGTAGTAGATGAGATCGAGGGGTGGTGAGGTGCGCGAGATCAAGAGCAAGAAAGTAACACGAGACACGGGTTTAGACAGGTTCAGCCGCCGAGGTGACGTAAAACCCTAGTCCCGTGTTTCGGTTGTGGATTATGATCGGGAACAATCTGTTTTGGAGGGGGTCCCCGCCCGCCTTATATAGTCGGGGGGGGCAGGGTTACAAGATCAATCTAATCTTGCTTTCCTCGATCGGCACACGCCCACCGACCAGAAATCCTAGGTTCAAGGAAACTGATCGCCCGATGATCTAGGCGGATCACATCGCATGCCGAGTCTTGCGCCTTACTCCACGGTCTTTCCGGGTAGCGCTCGGCATAGTCTTTCGGGCTGGGCCTTTGCCGACCGCTCGGCCCAGGCCCCCGGCTGAGGATACCCGGGGGAGCAATCCCCACATATATACTACCATAAATAGCCTAGTATAATCATATACTTCATGTAATACACTTCGTTCGGTCATATACACTCTAAATCTAGAGATATACATATGGGAGTAATTACTCCCTAGGAGTAGGAAGGAATTTCCCTATATATATATATATATATATATATATATATATATATATATATATATATATATATATATATGCCATGTCAGACAATATCAGTGTCGCTCAGGAACCACTCTCTCTTCACATTCCCAGTTCTCGAGCGACAAACAAAAGGGAACAGAGGGAGTAGTTGTTAGGGATGCCCTGATAGATCTGCTCATCGTCTCTACATCTCCCCCATCTCTCTCTCTCAAAATATCTCCCCACTCGACCTCGCTCGCTGCGGCTTCAGCGGCCGTACACATTCTGAATTTTGAGAGCGTTAGTAAACTCATCAGCTGCTACGCAAGGCGTCTCGTCGTTTGCTGTACTCCGCAGCTCCAATGGTGACCACGTCATCAGGTTTCAGCTTTGTATGCAGCATCGCCTTCGTGCCACCAAAGTAGTCTCTGATGAGTTCCCTGACCTTTGGGATCATGGTGCTTCCACCAACAAGAAGCACCTCATCAATGGTGTCCACTTCAGCTTGTGACACCACCCTATCCACCATCTCAACAACTCTGATAAAAAGATCATGGTTCAGTTCCTCAAACTCAGCCCGCATCAGCGGCTCCGACAAATCCACGCCGTCGCCGAGCGATTCGACAGTCACCAGCGCATGATCCTGCTGGCTCAATGTCTTCTTGGCACGCTCGCACGCCGTCCTCAGCTTCTCGAGAGCGGCGCCGTCATCGTCAGCAATGATGTCCTTGCCATGCTTGTCCCGGAGCAGCTGGACGAAGTGGTCCACGATCCTCCGGTCGAAGTCCTGCCCTCCAAAGAACGGGTCGTAATGCCAATTCAAGGTTTCGTACACGCCGTCCACGAACCTCAAGACGCTGGCCTCGGCCGTGCCGCCGCCGAGGTGCAGCACGACGACGTTGCCCTCCTCGCGAAGTTTCCCGCTGAGACCGTAGGCGATGGCGGCCGCGACGGGCTCGCTGAGCGCCACCTTCACGGCCTCCAGGCCGGCAAGCCTGCCGGCGTACCATGCCGCGGACCCGGACGCGTCGTCGGAGAACTGCAGCGGGAGGGTGAGGATGGCGGCGTCCACCCGGTGGCCGAGGTGCGCCTCCGCCGTCGCCTTGAGCTTGGCCAGCACCGCGGCCGTGAGCTGCTCGACGCCGACGTTCCTCGCCGCGCCGTCCTTGGCCTTCACCTGGATGTGAAGCTGCGCCTGCGCGTTCTCGTCGACGACCTTGTATGGCAGATTCTCTTTGACCCTCCGAGCAAAGTGCCGCTCCAAACCGCGAGTGAACCTTTTGCCGAGGAGGCGCTTGAAGCCGGAGACAGCGGCCCCGGGGTTGACGGCGGCGTGGTTCATGGCGCCCTCGCCGACGAGGACGGTGCCGTCGTTGGCGAAGGCGACCCAGGAGGGGATGCAGTGGTGGAACATGGCCGGGCGGGTCGTATCGCCGCTCTCGTAGCCGGCGACGCAGGAGTTAGTGTTGCCCAGGTCGATAGCGACGACTCGCGCCGGCAGGTACATCACCGGATCGGGAGGCGAGGCGTCGTCCAGTAGCGCGCTGGCCTTGCCGTTGCCCAGCGCTGCAACAAGCGCCAGAAGCCATACGAAAACCCTAACGACGACGATGGCGGCGACATCCTTGCGAGGCATTGGGATTTGGGAACAGAAAGATTTGATGCCCGATACGTGTGTGTGGTATCTATCCGCAGCGTTTTTAATCTGTAATTAATAATTTGTTTATAAACAGAGCGCATGCAGCGGAAATATCGAGTCCGATCCGTATTTGCTACGATTGCGTTATTTCTGACCCGACTCGATCTTCCACAGGCCAGGATTTACGTAAGAAAGTGAGTCAACGACATATAGGAGGCATGCACATGGCTATGAAAGCTTGGCGAAGGCACAACTGTGTGAAAATAAACCCACATTAAATAAAGAAACTATGTATGGCACATATAAAGTGTGGCTTGACAAACCTATATTTTGGACATATATGTTCAATAAAAAAGAAAATATTTTATTTTATCATGATAATGTTAAACTTATAAAATTTTGTCTAAACATATCTATGTGGGGTCTTATTTTGAGGGATTTATTAAAAAAAACACGTCAATGTAATTAGAATTAATTCTAGATGTTCGGTTTAACTGTTATAGATTTTTGTTTATGTAGAAAATGCATTTAAATTTATTAAAAAGTTATATGTTTATGAGATTAATTAATTCTTGTTACTTAAGTTTCATCCAAATGTTTCCATATTGGACCTTGTTTTCAATTTTCAATACTATCTTATAAAGGTTATTGTTGTAGCATTGAGCAGCGAAACCAATGTGGCTGATAAATGACAAAAATACCCTTATAGATAGACCATCTGACATTGCAGTTGTCTTCTGCAAATGTAACAAGGGAGGTGCTGGCCTGCTGGGATGAAACGTGTGGAGGGGAGAGCTCCACCTGTCCACGCTAACGGTTTTTGCTTTTCTTCTTATACGGCCATCATGACTTTCAGTATGTGAGAGGTGGATATGTGAGGGGCGTTGGTTTCAAGAGCGGGCCTCTGCACCTGCTGCCTACTCTGTTAGCTATACGGATTACAGAATGACAATCTTTGTGAGACAAATTTTAAACTCCAGAACGACTACATTTCTAAAACAGAGGGAGTATAATGGTATAATCAGAATTTAATTTGGTGCAACTCGTCTTCACTTGCTCTAGGGAAGGTAGCGAGGGAGGTGGGACCAGGTTAGCACGTGGTTCTATGCCATCCTGGTCGGAGGCATGTTTGGTTGCAAGTTTGCAACCCTGGAGGTCTTGCCTGGACAAGAACGCTACCTACAAGTGGCGGCTTGTTGATGTGTTCCATTTTGCCTGTCCAGGCAACACGAACTTACTCCCCTGATTATACTTGAGACCAATTCAAACTATATTCACCCAAAAACAACAGTGCACTGGTAGGAATGCCTTCATACATTAATAATATAATAACACATAATTAATTTATATTCTCTTTATTCATGAAGTTTTAATCTAGAGTTGTCTTACCTTAGATCAAAATATTTAAATTTTGATTGAATTTTTAAAATAAAAATACTAAGATTTATAGTATCAAATTAGTACCATTAGATTTATACTTTTATAAGATACTTATTTTATGTTATTGATACTTATGCTCTTTTCTATAAAATTAGTCAATTTTTTTTTAAAAAAATAACTGATATGAATTTTTAGGAGTCGAAGCTTTAAGGGACATAGTAGGTATTATTAACTTTCTATGCTTCTACTATTCCTATTAGTGCTGCTATTATTAACCGGTAATGCTAGGACACGTACGCTCGACAGGACCGGACGCGTGGTGACGGCCCACTGGACCGCCACGCCCGCTCACTCGATCTCCCCTCAATTTCTCCGTCCCCTCGCCTCGCTCTTTTTCTCTTCTGCTTATTCTTGCTTTGCCGTATCTTCTGCTGCTTCCCCTCGCCACGTTCTTTGTCTCCCTCGCGGCCGCTGCTGCTGCCAGCGCGCCTGCACGCTGCTCGCCTCCCCCCTCCCTGCTGCTCCCTCCCCGCCGCAAAGCTGCCGCTCTCTCCCTTCCTCTCTGCTCTCTGTATTGCGCACCGGAGTAGGGGGGTCGGCGGCGGCTTCGGGCGAGTAGCTCGCCTCCCCTCACTCCCTCCTTGCTCTCTCTCCCTCGCTTTTCTCAACTCCATGCATCTGGAGACGATGATGATGGCATGGATTTGAGGAGGTAGGTCGGGAGTGTTCTGGATCTGAGGCCTCTCTCCCTTTTTCTCCCCCATCTGGATATGCTCCTCTACCTTCTCCCCGCTTCCTCCTTCCGGATCTATGGGATGTGGTGGGAGATAGGGGTTCGTGGCGAGATCTGGTGGTTCACTTCTCACCATGTTGCAATGGATTTATCTGAATGTTGCATTTAGTGTTTAGTTGATGTTGCAGTGGTTTAGGGTTCATTTTTTACCATGTTTCAATGGTTTCCTTCGTTTGTAGCATTAGCCTTTGGTTGATGTTGCAGTAGGTCTCGTGCGATGTTTTCATCTCGAGTAGAGATCTCACCTTGTTGCATTGGGTTTCTTCGGTGTTGCATTTAGGTTTCGAGTGATGTTGCATTTTGGTTCGGATATTTGGTTTCAATTTTTTGCTCCAGCCACATCGTGTCGGGGGCCGCCGTGGTGGAGGTGTGGGGGGGGGAGGCCGATCGGGGGCCGGTGCGAGCCCGAGCAGAGGCGAGGGGGTGAGGCTGAGTGGGGCGGTGGGGGGCGAGGCCGTGGCGGGCGGAGTGCGGTGGTCACGTGCGTTCCTCGCTTTTGTTTTCATTTTTTTTTTTTTTTTGACTGAGGCTGAGGCGGACTGTGGGCGGGAGGGCGTCCGATGGATTTCATCTCCATCGGACGTCCGAGCGCCGGCACTTCTGTATTAACTTTCTTGGCAAAAAAAAATAATCTGATAGATGATCCCTAATATAATATAATGACACTGATCAGCTAGCAGCCTAGCACTAGCAGGCATCTGGTTGAAATCCGAGCATCCTGGCTTGGAGATCAAAGACAACCCTGAAGGTTCTTATGGCCTTGTTCCCTAGAATCTGGACGCCATTCACGCCAGCAGCTCTTGGCTGAAACGGCAGGCAGAGGAGGTGACCGTCGGAGTCGACGAACCGTTCATAGAAGACATTCTGCGGCGGCAGCTTCAGGCCAGCCCCCGCCGTGAACTTCATCTCCACCGTCGGCAGGTCGCTCCAATCCACCGTGTCGCCCGGCAGCCAGAAGCAGAGCGTGTTCTCCTCGTCCTGCAGCAGGTGCCGAGCCCGACCATAGCCCTTGGCTGCCATGGCGGCCGTCACCGCCTTGTCGAGAGCGTCGAAGACCGGGGCCAAAAGGAAGGTGTCAGGAGTGCCAGAGTCGACGACCATCATCTGCATCGTGTAGACCGACGGGTCGACGTCCAGCCGTTGCCCGTCGACCATCATGTCGAGCTGCTGGAGCGAGTAGAGGAATCGTCGACGGTCGTCGCCGGCGTATCCAAAGATGAGGTTGGTGAACTCTAGCTTGCCGTCGTCGTCCCGGGCGTACGGGCCGATGGAGAGGAATCCCTCCGCCGCGGCATGGCTGCCTGCCCCGGGGAAGCAGTAGGAGAAGGCACTGTAGCTGTAACGGTTGTAACCGCCACCGGCGCCGTTGCGCTGCCGAGCCAGCAACACCTGGTTGAGGAAGGAGAAGGCCTCGTTCCCGAAACCGACGATGCCGGCCTCACGGCCGTTGAACCGGACGTCGTCGCTGCACCCGAAGACGAAGCCGTCGACGCCGCCGCCGTCGTCGGTAAGAGCAAGCCTGAGCCTGTCTCTCCCCAGCCTGCCCACGGAGTACTGCGCCAGCGGGCCGGACCCGTACCGGAGGCTGTAGAGGCAGGTGTCCGTCTGCTCGACGCAGCCGGATGGAACGCCGAGGCGTTCGTGGACGGCGGCGCAGTCTTGGCTGGAGCAGGAGACGCGCTGGTACGTGGTGGAGTTGCCGTCGTCGAAGACGGGGCCAACCTCCGGCGGCTGCGTGTGGCACTGGATCTGGCAGCTTCGGCACTGCACCCAGGAGAGGGTGGAGCCAGTGTCGATGGTCACGAGGTTGAAGACGGCAGGGGTGCCCAGGCTGATGACCATGAACAGCTTGCCTTGGTGGATCGCATCGTTCGCGACGACTGGGCTCGCCTTCGGTTCTGAGTGTGCGGCTGGATGGATTGCAGCAGTCGCATTCCTGGATCCTGATGAGGAGGACGACGATGACGACGGCTCCAGCAACAAGCAGGGGTGCTTGCTGTGGAACACAGGAAATTGCAAGGCACCGTCCTTGTTCCTGAAACCAACTCTACCTGTAAAAATGAAAGGAGATGTTATGTAAATAAAAGAGACATATAGAACAAACAATATTAATGCAAACATTGATCATGTAGTCTCTCGATTGTTACCAAAGGTTGAAGGAGAGCATACTACGCCCGTGCCACCGCATGTTCGAAACATGTAGCTTATTAGAGAAGAAACCACTATAATAACGAACAGCTTCATCCAAAACATTGGTTTCATTTCAACTTTTGAGAGATCATCAGCTGATTGCATTGCTCTCGGTAGCTTAGCTTTATTATTTAGTCCGTTACATACATGCAAAACAAGCTCGCCACCTAACTAGCTATCACGAATTCGTTAGTGGTCACATTATTATCATGCATATTGCAGTAAGCAATGAAATAAGATGGTGCATGCAGAGCTACTGGGGCAGAGAATTACAAATAACTAAGAGGGCATTTCAGTGCAACAGCTCACTAAATATACGAGATGCTAAGCATGGAAACATCCCTTAATCCTGTAAGCCAGAGAGCTCAAAGTTAACCTGACAACAACAGTTCAAGATCTGCAGTTGACAAAAGCACACACACATGGAAGCATCTGAATACTAAAATGCACTCTCTCCATTTCTTCAAATTACAAGCTACCTTAGTTTTCCAGGCACATTACTTCTACAATATGTCTAGACATAGTATCTAGAAAAGTCGCAACATATCTAGACATAAAAGTCACAACATCTTATAGTTTGGAATCGAGGGAATAACTAATTACAAGTGCTGCATAAGTTACAGAATGCTGCCAAGTAGGAAAACTTAAACTGATCATTCGCTAGCACCACCCAAGATCATCAATCAAGACAAAAGCAAAGTGCTGCGGTTGCTACAGCCTATTCAACCTGACTGCATTTTGTGAACATAGAAACAGAGGAGAGCTCTGTACTTCAGTATTACTGCATTGATGATAAGTACTCCGTCAGCCTACTGCTCAGCCTAAGGAAAATGAAGGCGTCGAACTGCTGGGATGGTACTGCCATGAGTTGATTAGTGGCTGCACAAGCTACTGCCACCAAGCTGCACAACAACTGCTGCTATTGACCCAGCCTGCAGCTCGATTTCATTACACATGGCACAAGATTTTAATCAACATCGTTCAGGTCAGGAAACGCAACAGCCTAAGAGCAGGGATGACTTTTACTATGAATCTAGACATAGCATATATCTAGATACGTAGCATAAGTTACAAATATAGAAAAGTCAAGAAGTTTTATATTTCAGAACGAAGGGAGTACTTGAGTCTATTTCCTCTCTCAAATACGAAATCAGTCACTTGACCTCCTTCAAGTAACAAAACTAGGTTGTTCTAAAAAAAAAAGTAACAAAACTAGGTGAAATAAGTCACTATCCGTTGCAAAGGTGCTTTTTCTATGACGTTGCGTTAATTTGTCCAGCATTTGTTCTGACGTGTTTCTAGTGTGTCATAAATAAAAAATTAAATATAAACAAAGAAAAAACAGGTAGAGATCTGGGGCATGACGTTGCGTTAATTTGTCCAGCATTTGTTTTTTTGCTAGCTGGGCTTACCGTTTGGTGCAGGAAGAAATTATTGGGCCTACTGATCTGATCTGAGTGAGCGTGAGCCCATCCGAATCTGATTGTTAAACCCTGCCTGAAACCCCGTCCTTCCCTTTCCATGGCTTGGCTTCGCTTTTGCTTGTAGGCGAAGCAAGCAGGCAGGCGAAGGCGAAGCCCCCGCCTCGAGGAGGACGCGACGAAGCGAGGGCGGCTCCTCCCCTCCGCCGCCACCAACAGGTAACACCAGCACATCACAGCCGCCGCCGCTGCCGTCGACATAGATGCTCCTTCCCTCGCCGGACCTTGAGAGCCTCTTGGATTACATTTCAGTTCATCTGCAGGTGCAGGACCCCACGCCACGCGCGCGCCACTCGGGGCTCGGGGGATAGCGCTGGCGATGGAGATCGCGGGCAAGCTTCAGCCTGAGGCCAGAGCCGGCAGCGCGGTTCTCTTCCTGCTCTCTGCTTTGTCCTTCCCGATTCGGCGCTTCGTTTTTGCGATTTTTCGTTTCCCTTGCCCTCTTCGGCGTGGCATTAGTCTAATCTGCGCGATTGAACCCCGTTCGATTTCTAGCACTTCTCCTATCTGTTTTCATTGATTGACATATGACAAATTTTTTGCATTAATCTGCAAAGATATTATTACATTATTACTTACTCATGCGCTTTGATTTCATTTCCCTTCACAGGTGACAGACATTGTGCTAACAGATGGTTATCGCCTACAAGCTGATATAATTGCTTCTGATGCTACTGGGAGACCACTACTGGCAGACAAAGATCAATTGGCTGAGGGGGGAAATGCCCTTATGGTCAGTCTACTTATCCTGTTTCTGGAAATAAAAGAAACCCCCAGTGCAATCATGTCTCTCTCTTTTTTTCCTTCTTATTATGGAGGATAACAGACTTTTGTGCAACCTACTATAACCAAATGTTACATTCTTCTGTCCTCTGCTTCGGACAGGACAATGCAGTATGTGAAATGACTTCCCCAGCTGGAACATCTGTATCTGTCAACCCTTCCATACTGCTTTTTTAGAGTTCATGAGGCATTATACTCTATTTGTAACCTTCAATCATCCATTTGGGATTCATGATCATTTCAAACATTAGTTAGATACGGAATGATATGGAGTACTTTATTTTTCAGATGACTGGCAAGGTTGCAACAGTCAAGCAACCAGTTGCCCGTTTGGAGGTATCTTCAGATTCAGGAATATCTGCATGTCCAAAGCGTGGAACCAAATCAATGGGTTCACCATTGAGAGGTACACGTACACCTTTATCCTCACCTTCTCTACTGCTGGACTTCAGATTTTTTTTTTCTGCTTTCTTCTTGATTTTGCCACTTATTAAGGTTTTTGCATGCATGCTTCGTATTAAGTGTTGATTAGGTTTTTCACTTATAGGGGGCAATTTCTGTCATTGCTGATAATATATTGCTTCCATTTCTTTCATGCAACCATGATGACTAAGAAAACTTGATTGTGTATGTTTAAATCAGATTCTGCTTGCTGATTTTGAGCCTGATGTACAGCTAGCAGGGTTTAGATTTTAGAAAACACCAGAAACCACATCCAAGTGTTGACTAGATTTGTTCGCTTCTAAAGGGACTATTGCTGTCATCGTTGATAAAATATCAATTGCAATTTGTTTGTGCTAGGAAAATATGTTTGTGCATATTTTGATCACATTTTCCTTGCTAGATCCTGTCACCCAGGTATAAAAACAACACAGAATCCACCCTGCTCGATTTCTTGGGGCACACCGTACCCAGGGTTGATTATTTGTCCTGAAATGATACAGTCCCTCCTTATAGCTAGTAAATACAGAAACATTTGTATTATATTGTGCCACGATGTTTTCACTCTTGAATATTGGTCAACATTAATTTGGTTTAGGGATCATAATGAATGCATAACGTAGGAAACATTATTTGTTCAGTTCATGTAATTAGACTGAAGCAAGAACTAATAAAAGATTATTTGTTCAGTTCACGTAATTAGACTGAAGCAAGAACTAATAAAAGATGGGGTAATTCCGTCAATAAATTTGTTACTCTGTCTTTAGGTTACTTTACTTCTTCACTTTTCACATGATTGTTATTTTTTATTATGCACCAAGTTTGTATAATGTTTCATTTTGTTTCCTGCACCCCCCCCCCACACACACCCCCACCACTACAATTTTTTTTCTTTTCTCATGATTGTTCTTTGCTTTCAATTTAATGACTATTTTGGCTATGAAGTATGTGTCTGTGTATGTCCTATAGCAGTATAGGTAGATGACTCACAATATTCTTCTCAACATAATCATTTATTGATTTTTGAAGGTTGGGTCTCTTATAGGTAACTCACATGACCAAAAATTCCAGATAGGATTTCAGTTAGTACCATAATAAATACATATACCCCTGTACAGAGTAGGTCTGCATTTTGCATACAGGGAGTATTCTTTCAGTAATTGGTAGGGAAGAATCACTGCCAATGTTAATGCTCAAGTCAGGAAGGACCTCAATTCTCTGATCATTCTAGGTGTTTGGAGCTTGTGGATTCATCAGACTGTGGCTAGAGCCTTTCTGCTCACTAGCGAGGATCTGCATGTTTGGGGCCTTGGCAGGGCACGAGGTATGTGTGCTTAGCTTACCTCTTTCCGCTTGTACACAAAATGTGAGTTAAATATAGGTCGTTGTCGAGTTCACAGTTGCAATAGCCGCAAACTTCACCTGATAACTTCGACGGTGTGGGTGTGCGCAGCTTTGTAAAAGTTTTTCTTCTTAGTATATACTGATACGTGGTTCTCTTGTGTGTCCAAGAAAAAATATAAGCTATAAAAAAAGCATGTGGGTACTTTCAGTGACAAACATAGTAGTGCAACAGAGTTACAAATCCGGGCGACTAAAACCTTACTTTCTCCAACTTTAGACATAATTGTCTGCTCTCATGTAGTTGAGAAATTAGATAATGTCATCAGTTGCTAATGGTACTACAGCATCTATTTGACCAGTTATGTTGTTTTCAGGTAATGATTTGATTTAGTTTATACTTCCTCCATCCCAAATTATAAGACATTTGACTTTTTTGTCCCAAGTTTGACCACTTAGTCTTATTCAAAAATTTTTGCATAATATCACTTTTTTTGTCGTGGCTTGCTTTATTAATAGAAGTTCTTCAAAATATCTTAAATTTGGCCATATTTGCCCAAATTTTTTGTATAAGACAAATGGTCAAACTTGAAGTCAAAAAAGTCAAACGTCTTATAATTTGGGATGGAGGGAGTATGTGTTAAGATGGTTGATCTCATGATTGTTTTCCATTAATACTGCTGTGCTAATTTTAGATATATTCGATAAATATCTCTGAGTTTGATCCTTTTTTTGTAGTTTGCCAGGTGTGGCTTTTCTTGCTGATCATACTTGCCTCTTCCAAGCAAGTCCTTTCGTCTGCAGATAGTAGTTGCCGTTTTGACCTGACGAGCGTTGCTACGCTGTCATGTGTGGAGCCTGATGGAAACTTGAGGCCACCCTCTGTTTCATGCTGCAAAGCTCTGCTATATGCAATCGATTATTTGCCAGCTAGAAATGAGAGCGGTGCATGCTGCCTGTGTCTCTACTTGAGTAAAAAATACACAAGTCATGCACTAGCACTAGCAACATCATATGTTCTGTGCCAGGGAAAGGACAGTCATATTGTCACAGCATGGTCATCACTTCCCCTCCCTTGCTATAAAGGTACACATTTTTATTCTGTTTTCTATTGAAGCTTAAAGAGTTGTTGACAACTGTTTAGTGTGTTGATCTTTTAATGTTTTGCTGGCTTCTTTTGGCCAGCGTGTCGACAGGGAAGTGCTTCCTCTTATGGCATGGGTACTCCTATCCTGAAGGATTTTCCTGTTGGGGACGTAGAGGGGACTCAAGGTGGCTCCTTCAAGATGATGCCGTGGATAGCAATTATTTGTGCAGCTGCATTCTGTGTCATGTTCCTTATCGGCTTCTGCTACTACTGGAGGCATAGGCCAGTGCCTCTGAACCTTCAGAATCAGGGACAGACTAGTGAGATCCGGGTTGAGCGCAGGCCATCAGGTAAGAAATCATCAGCGCACCGCAGGATGTCGTCTTCCCGTGGTTCTCCAAATGGTTGAAGACTGATTGCCGGGCTATAGAATCTTAACGAATACTGGTGTTGCTGAGTATATATACTGCGCTGATCACGTTGTGCAGGTACCATGTCATGGAGCATATAAACTTTTACAGTAGTTTCTCGAGATTGGAGCATATAAATTTTTACAGTAGTTTATCTAGATCTGCAGATGTTAAAACTTAATAAATTCACTCCACTCCCGTCCTTTAATGCTTGAATATATGTTTTTTTTCCTCATATATATATTTGCACCGAACTTATCTGTGATCACTAGTAGCTATGAGGTTGGCCCTGGTCGAATCACCCTTCTGGCGAGTGGCTCCTTGGAATGTTGTTCCTCCGGGGAGCTAACTCCACTTGGCTGGACCATCGTCCTACACATTTATTTTGCCACTAACCGGACAGTACGTGATCAAATGAACATCGACTTCACTTGACTAGTATAAACTTCTCTAGGCCGAACTGTTATGACACGTTCATTTTTTCCACGGGCAGGACCTTACTATTATGAATATAATGATATAAATAAATTATATTTTCAATATACTTAATTGTTTTGCTCCGTTTTTTGCATTGGACTGACTTTGCATCACTTATTTTCTTGCATGCCTAGGACCTATATATAATACTGGGATGTCTAACACATCTTTAGCACAAATGTTGAAGTCCTAGACTTCTATGTTCTCATCCGGATCTCACAAAAGCATAAAGATATGACCATATGTACAGGCCGGAATGTTACAGCTTATGGGGTAAAGGGGCATGGCACTACCAGCAGCAACGTCCAACACCTGATAGTGCCAAAATAATTAAAAAAAACACAGACATCTACAATTTGACATCGTTAGTCAACTCATCAGCTGCTACGCACGCAAGGCGTCTTGTCGTTTGCTGTACTCCGCGGCTCCAATGGTGACCACCTCATCTGGTTTCAGTCTTGTATGGAGCACCGCCTTGGTGCCACCAAAGTAGTCCCTGATGAGTTCCCTAATCTTTGGGATCATGGTGCTTCCACCAACAAGAAGCACCTCATCAATGGTGTCCACTTCAGCTTGTGACACCACCCTATCCACCATCTCAACAACTCTGATAAAAAGATCATGGTTCAGTTCCTCAAACTCAGCCCGCATCAGCGGCTCCGACAAATCCACGCCGTCGCCGAGCGATTCGACAGTCACCAGCGCATGATCCTGCTGGCTCAATGTCTTCTTGGCACGCTCGCACGCCGTCCTCAGCTTCTCGAGAGCGGCGCCGTCATCGTCAGCAATGATGTCCTTGCCATGCTTGTCCCGGAGCAGCTGGACGAAGTGGTCCACGATCCTCCGGTCGAAGTCCTGCCCTCCAAAGAATGGGTCGTAATGCCAATTCAAGGTTTCATACACGCCGTCCACGAACGTCAAGACGCTGGCCTCAGCCGTGCCGCCGCCGAGGTGCAGCACGACGACGTTGCCCTCGTTGCGGAGGTTGCTGCTGAGGCCGTAGGCGATGGCGGCCGCGGCGGGCTCGCTGAGCGTCACCCTCACGGCCTCGATGCCGGCAAGCCTGCCGGCGTACCATGCCGCGGACGTGGACGCGTCGTCGGAGAACTGCAGCGGGAGGGTGAGGATGGCGGCGTCCACCCGGTGGCCGAGGTGGGCCTCCGCCGTCTCCTTGAGCTTGGCTAGCACCGCGGCCGTGAGCTGCTCGACGCCGACGTTCCTCGCCGCGCCGTCGTTGGCCTTCACCTGGATGTGAAGCTGCGCGTTCTCGTCGACGACTTCGTACGGCAGATTCTCTTTGACGCTCTGAGCAAAGTGCCGCTCCAAACCGCGAGTGAACCTTTTGCCGAGGAGGCGCTTGAAGCCGGAGACAGCGGCCCCAGGGTTGACGGCGGCGTGGTTCATGGCGTCCTCGCCGACGAGGACGGCGCCGTCGTCGGCGAAGGCGACCCAGGAGGGGATGCAGTGGTGGAACATGGCCGGCCGGGTCGTATCGCCGCTGTCGTAGCCGGCGACGCAGGAGTTAGTGTTGCCGAGGTCGATGGCGACAACTCGCGCCGGCAGGTACATCACCGGATCGCCGCCGGGAGGCCAAGCGTGATCTAGTAGCGCGCTCGCCTTGCCGAGCGATGCAATAAGCGCCAGGAGCCATACCAAAGCCCTAACGAAGAGAGCGACATCTTTGCGAGGCGGCATTGGTTGCGAACAAAAGATTTTATGCCCGATACGTGGTATCTATCTGCAGTTTTTATTCTGACGGTTGGGTTATTAATCCGACTCGATCTCGGACTTTAGCCCCAGATTTTTTACTCTCTCCATCACATTAATTTTTAGCTGTACGCATGCGTTAAATGTAAATAAAAAATAACTAATTATACAGTTTAGTTGTAAATCATGAGACGAATCTTTTAAGCCTAGTTAGTCAATGATTAGACAATAATTGTCAAATACAAACAAAATGCTACAGTTTCAATTTTTTCTAACTTTAGCAAAGAGAACAAGGGCTTTTTAAATCGGTAGCTGAGATGCATGCAATGCATGTGTCCACAGTTCCAAACTAGCCAGCATTGTTCACACACATAATTTCTAGCCTCCTATAATCATCCTCATATACTCATATAGCAACATGAATGAAGCTAGTTTTTTTCCCATGGAATTAATTTCTATTAATTCAAGGGTTTATTTGGTTGGCACATAATTTGTAGCATACTTAGGTAAGGCTATCCGCACTCGTCATCCTTTAAATTCATCCTCTAAACGGAATATCCCGTCCTAGTCATCGATATTCTCTCCTCTACATTCAGTTTTCCCGCACTCATCCATCCTTTATATCCCATCCTCTATATAGTATGTCCCACATGTCATACACCAACCTTCTCTCTCCTTTCTTCCCCATCCCCGCCGGTTCCCATCCCTCTCTCTCTCTTCCTTTCTTCCCCTCCCCATCGAAGCAGACAGCCAAGAGGAGGAGTAGCAGCGCCGGTGACCTCCGGGCGGCCTTGGCGAGCTTGCCCCCGGGCGAGGTGAGCACGACCGTCGCGGCAGCCCGCAGATCGGCGAAGCGCGCGTGGCCCCGCCCGTCGAGCGCACGCTGCTGCCCCGGGCGAGGTGAGCGCGACAATGGGGCGGCCCGCACCGCGTGCACGGGCGTGGTGGCGGCGCTGGGCGAACTGCGGTGGAGCGGCGCCCGCCAGCGCTGCCCCGAGCCCAGCGCCCCCGGTGGAGCGCGCTGGCGCCACGTCGCGGCTTCGGCGGCGTGGCGGCGAACTCGCGGAAGAAGCTGCTCGGCGGCGCCCTCGGCGGCCATGGCGAAGCGCCCCCGGCCGCCGCTCACTCCCCCTCTCTTCCGGTAGCGCCATGGCGAGCACGGCGAGACGCTGAGCCCGCTGGCGGCGGAGCGCCTCCCGGCTTCGGGCGGAGCTGCCCGCCCGGCGGCGCCCGCGAGGCAGCGGCGGAACGGCCCGCCCACGCCCGGCCATCCTTCCTCCCCGCGCCTCCTTCTCTCTCTTCTCTGTCCGGCGGAGGTCCGACGGACGACGACGACGGAGGCGGGCCTTGTCTCTCCATCCCACACGCCGGGTAGGACCCACGCCTGCGCCACGCAGGCGCATTCCGGAGGCGCGCTACTGCGCCAGGTTTCCCGGATGGCACGGCGCATTCCGGACGGCGCGACGCTTTCCCGGACGCCGCTGCAGCCGTTTTTTACGGTATACTGGTGACGCGGCGCTTCCCGGACGAGTGTGGCGGAGCCCAGTGCGGATGGTCTAAGAAAGTGAGTCAACTACATATGAGACATGCAAATAGCTATGAAAGTTTGGCAGGGCACGACAGTATAGTACAGAAATTATATGTGTCACATATAAAGTGTGGCTTCGCAAGCTTTTCCAACCAACCAATTGAACCGTCCACCAAGTCTTGTCGGGCCAAATATAGATGGCCAGATGGCCATTTGGCCAGGCTAGGCACAAGCGTGATTGCAGGCCATGTCATGCTTCAGCATATAGGCTCATTGCTCAACCCAGACACAATGATTCAAGCTTTTTTTTTTTTTTTTTTTTTTTTTTTTTTTGTGGTAGGGGCTAACCGGGGCTACTATTAGAGTAACTCTAGCAAGCTTTCTACTCTAGCCTCAATAGCTAAATATGAGTGCCCAACAAAAAAAACAGAGGTCTAGCATTGCCGCTACTAAGGCACCCCAAAATGTAGGGGCTCTGTTTTGAGGGCTATTGCTGAAGATGCTCTTAGTAGCACAAGTAGAGAGATGAGATTATTGTAGAGATGGTATTAAAACAATCTGTGTCATGTGGTACTTGGCTAGACCGTAAAAGTTGGAAGAAAACAGGAAACAAATTGTGAGCACATATATAGGGGCAGTGGAATCATCAAACGTTAGTTAGAAAGAAGGCACCCGGAACACATTTTGGCCTTGTTTAGATGGTGAGAGGAGAGAGATTGAAAAGTCCTGTAGCATTTCATTTTTATTTGGTAAATATTGTCCAATCGTGGCCCAACTAGGCTCAAAAGATTCGTCTCGTGATTTACAACCAAACTATGCAATTAGTTATTTTTTATTTATATTTAATGCTCTTTACATGCGGCAAATCATTTGTGAGAGGAGAGAGATTGAAAAGTCCTGTAGCATTTCGTTTGTATGTGGTAAATATTGTCCAATCGTGGCCCAACTAGGCTCAAAAGATTCGTCTCGTGATTTACAACCAAACTGTGCAATTAGTTATTTTTTTATTTATATTTAATGCTCTTTATATGTGGGTATAAATTGATGTGATGGAGAGAGAGTGGAAAAACTTGCAAGTTGCAGGTGCATCTAAACAAGGCCTTTATATCCCAGGTCTAGAACACTCGGAGATTTCTTTGGAAGTACCGAATGTTCAGAAGTTAGGTTTTGAGCTTGAATGAGCGCAAGCCATGAACATGAAAAACATAGATCCGGAGCCGTTTCGACATTTTAAGCACACTTCCAGAAATCATAAATTAGACCTACAAATAGCAAAAAAAAAAAAAAAAAGGTTGACCAGATCGATGGTCGATCTAAAGTCCAACAATAAATCTTTTTTGCCGGGGCAGATCAGTATTTAATCATGCATGGTTAGAAATTGGTAGAGGAACCTGGATCTCTAGTAATACTGTTCAGTACATTCTTCCGAGCACTTCAGAGTTCAGACTTGCGATGGTGGTGGCACGGCGTTCAGACTTATTTTGATCATGATTCATGAGCCGCCGTAACTGTAGTGCAGCTGCAGCCCCCAGGCCCCAGTCAGTAACTTCTGATCATAAGGTTGATCATGTGTTGTGCGCTGGCATCAACGTTGCCCATGTCGTCGGTGTGCTTTCCTGGTACACCGGTGGCCTCCATAGCACGGTGCCAGTACGGTAGCACTCATCCACGGCCCAACCATGCATATCCTTGGTCGGCTACGGCAGCGAACAGCATGCGGACGCGGTTGTCGTCCCCCTATCCTTTGCCATGCTCTTCTTTATTCTGGAACTGACTGCATGGTGGGATTTTCATGGTCATATGCATGGTCACCAGACAAGTCGACGTAGGCACTGGCAGAAACAAGAAACTGGCAATCAATCCCTGACTCTGATCCTGAAAATCTGTTGTCTGTGGCTCTGTGCTTTGACATGAGTCATCTTCGTCCTGTGCTGCACCTGCACAGAACCAGCCAGATGGGCAACTACTAGCTGGTCCTGTGATCCTGTACCCACCAACAAACTGCAGCCGGATCACCCTCCAAAGCTGCTACAAGAGTATTAAGCTCCTCCATGCTATATCGAAAGAATGCGGTTTTTCTGTCCATTCCGCATGAACAAAGAAGGTTTGTATGGTTTAGGCAAGCAAAGCGGTTAGGTCTGCACTGGCAACTGACAGCAGACAAGTGCAGATCATAGAAGCATGAAAAGCACTCTCGGTCAGTGGAATCGTAGTCCTTGTCCATCTTCTTACTTTTCAAACTAGCATTCACCTCCCAAGCAGCACCCTCCATTTTAACTCTTGTCTGAAATAGTGAAATAAATAGCACAATATTAAAAAAATATATGAGAATGTTATAAGTATAATTCATTAAGAGACAGGTAGTAATAAGTTCCAATACTAGTGATCTACTATACCTTAATTGCACTTGTCAGGACTCCATCCTTTCCACATGTGTTCAGCCATCTGTATTCTCCCTTACCACTTTCGTGATTCATCCAAACTTGTCTGGCAGCTTCTTTTGCAACCTTGAGTAATACTTTGTCATGTGATATTGATGTCTTGTGATGCTGCTCTCTATAGAGCTCAACAGCACACTGTCCATGAGGCAGCCAATCCACAGGAGCGACATTTACGGCCTCCGCACAGTTGAAACCACAGTTGAATCCAGCATGGTATGCTCGCGGTAGTGTCAGAACGAACTCGCCTGACTTTTGAACAGCACGGTAAACAGAAACTCCTCCTGATTTTAGAACAGATGGAGACAGCTGTGTTACCTGCTCCAAGAAAATCAGAATGGAAATGGATCAGATACATATATTCTCTTGCATGGAAGAGGTATTATATATTCTTTCTCGGATAAATAATTGAAATACATTGTTTACAGGAATCAACAACAGAACATCTCTGACAGCTGATTTGTCATCTCAAAATGTGGTAATAGATCCTAAAAATTATATGATTAATAACAGATAATAATACCAAGTACGACATATTTCATGATATATATAAAGGGACAGTGTGCTGCTTTTTATTTAATGCTTCATAGCTTTAGTGGGCATTCAAATATGTTATGTCAGAACAAAACAAAGATGAACTTGGACTCAATATATATAGAGAGCACAAAAAACAAAGATGAAATTGGACTCAATATATATAGAGAGCAATCTGCCGAACACATAAAGGAAAAAAAAAAGTTGTTACCAGCTCATGAAGTAGATCAGGCTGTTCTTCGAACAGTTTGGGTAAGTTTTTTCTCATAGATTCTTCCAGCTTTACTGCCTCTCCACCGGGGACACCATACCAAACTTTCGGTTCGCCAAAATGCATGTAATTCAGAGAATAAAGAAAATGGTCTTCAACATGCTGCAGCAAAGTAATATAAAAATATAAATTAGAATGTGCTCCATAAACAAAATTGTCATAAATCACTTAACTATGTACTGAGTAGATTCACATTTCATGAGAGAAGTGTGGAAACAGATTAACTAAGAATCTTACCCAGCAAAACGAAGAGAAGCACATTCCTACATAAAGCCATGGAACTACAACACCAGGTATATCCTCGTCTTCGAATGAGGTAACAGAGCCTGGCAGCCGTGGCAGAATATTCAAGTTCCAACAAGAGACACCATACGGATCTTGCTTATTTCCATCCAAAGGATATGATTTAACAAAACCACTACCAAACGTTGCGGTGTCCAAATCAGCGCCATAATCCACCTATACACAGGAAGTTTGACATATATAAGTAATAATTTGATACAATACATATGAACATAACCTGCTTATAGTCCACAAGACATACCTCAACTTCATCAGTAGAGCCTACGACTATCCGCCAATATTCGCCCTCAATTTCCTCCACTGATGGCTCCCATATTTTTATGTGGTTTCTAATTTCGGAAATGGAAATTTCGTCACTCCCTCTCATTCCAAAATATTCCTGCTTGAACCCATTAGCATATTTCTGAAACTCCTCTAACGTGAAATCAGACCCAGATTCAAAGCCGAACTTCTCATCAGAGTCCACAGTCGAACTAGGACGTCTGTGTGTCATCCCAAACCTCAGCCTCTTTCTTCTCTTTCTTTTCCTCTGAACTCGAGATTGTGTTCTTTTCTTTGTAGGCTCCCTGTTTTGAAGCTTGTCAACTTGTTGAACTCGAGTATTGAACTCTGTAGTTTCCCAGAAACTCTTCTGCTTCAGAGGACATGGAGGTTTCCATGAAGATGGTGGGATAATACGACAAATACCATATCTCTCTGCTTGCGGTCGAATGCTAGCAATGTACCCCATTGGATCCTTAAATTCCTGTCAGAAAGAAATATTATTCAAATGAAACTATATGCTACTTTCTGTAATACTGCTAAAAATTATCAAATTCATAATAGTTGTTGCAAGAAACACGTTTTTAACATACAGGTGGACAAATTTTAAAAAGTTTGATTACACAAATTCTAAAACATCAATAGAAAGAACAAAGGAGTACTATCTTTTTTTTTTTTTTTTGACAAAACAAAGGAGTACTATCTTATCAAGCATAACCCATTACAGAGCTTTGCGCAGAGATGTGTAATCCACAGAGACAAACCTCTTCAGTTGGAGTGAAAACAGGAGCATTATCAATTTCAGGTCTCTGTGATTCATCTGGACGCCACTTTCCACATGTCTACCAATGAAAAATGAAGAAAGTAGACAGGTTAGATACATAACAATCACACAAATATTTGTATCAACTGATTCAAATTATATACAAACATGCAATTTTTTTCCTCCCTTAATTAAGGCCACATAATTATCTGATCTGCCTAAAAGTCCTCCCATCCTAATAATCTCCACCCCCCTTCCCCCAACATAAAAAAAAAAAAAGAATCTACATCAAACTGTACATTCACATCTGCAAATCAACACGTGAGGATCGCTATGGATCGACGCAATCACCTAACAGTGACATCCAATTTACTCAGGATTCAGTGACCAAACAATATATATAATCAGCCCCATCGCATGAATGCATGCATGAGCACGAGCGCATGACAGCAAACAGCACATGCAGATGCAGCGACACAATTTATTTGTATCTCCCCAATGCAACTAACCAGCATATCATAATATATATAACACTACTCCGATCCTCTAAGAATATAACCTCACGAAAAATTGCATCCTAATTGATAGATTCAAGCGCCGTCGCTAATGAGGCCATATGACGAACACTTCTTGGGCATATTTAGAAATTATAAAAAAACAAAGAAACGAAGCAAGATAATGCATAGGTACAAACAATGGCAGATGGATCTACGTCATATCTGGCAGGAGAGGCGACCGACCCGTACCTGCGAGGCCACGGCCATGGCGCTGGGCTCCGGCGAGGCCACCGCGCCGCCGCAGCGCATGCGCTTCTTCTTCTCGCCGTGCCGCGCAGGGCCGACCTCGGCGGTTGAGGAAATCATAGGCAAGATTTGTCAGTGACGAAAAACAAGACCTTGTGCTTGGTTTCACGGGGGCAATCGGATCGCCGGATCGGAGGTAATAGCGACGATGCACACCGATCTCATGCACTCGGTACGGCTTTCGCTTCGACTCGGACTTTTTTTTTTAATAATCTTCGACTCGGACTACAATACGGTGCGAAAGGCGGTGCCGTGGGTGTGGTGTCACGAATTAAACACCAACGCCTTCAGCGTAGGCCTTGTTTAGATTTCAGATTTTTTTTACTCTCTCTATTATATTAAGTTTTAATCCGTATGTATGAAGTATTAAATGTAAGAAAAAAAATAACTAATTATACAGTTTAGTTATACATCATGAGACGAATCTTTTGAGTCTAGTTGGTCCACGATTGGACAATATTTGCCACATACAAACGAAATATGCTACAGTTATAAAGTTGAAATTTTTTCACCTTTTCACACAATAGTCCTATTTTTGTCTCTCAATTTTGCTTGCTTTTCCTCTCTGAATCTTGAAACCAAACAAATCATCTCCCTTAACTTTTTTTAAACTATACGTTTTAAGTGGTTTTCAAGGTGATTTTGTCTTTTTTTATTAATCTCCGCTAAATCTTTAAAAAATCATAGTAAATTGTAGAAACATCTTAACATAGAAAATCTAATTTTAGAGTCCACATGAATAGATCTACAGAGTGAACATATAATATAGTACACTTTAATACAAAGTTTTTATTGTATAATTTGGATCTATATTTTTTGTAATTAATTGAAATAATTCATAACTGCATTTTTTATGGTTCAATTATGGTAAAATTTTTTATGGTGACCTAATTATTATATTTTTGAATTACTATAAAATTTTCATACTCATTGGATAATGTAAAATTTTGTATTAGAATTATATAGATTTAATAAGCATAAATCCTACATAAATCTAAAACTAGGTTATACATGATCCAATGAGTATGAAATTTTTACTATAGTTCAAGCATACAATAATTATGAAATTTTTACTATAGTTCAAGCATACAATAATTACGATACCATAAAAATTTCACCATAATTGGACATAAAAACTATCGTTATGAATTATTTTAATTAAATATAGAAAGTATAGATCTAAATTCTCTAACAAAAACTTTATACTAAAACATATCATATTATATGTCCACTGTATAGATCTACTCACACGGAGTCCAACAAAATTAAATTTTCTATTTTTTGATTTTTCTATGACTTTACTATGATTTTTAAAAATTTAGCCAAAATAAATAAAAAGAAAAAGACAAAACCATCTTCAAAACCACTCTAGGGAGGTAAAATGCACGGTTTAAAAAATTGAGGGAAGTGATTTGCCCGGTTTTGGGGTTTAAGGAGAAAAAGCGGACTTTCACAAAAGTTGAAGAAGTAAAAGTAGACTTTTAGAAAATTCCATTCCACGGTGCATGGAATTCCTTTTACAGTTAGTGACACCAGCGGGCCACCAACAGCCCCAGTCCAAGGCCGCCAATTATATTATTTGTGTTTATTCAGATAAATCTCGTGTTGCTTTCATACTAAGGGTCTATTTGACATGCATTCGGTTCAAGCTCCCGCAACTACTTCTCCGAAGGAGCCATACCAAACGCTTGAGAAAGAGCCATTTTCTAGTGAACTGTAGAGGAGTCGGAGCCGTTTTTGGACCAATAGCTGCGAAGGAGCACTTGGAGTCCTCCAAACAGACCCTACATATTAGCCCAACGGTGGATAGCCAATTGGCATCCTATAGCTTAGCCTACATACTTATCATTCTCTCCTCACAGAACCTCTCGACTTGTAGAGTTATCGATGAAGCGACAGCGAAGACAGATGGGTCGACGACCATCGGTCGATGCCTTTTGCCCTAAAAAGATTGTCATCGTCTTTAGCCTCTAACTAGTAATCGATGTATCATGGACAGTGGAATCAAAAGGGTAATACATGTCTAGTGAATATCAGGAGTTTTTTCTTGCACGCGGTGCACTAGGCTCAGTTGCAAGTATGGGACACAATTATGCATATATTGAGGATCTATTCGGATCGAAGTCTTGGGACAGGATTACATAGAGTCATTGTCGTTTACAAGCAAGTTTTCTAGTTAGTTACAAGAAAATATTGTTGGACTTTACATATAGAGTTGGTTTCTATTATATCTTGAGAAGCATTGTTTATCGAGTAGAAGAGGTGGTACCTATATGATTAGGCCTCCCAAGTAGACTGGGCCACCCCTTCCTATTTGATGATTTTTGTTGAGCTAAAGATACCGAGGCGATGTAGCTACAATAGCCTCTTAGCTTGATTTCAGAGAATTGATTAATGGTCATCTAGTCATAGTTGAAGTATAAATGCAAGTTCTTTCTATATGTTTGAGTGCATCGAGTGTCCTGGATGCTTCATGTCATCATGCTTCATGTCATCAAGTCTGAATGATTTTTTATTCATAGTTCATCTCTGGTTCACGTGAGTGGATTTGATGGGTCTAGCCCCTAAGCCTTTGAGTGATTCACAGAATGAGTCAGAAGTTTAACTGTAGTCTTCTCATAGTCTTCTAATCACACTAGGTGATTCGAAGATTTGAAGAAGTGCATTGAGTGGTCTCCTGATTTTAACTCGGTGGTAGACCTTCGGAGGGTTTTTTGAGAGGATATGCTTATGTTGAATTACTAGTTGCACCTCAATGGATCCATTGAATGGTCATTGTTTTCAGATTAGCTCAGCCGAGTAGGGGGACATGAGATGTCACGGGGATAGTGGGTCATATCATGGAAGATTAAGAGATGCCATGGGGATGCTAGGTTGCACCACATGTTGTTAAGAAATGTCATAGGGATGACTAAGCACCCCATGGCAGAAAAACACGTGACTCCGGTCACTAGCGCTAGCACCATAGCCACTAGAGGTGAACATTGGCATCCACGACTTGTGCACAAACCTTCATTGGGATGGGAAATACCTTACAATGACATGTGGAGATGCCGCCGGGCAGAGCGTACATGAAGGTAAAGCCGACCGCCTAGGGCATGTCGACAAGTCTAATCAAGTGCAGATATTGTCAGGTGGCGAGGACACATGGTCTATGAACTTAGCACCATCAGGACACACTATGGGCTCCCATGGACACATGGGCCCGCTACCACTCAGTGGATGCTGAGTGATCATGTTGAGGCCTGACATGACCACGATGTTGCTCCTGCACAAGACATCCCCCACTATTCACCATTCCCAGCTGCTATGGCTATCATCACCTCAAAGGTCTAGGTGACACCACTGGAGACAGTTTGACAAGTAGGTGCCACCCAAAGCCAGTAGTGATGGCAGATCCACATCATCACCGGACTCCATAGTTTTCCCTCATCCCAAAGAAAATGACTCGGGGCCAACAATAGGCCACCGAGCTACCACAAACACTATATGATGAGGGGCACTAGACCTAGGGTTGTAGAGACAAGGTTTACCCATGGAAGGCATGGATCTGACTCATCGCTAGCAATCCCAACCACCGACCATCCTAAAGAAGCATAGCAAAGTTTGGAGAAGATGAGATGGAGGAGTGAAGGGGAGAGCAGTTTGGGGACTATGGCTAGCCACCTTATTTGGGCCATTGCTATCACTCACCAGCAAGTAGTGACGACGGCTAAAGGGAGTGCCTAAAGGGGAGACTTTTTGGTGGCGAAAGTAGTTCTCCCTTGAGTCGCTTCGTGGATATGCAATTATAGCTATACATCTTACTAGAGGTATATTTCCATGGGGCACATAGATACACCTATAGTACTATCAGTGGGTTAATTTGGTAGAGAATGGCACCGAGTTAAATGCATTAAACAACGAAGTCAAGCTTAGGATCCTTGCGACCATCTAATACTTAGGTAGAGAATTTATAAAATGTCTAAGTTTAGTGCACCTTGAAAATTAAATAGACTAAATTCATCCCTTAAGCTTTCCCAATAATACTAACGTGAAACCTCCTCGCACCTTCCCCCACCAATGTGTCCCTCCTTATTTCGAGCCCGCAACCAATCTTATCTTGCTCCTTTGTTAGTTGACTCACGAGCTACTCTTGCCCTAGCCAGATCATCCACCCGCACTATGGTCCTCCCTTCCCTCTTCTCCTTATGGATCCATGCTCGTCGGCCACAACACTAAATCTCATGTTTCCACTACCATTGGATCAACTACCCCACACGACCACCTCCGCCACTAATCACTATATATATATTGGTGAACCCCCCCCCCCCCTTTGTGCTCCCCTATCTCCACCACCATCTATCATCCAAGTAGTGCTATCACCGTAGGATCCGCCCCCTCCATAGCCGTCATACTACTGAAGACTATAAATTCAATGCCCCTGCCACCCAACCCTCTCCAACTAGCCTCTATCGCCAATAATATCAACAATGACACCAATGCTTGCCTACCCACACCAATAAATCACAAGCGCCATGGGTTGGGCAGCCACTCATGGAAATCCCTCTAGATCTAGCATTCATATTCCCCACCACAATCCTAAATCTTGAAACCCTAACCTTAAACACTGACCCAAACCAGAGGAGGTCATTGGAGAAGGAGGTGCTTGCCTTAGAAGAAAGAGGTCACTTTGTGATGAAGGTGTTGGCCAGAACTGAACTCAATTTATTACTTCTTTCTTATTTCCTCCTTTTGGCATTTCTTCTAACAAGATTGGCTTTCCTAACTCGGAATATATATATAAGTTGAATCGAGATCCCTCTCAATTTGGATTTTACATTCCATCTGACGAAGTTTCTCTTTTAATTATTCTATTCTGTTGTTTTTTTGCGAAGGTTAGGGGTGCAACCAATTTTTATATACCGCAAACCACGGCACCGACCATGCCTGGACATTCTTCTACAATGGTTCATGAGTGTTTACATCGCCCGTGCAAATTGTTTATAGTAGAACACAGAAAATTATATCACCCATTAGGAGCAGAAATTTTTGAACCCGCTACCTATTTACCTGTGCCATAACTTTGTTTGTCTTAGTCTAATCACTGATCCGCAATCTAGATATATGGTTTCCTAATTTTTACAAAGATTTGTCTCTAATTAATATTAAGATGCTGCAAGTTTCAGGGCAGACAAAAGGAGCAAGAACGCAGTCAGAGGACAAATGGTAGCATTTTTATTTATATTCTCAACAGGACAAAATGTAAGATGAGGGACGCACACGCACACGTACACAGTCATGACGATGTTGCAGGTAATCAAGGGACGCCCCGGCCATAGTTTGACTCATCCTCTGAATTTAGGTCAACATATATAAGTAGTATGGATATTATGATATCCCGAGGATATGCATGATAACAAAACTACAGTAGCCCAGGGATATGCATGATATATATGAGCAGCAACGGTTCAGTGTGCAGGCAGCTAGCGTCTACTACAAAACCAGGCAGCGTCTACTACAAAACCAGGTACTGAGCTATTCTATCGTCCACGCCTTAGTAGCATTTAAAAATTATTCCCAAAAAAAGTAGCATTTAAAAATTGAAAAAGAAGAAAGAAAAGAAAAAGATGTTAATGCATGGGTACGGTCAACCACCTAGGAGCAGCATAGTGGCTGGTAATAGGCTATAATTCCTATTTTATTGCCATATTAATCAATTTAATAGTTAGCATATTCATATAACAGTTGACTATGAATGGATACTACTTATATAATATCAATATTTCGGACACTCACTCCATCTATTCTATCATTAAGCTTAATTGTTTTTTTTGCGAATATTAAGCTTAATTGCTGGGTCCTGCATTGTAGCCAACCATAGCCAATAGATTTGCAGCCTGCTGCCTACATCACCGTACCTTGTGCACTTGCTATATAAGTACCATAAGAAATGATAGATCTTCAAGCGCTCTCTCTATCTCCCCCTCATTATTATTATCCCAAGGCAAGCCTATACCCCTTCTCAAAGGAAAAAAGGCAAGCCCATCCCACAACAAAATACCAATCTTGGAGGTGGCTGCAATGGCGGCCTCCGGCTGCGGCCACGCCACCACAGCAATTCTTGGCGGCATGCGGTTCGTGGTGCGCATCCTATCCGGTCGCTGGTTCATGCTCTTTGCTTCTACCATGATCATGTCCATGACCGGCGGCGCCTACATCTTCGGTGCCTACTCCAAGGTGCTCAAGGCGTCGTTAGAGTACGATCAGAACACTCTCGACACCATCAGCTTCTCGAAGAACATCGGCATGAGCTTAGGCATCGTGTCAGGCCTCATCAACGAGGTAACCCCGCCATGGGTCGTGCTGCTGGCCGGCGCCGCCATGAACCTCGCGGGGTACCTCATGGTCTACCTCGCCATATCCAGGCCCGCCGCCGCTCGGCCACCGGTGTGGCTCATGTGCTTCTACATATTCATTGGTACCATGTCTCAGACATTCACCAGCACGGGAGCCCTCGTCACCAGCGTCAAGAACTTTCCAAACGACCGCGGCCTCGTGCTCGGCATGCTCTTGGGCTATGCCGGCTTCAGCGGCGCCATCTTCACGCAGCTCTACCGTGCCTTCGATGGCGGCACAGACGCTGCGGCTCTTTTGCTGATCTTGGCATGGCTCCCCACTGTCGTCTCACTTCTCTTTAGCTTCACCGTTCGTGTCATCCCCGGAAGTAGCAGCAGCACGGTGGTGACGGCGGCCATGGGGCTCCGCCATGAACGCAAGGGCGTGTTGGGTTTTCTTGGTGTCTCTGTCATCATTGGCATCTACCTCCTTGTTCTGAACATCGCTGAGGTGAAGGTATCCCAATTCCCAAGCCATATCTACCACATCACAAACTCCTTACTCCTTTTCGTCCTCGTCGTCGGCCCACTCGTCGTCGTCGTGAAGCAGGAGTACCACCAGACCTCTACGCTTCATCAGCCACCCCCATCGGCGACTCCACCGTCCTCATCATGTTTGCACTTGCAGCAACAAGACATGTCAATTCGTCCCCAAGCTGCTATGGGAGAGCATCAAGAGATCAACTACTCAATTTTGCAGGCTCTTTGCAGTAAGCACATGCTACTACTCTTCATCACCACCGCCTGCGGCGTCGGCGGCATTATGACGGTGGTGGACAACATGAGCCAGATTGGGCAGTCACTAGGGCACTCACAGCGCACCATCTCAATGCTGGTGTCCCTCGTGAGCCTGTCCAACTACGCCGGCCGTGTGCTCGCCGGCTTGGGCTCCGACTACGCGGTGGCGCGTTACAAGCTGCCACGCCCGCTGGTGCTCACAGTGACGCTCGGCGTCGCCTTCTTCGGCCACCTCCTCATCGTCTTGGGTTCGCGTGATGCTCTCTATGTTGCGTCGCTCATCACCGGATTCTGCCTCGGCTCTGTATGGACGGTGCTGTTCGCCGTGGTGTCAGAGGTGTTTGGGCTCAAGCATTTCTCCACGCTCTACAACTTGTCCACGCTGGCGAACCCTGTCGGATCCTACGTGCTGAGCGTCCAGGTGGCAGGTCGTATGTATGACCGTGAGGCAGAACGGCAAGGCCATCGTCGTCAGCAAGATCTCACCTGCGTTGGGGTTCGATGCTTCAGGGAATCGTTTGAGATCATCGCTGGTGTGACATTGCTTGGTGTGGTGGTGTCCCTAGTGATGGCATGCAGGACGAGGGCGTTCTACCGTGATAGGTTTAGCGCTGGTGATGCTGCAATCATAGCCGTCATGACTGATAGTGACGACATGCAAGAAGGAGGGTTGAACGATCAGAACAAAATGATAGCTACAAGTCAAAGTTTGAGTATTTGCTAGATAGTACATAGTGCCTATAACAGTGTCAAGAAGGGTTAGCATTACATGAGGTTGCATTGCATTGTGACGATAGATGTTATATACTCTGTACTATCATTACTTTAGTGTGGTTTTTTTTGTATGTGCCATGATACATTATATATTGAAGAACCAAATACTCTTGTTAGGGTAATTGTAATTTTAGTGATTATGTGACAACATGCCCAATGGGACCAACAGTATTTGCTAGTATACAAAGACTTAGTTTCATGGATATGCTATGTAAGAAAAATGGCACCTAGCACCTGGCCATGTGTGATTTTGATGGTTGATTGGCAACACGAGATCAAATGTACTAATGTTTTTACTAGTATACAAGGTATTTAGCCTATTGGATGCAAAGATGAACCTGGAAAAGGCAAAGTAAAAGTTAAATGATCAACACCCCCAAACGAGCTGTTTTGTTGAAGACTTAGTAACTAGTTGAGTCTTATATTAGTTATTAATTTATTCACTAGTTTACCGGTTTAGATACTTATGGACTAATTGTTAGTCAACTAGTTACTAGTTTATAAGATCCAAATAGGACCTTAAATGACCTTAAATAGCACCGAAGAAAAGATCAGGGACTTCAAAGTTCTGCAAAAGGTTTATAGATATGCGTTCAAATTCTGCAGATGGTATATAGATGCAAAAGGTTTATATCTATATCTATATCTGTGTCTCTATCTATATTTTATATGTATCTGTATCTATATCTGTACCGAATATTAAAGAGACAAACTTTTTCTCAACCTATTTTTTGGTCGATCTTTCCAAAAACTACTCAGACAATGGAGAGTTTCTTTTTCCATCTGGATGTATATAACTCTTGCGCGTACGAATTGGAACAATTGGTGCCTAGTGTGATACGAAAATTCTAAGATGTACTGGGTCGTGTATGTGACCTGGACTTATGATAGCAGTTCTCATAAAAGTTATAGCAATTCACGTTTAGCGATGATACGGTCCCCTTCAAATATATATAGGTTTCTGCTGCAACACATGGGTATTTTTGTTAGTTAAAATCAATTCCGACTCTGAAAGTACGGTGGATGAATGGATGGTTTTTAGTTTGTATCCTAAATATAGCACAACAAGCTTAAGCAAACTAGGTTGGCAAATATGAGCATGCAGCTCGTAGCCTGGTGGCCTGACACGAGGCATGAATTTTTGTCTGGCCCAAGCATGTCATGGCTCGGTGACTAGCAGACCCGACCCAAAGACCAGGTCATGCCTAGGCCGCCCCTAGCCCGGTGGACAGCACGGTGGATGAATGGATGGTTTTTAGTTTGTATCCAAAATATGGCACAACAAGCTTAAGCAAACTAGGTTGGCAAATATGAGCATGCAACTCGTAGCCTGGTGGCCTGACAAGAGGCACGAATCTTTGTCTGGCCCAAGCATGTCATGGCTCGGTGACTAGCAGACCCGACCCAAAGACTAGGTCATACCAAGGCCGCCCCTAGCCCAGTGGACGGCATGACACAGCCTGCAAAACAACATATGGCTAGTGAACAACATAAAAAGCTCCAACCAATGACATTCCACTCTGAGTCTTAACGCCCTCTTCCAGTCTTCATAAGTCCCCCTCCCCCTCCTAGCCTCTTCGCCCTTCCCTTTCCCGCCCCAACCACATGCACATCCACCATCCTTGCATCGCCGGGCGTCTTCCTCATCGGTGTTGCATGTTGTGTTCCTCGCGTGTGGCGTGGTGACACCACCACCCGATTCCTAGCCTCCGCCGCCTTGCCCCAGCCGTTGAGTGGCGACATGTCCTTCCACGAATTTGCCCTGGATCACCGTGGATCCGGCCTCTCCGCCGGCGATAGTCGTGGATCTCTCCTGAACCGCGGTGGAGCCGGCCTCCCCGACAATGGCTTCCTCGGCCTCCTCTCCAACCTCTCCTTAGGAAGAGGCGGTTGCACTATAGCAAAAGTGATTTGTAGGGGCGGTTTATAAGCATTTGTAGCCGCAGTTTTCTCAACCGCCCCTAAGCAACCGTGGCTACAAATGCGATTTGTAGAGACGATTGGCCAACCGCCCCTACAAATTGATTTATAACTGCCTCCACAAATCACCAACCGCCCCTACAAATCAATTTCACATATTACGAAAAAATTATAAAAAAAAATAGCAAAAAAAAAATTTAAGAGAAGGAAGGCCCCACTAGGCAGCCGCCACCCCAAGCTCACCCAAGCCTTTTTTCGTGATTTTTAGAGACTTTGTGTTGGCCGCGATTCAAACTCATGAACTCATCCTCGCGATCCCTCTACCACCACACCTCACTATCACATGTGTCCATTTTGCATTTTCTTTCCCCACATATTATGCAAAATTGAGATTAAATTGATTGTTTGAGGTCCTAAACGGATTCAAATCAAAAAGTTATTAACTACAAAGTTTCATAACTTTCCAAGACCTACAACTTTCATGTTGGTCATTTCTCCATCCGATGTCATTTAAAAAAGTGAAATTTTAAATTTGAGAAAGCCAACATAATTTTCCTTTGCAAGATAATTTTAAATAAAAAAAGTTGTCAACTACAAAGTTTCATAACTTTTTGAGATCTACAACTTTTATGTTGGTTGTTTCTCCATCCGAGGTCATTTCAGAAATTCAAATTTTAAAATTGAGACATTCAAACATAATTTACCATGTGAAAAAAAATTTAAATAAAAATATTATCAACTACAAAGTTGCTTAACTTTTGAGATCTACAACTTTTATTTTGATTATTTCTGCATCCAAGATCATTTCAAAAATCAAATTTTCATGCTTTATTTTTATATTCGGCACCCATTTGTAAAGGCGCCTCAATATAGAATCGCCCTTACAAATTGGATTTGTAAAAAGGCTGTTGGATATAGAGCCACCCCTATAAATTAAGACATTTGTAGAGGTGGCTCATAACACCAACCGTCCTTATAAATGGATTTGTAGAGACGATTTATTTGACCACTATTTATATGGGCGGTTCAATATAGAACCGTCTCTAAAAAAAGAAAGGTATGGCTACAAATAGTTTTGTAGCAGTGTCAGGTGCACAGCCGTCGCCTGCCGAATCTAGCGTTGCGCTCCTCTAGGGCGCGCGCCGCCACCTCCCTTCTCCTTAGCAACACGGTGGCCTCGTCATCTCTTTCGCGACGTGGGCCTCAAGTTGACCCGGCGGCTAAGGCTTTGTTCAGTTCGTAAATATTAGAAAAAGTTGCAACTGTAATATTTCGTTTGTATTTGGCAAATATTGTCCAATCGTGGCCCAACTAGGCTCAAAAGATTCGTCTCGTGATTTACAACAAAACTGTATAATTAGGCCTTGTTTAGTTACATGCAAGATTCATTGAAAGTTGCAAGTTTTTCCACTCTCTCTCCATCACATCAATTTCTACCCGTATATATGGAGCATTAAATGTTAGTGAAAAAATAACTAATTACACAGCTTTGTTGTAAATCACGAGACGAATCTTTTAATCCTAGTTGGGTCACGATTGGACAATATTTGCCAAATACAAACGAAATGCTACAGTTACAACTTTTTCCACCTTTTCCCATCTAACCAAGGCCTTAGTTATTTTTTTACTAACATTTAATGCTTCATATATACGGGTAAAAATTGATGTGATGGAGAGAGAGTGAAAAAACTTGTAATTTATAAGGGAAGTGAACAAGCCTAAAAAGGTCATGCTCATCGAACTGACGAAAAATGACCCGACTAGTCCCACGGTACGCTAGGGCCATATCGTGCCGTGCCTAGCAGGCCCGTACATTGTGTGAGTGTGACTGAACGTCAATACTGTTTGTTTCTTTTTTTTTTTGAGAAAGGTCAATAATACTGTTTGTTGAGTACAACATGGGCAATAATGGACTGTTTTGGCTGGCGTGTGGGCGAATGTGTTGTTCGCCGTAGTGTCACTACATGACATGTCGTCATGACTGATGGCGACATGCAAGGACGGTTGACCCATCAGAAGAAAAGGATCAGATACAAGTCAAAGTCTGAGTATTTGCAGTAGCTAGTAGATACTATAATATATTGCAAGATTTCTTCATTTTATATGTATCTATAACATGTGTCAAGAAAGAAAGGTTAGCTAGCATTCTACCATAATTAATTTCGACTCTGAAAGTACGGTGAATGGATGGATCGTTTTCGATTTGTATCTAAAATCTGGAACAAGTTTAAGCAAACTCCGCTTAATTATGCATGGCTGCAACAAGGGCTAATAATAATATATAATAGAGGCTGGTATATAATAGTAGTATATGTAGAAGTACTACTATGTTTCAGTCGCATAGTGTGAGTGACTGAATCACTGAACGTAACCCATGGACTGTATGGTTCGTACAGCATGCGTGGGCAATAGTGATGGACTGTTGCAGTAGTTGATACAGTAGCACACAATCGAGGAAGGGGAAGCTGCACTGTGCTTATCCGTGTGTGCTCTTTCCTCTTCGTTCCTTGGCCGGCGTGTGCATATGAGCTACTATGTATTCCACATTTCCACTCCGATTAAATTCTGTTGTGGTATGTAAAAGTCAGATCAATCCATTTGTGTTTGTGTAACAACAGAACGAACAATGCCATGCGGACATGCGGATATTCATTTCCAGCCCAACGTATGTTTGTACAACACCAAAACAAGACGTCTAATATTTTCATTGCATCAGTGAAGAAGAACCATACTAAACCTGCTAGTAGGCTTACAAAAGCTTGTCTTCTCACGCATACATACATACATACATTCTCATATTCATCTTGTCTCACCTAAAGACATGCAATGCAAAATGCTAGTTACTACTACCAATAATTAACACCTCTAATACTAGTACTACTAGTATAGTACGACGAACGTGAGGCCACACATTCATCGGATTCTCGATCGTATTCATCATCTAAAGAAGCCTCCCTATCGTCTTAGTCTCCCACCCATCCTCCACCAATGAATCCTACGAACCGATGCGGCCACCGGCCGTCGTCACCGTCGTCGTCGTCGTCGTCGTCGTCTTCAGGCTCCTCCGTCTCCCAACTCTCCACGGACTCGTCGCCGTCGTCGGAATCAGACTCGTACTCGTCCTGATCACTCTCCACGACCACGTGCACGCCGCGGTGGATGCGCTTGCGGCGGCGGGTGCGCTCGCCGAGGCGGCACGAGAGGTAGGCGTCGGCGGCGGCGTACCTCACCTGGCCGGACGACAGCCACCCGCCGTCCCACTCGCTCATAGCGATCCACTGGGGCTTCTCGACCGTGCCACGGGGATGCCCAGCAGCTTGTCCGCCATCTCCGCCATGGGCGCGTTGCCCAGGCCATCGCCGGCGCTGCGGAGCTCCAGCGTGGACGCCACCTCGAGCCCGTGGTGTGCGCGCAGCTTCCGGCAGTCGGACGCCACGTTGTAGGCCGCGAACGTGACGCGGGCGTCGGCGAGGAACCGGCGCAGGATCCGGGGCACCGCGCCGTCGGCGCGCGCGATCTTGAACACCAGGCACCGGTTGCCCGCGCACAGCTGCAGCGTGCCCGGCTGCGGCTCCGCGCCCGGGGACAGCTTCCGGAACGGGGGCGTCCACTGCACGCCCAGCCCCACCGTGAGGCCGTCGCCGGAGTAGAGACGCTGCCGTCGATGGCGCCACAGGGTGGTGTGCACCCACCGGCGCGCCACGGCCGGGCGCGCCGTCACCGTGGTCACCACGGGGTTCCCGGCCACGCGCACGGTGCTCCTCGGTACGATGGGGCGCCGGCGGCGGCCGCGGCGGGCAACCATGTTGACTTGCCGGCCGGAGGTTGGGTGTTGAGCAACAGATAGATGGAAATGGAAGGATCGACGGCTGTGGTCGAGAGGAGGTAGAGGTTTGGCTGTGTTACAACTGAGCCACGGCTGTATATATAGACAAGACCATACCAGTTGCTTCGGTTTCTGTTTCGATATAGGATTATGAAAATATTTTTGTTCACTTGAGCTAAAAAGCTGTTTTAACTTATCAGTTAACAGTATTTTCTTCTCACAGAAAATTAACCGTTTCAACAATATTTCGCTTATCACCGAACTTATAAGTCTGCCGAACAAGTATGTTTGGAATAAACATATCAGGAGATGTGAACATTTATAATAGTTTTGATGCTTATATAAATATTGACACGCGAAGTAGAAAATTATAAGTCAAACAATGTTTTGCTATGAGAAAGTCAAACTCAAACAATATATAATTTTCGGTAAGAGAAAAACATCGTTGTAAACAGCTTACTAATCATCCGTTTCTGATTAGACATCTTGGTTCCACGGAGGAGGAACTATAGCTCGGCTGTCCCGTGCCGTCTCGGCTGTCCGCACTCATCGTCCTCTATTTCTCTCCTCTATACTGTCTAGTCAGCAAGATTCTCTCCTCTATATCCAATTCTTCCGCATCCATCTATCCTCTATATCATACTCTATCCACTGTGAGGTCCACTTGTCACTTTATCTAAATATATTCATGTGGGATTTAGTTTTGAAGGATTTATTGCAACGAATTTAATGGTGTAATCGAAATTTAATTTGGATTTGTGGTTTATAAGTTAAAACATTTTTTAGAGAATTAAATCAGTAGGGCCCGCCATAACCTCTCTCCTCTCTCTCACAGGTCCCTTTTTCCCACCGCGCATGCGTGTTTACCGGAGGAACGCTACTGCGCTGCCAATACCAGACCGGACTTCTGTCCGGATGGCATACCGTACCGCGCTGAATGCAATACCGGACCGTTTTACAGTATCCACTGCAGTTGACTAACCGCACTGGTCAGGAAAACTCATCCCGGTGCGCTTCCCCGGTGAAAAAGCGCCGCACCGGGCGCCCGGGGAAGTGACTGGCGTCCGGAGTCGCCAAACCAGTAAACCAGCAGATAGCTCGTCGGGGAGCGCCTGGCGTGGCGCGGGGCCCCACGCGGGGAGAGAGAAGGGAGCCGCACGGAGAGAAGCGAGCTCGGGACGGAGGCACCGCCGGGGAGACGGGGCGCCAGGGCCGCAGCCGCGGCTCGGCCGACCCGCCCGTTGCCGAGGTCGCCCGTGGGCGCTTCGCCGGCCGGGGCTGAAGCCGTGGCCGGGCGTCCTCTTGCCGCCGGGGGCGTCCCATGCCGTGCTCGGCCGGATGGCCCACAGTGGCCGAGCTCTCACGGAGGAGAGGGAGGAGGGAGGCCACCGAGGGAGAGAAGGGGAGGGAGGGAGGGGAGGGACGCGGGCGAAACTCCGCCGCCGGGGTAGCGGGGAAACTCACGCCGCTGGGCTGCTGGCGACTCCCGCTGCCGCCGGGCGCTGGCGAACTCCGCCGCCGGGCGGGGCGCTGGCGAGTTTCGGGCGGCAGCAAGGGAAGCCCGCCCGGCCCGGCAAGGGCGAACTCTCCACCGGCTTGGAAGCGCGCGGGCGCGGCTCTCGGCCGGGCGCTGCTCCCGCATGGGCGCCAGCGCGGGCGAAGCCTCCCCCTCGTCTGGCGTCGCAACTCCTGGCGGGGCGCTGCTCCCCGCCTCGGGGCGGCGCTGGATGCGGGAGGCAGAGAGAGAGAGGAGGAGAGAGGGGGAGAGAGAAAAGGGGATGGGTGATTTTATTATTAAAAAAAATGACGCTATGGGACCCATTCGATGTAGAGTGGAAATATAAAGGATGAATGAGTGCGGAGAAAGTGATATAGAGGAGAGAATCTCGATGAGGAAGACGAATATTCCTTTTTAGAGGATGGATTTAAAGGACGACGAAGTGCGGATAGCCTTAGCCTCAGCTTTCTTCCCAACGACGATAGTATGGAGTCAGCTGAGTTGGTGGCGGCCGAGCGTCGCTACTGGCCAGCGGCGCGAGATCCCGGATGTCGCGTCGCCTGTTGCTCTGACGACATCTGCGACGAGACCGCTAGCAGCTGTTGCGCCGTGCCCTTTTTCGTCAGAGGTCAGATCGATTTGCTGCAGAAAAGGAAAGGAAAGCCACGCCAGCAGCGGACGAGCATGCGCAACATACTGTATACCAGGAATCTAGAGCTGCTCTACGCTCGAGGTGGGGTCCAGCGTTCATCCATGGTCAACCTTCGAGCAGCTGGGATCACTCAAAACACGACCTGTCCATCCATGCATGCTGGACACCTGCTTCTCCGATCGAGTTCGAGATTTCACAGGGAGATGCCTTCGGACAAGGCCCCCGGGCCCGGACGGCTTCACCGGGCTGTTGTTCTAGCATGCATTTTGGTCTATGGATGGTCGCAGATTCCACTTGTGCTCAGTGTTCAGATATATATGCTTTCACGATAGACAGTGCTAAGAACAGCACAATGAATCAAATCAGCATCAACAGCGTCGATCAAAGTATGCGCAACTTCATCGATGACGATGTTCATATATGCACTGACCATTGATGCACAGATACAAGCAATGCAAACAACTGATCTATAACTTGGAATCCAGATATACATACGAATAGAACAGCAATCCTGGCTGAAGTACTGAACTATGAACATCGATGAACTGAAGCATCAGCCAAACAGATTTCATCGTCACAAGTTCACAGCACACGGGCCCGAATTATCCTATTGTGTTCACCTCTGTAATTCAGAACAGGCTGATATAGCAGTAATACTAATACTAATACTAATATAGAAGCGTGGAAACATAGCAGGAACTAATAACACCTAAAACAGTCTTCAAATCCAAAGCCAAGAACAGAAAAGTAAGCGTATTTGCAGAAATGGGGCAACTATGTATTGATCGAACTTGACCCATGCCAGCGGTTCTTGATCATCAGCTCACAGCAGGTAGAACTCTTCGAACTCCTGTTCGTCGTCCTGATCAGACCCATAGTCGAGCTCCTGATCAAACCCGTAGTCCACCTCCTGATCATACCAATCGTCTTGTGCGAGTGCATCGTCCTCGCAGCCATCGATCACCACCTCGCTGCTAACCAACTCTGCTGATCCACCCATTCCAGCCCCAGAAGTGTAGTTGTGGCCCTTCTGATCATCCTCATTGTAGCCTTCCTCATCATTCTGATCCTCATCGGCGTAGCCTCCCTCATCGTTTTCTCCATCCTGATCGCAATTGCAGTCTTTCTTATCCTCCTGATCGTCCTCGTTGTAGCCTTCCTCATCAGCTTGATCACCTTCATTGGAGCCTTCCTCCTCCTTATCATCTTGATCGTCTTCATTGCAGCCTTCCTCATCCTCCTCCTTGTCATCCTCATTGCCATCGATGTCGTCAGCTCCCAGAGATCCAGTCCCGATGTAGCTGCCATCATCCTCATCTTCCTCATCGAACCCATCCGAGGAGTCGACGCTGTAGTTGGAATCTGAAGCATAAGCTCGGACGGGCAGACCACAGGTAGCAGTGCGGTACACGTCGTCGTAGGAGTCCATCTCGCTCTCCGTGTCCGACTCATCAGTCAGACCGTCGCCGGGGCAGAGGAGGTAGTCGCCGAGGCGGAAGGCGAGGTAGGCGTCGACGGAGGCGTACTGGACCTGGTCACGCGAGAGGCGCGTCGCGTGCCAGGCGCTCATGGCGACCTCCCTGGGCTTGCAGATCCCGGGGTACCTGAGGTACCGGTCCGCCATCTGCTCGACGGAGGCGTTCCCCATGTCGGCGGCGGCGCGGAGCTCCAGCCGGCGCGCCACGTCGAGGCCGTAGTGCTCCCGCAGCATGCGGGCGTCGTTCGCGGAGCCCGACCCGACGAAGGTGACCCTGGGGTCGGCGAGGAACCGGCGCAGCGCCTCCGGGACGGCGTCGGCGCGGGCGAGGTGGAACACGAGGCAGCGTTGGCCGACGCAGAGCTGGAGCGTGTCGGGGACGGGGGGGCTTTCCGCGGAGCGGGAAGCGGGTCGGGGTCCACTGCACGCCGAGGCCGACGATGGGGCGTTTCTGGTGAAGGCCCCCGTGGAGCCAGCGCGTGGTGTCGTCGACCCAGCGGCGCGCATCCGCGGGCTGCGCCGTCACCAGGGCCTCGAACTGCTGGTCGTGGACGCGGACCGTGTAGGCGTCGTGGTAGGGCGTCGTGCGGTGGAGGTGCGTGGAGACGGGGATCGCGTCGTCTCTGGCGGCGGTGGCGGGGTTGGCTGGGGTTCTGGACTGGGAAGGGAGGGTCCTGAAGACGCAGCGGAGAGGGCGAGGACGGGGATCGCGTCGTCCATGGCCGCCGCGGCGGCGGTGGCGGGGTTGGCTGGGGTTTTGGACTGGGAAGGGGGAGGGTCCTGAAGACACGGCTGAGAGGGCGAGGACGGGGATCGCGTCGTCCATGCCGCCGCGGCGGCGGTGGCGGGGTTGGCTGGGGTTTTGGACTGGGAAGGGGAGGGTCCTGAAGACACGGCTGAGAGGGCGAGGACGGGGATCGCGTCGTCCATGGCCACGGCGGCGGCGGCGGTGGCGGGGTTGGCTGTGGTTTTGGACGGGAAAGAGGCAGCGGCCATTGTCTTGTCCTTTTGCAAAGCTAGATGGAAGTCGCGTCGGTCGCACGCGATCGTCTAGTGCCCGAGCCCACTACCGGCAGGAACACGCGGTGCGCGGAAAAGCGAATGGTAGGTAAAGGCCTCCGTTGGATTCCATTTTAGTTTTAGGCCACCTTTGGTGAACCGCAGGCAGACCGGAGGAATCCATTCCTCTAGAATGAATGACGTCATCGTCCCCTTAGAAAGGAAGAAAACCACGGACTATTCCGGAGGAAAGAAATCGCCCCCTCACAATAGCGCAGGGAAAAAAGCATCCTTTATGGCCGAAGTCCGAGGCACCTGCCGTTTCCCCACACCCGCCAGTGCGGCCGCGCGGGAGCTCGCGCCGCTCCCGCCCCAGCGCCCGCACGGGCTCGCGTCCTCCGCTGCGCCATGGCTTGTGCGCTCCCTGGCATCGCCAGTGCTGGCTCGAGCTGCAGCAAGAGGGGCGCGCGGACGCCGCTCAGGGCTCCACCCTCCAGCTCGTCGTGCTCCTGCGATGCAGCCACGCGCGGGCAGGCGCACGACACCAGCTCCCAGTTGGCCACCACCTACCTCGACGTCAGCGTCGCGCTCTTCCTCGCCACGCTCCCGTCGTCCATCACCACCTAACTTGGCGTGTCATCGCGCCTGCTGGCCAACGAGCACCAGCTGCGGCAGCTCCGCGCGCGCCGCCGAGATCCTCGCCGGACCACGCCGCCTCTAGGCCCGCACCGCCGCCGCCATGGACAAGGCCGCCTCCCTCGGCGCGTGCCTCGCCGACACCGAGGCCGCCACCGCCGCCTCCGAGCGCGAGGCCGCCACAGCCGCCTCCGAGCGCGAGGCCGCCGAGCGGGACGAGCTGCTCACCGCGCTCCTCGCCGCCGCCTCACGCGCAGGGGACTCAAGCGGCGGCGGGCCTCTGCTCCGCGCCCGCGACGGGGAGGAGGAAGAGCTAGCGCGCCACGATGCCCCTCACGCCACGCCGGCCGGGGCCACGCTCTCTCTCTCTCTCTTTCTCCGTTTTCTGCTCGCAGCCGCTCGAGAAAGATGAAAACGACGGAACGGTTCCAGAGGAATCGACTTGCTTTCCTTTCCTACGCTGTTCCTTTCCTCCGTTTTACCTCTGCTTCAACCCGTGAGCCAAAGGAGGCCTTATTATTTCTAGCAAACGGGCTCGTACGTGGCAACCGAACGTGCACCTTGTTACGTATTTGCAACGAAACTTACACCTTATTATGTGATTACTTGAATGGTTTATGGCTCCAAGATTTATAGCGGTCGCGTCACAATTTAAGGGCCCCTTTGATGGGGAAGGCATAGGAATATAAATTTTATAGGAATTGAGGCCTCCTTTGGATGCGCAGGGGAAACGAAGGAATAACGTAGGAAAGGAATCATTTCCTACGCTGACGTCACCATGCCTTTGGATGCGCAGGAAACTTTCCGTTGGAAAGGATGGAGGAAAGGATTCGGTCTCACTGTGCACGTAGGAAACGAAAAATCCAGTTGGACTTCATGTTCCCGAACTGGCTCACGTCTTCAACTGCCGCACAGGGACCAATCCACAGGAATAAAAACGGAGGAATCCAACTGCCCTTCCAATCCTGAGATTTTGCATTCCTACCCTTTCCTACGGTTCTTCCGTGCAGCCAAAGGGGGCCTTGAGTTGGTATGTTTATGCAACCCTACAGGAATAAAAAAAATAGGAAACAAAATGAGATGGCCTTTGGTAGCACCATAGGACAAATAGAGGATTGATGTTGCCAGTTTTTGATTTTTGAACAACTTGCTTGCATCGTGTCCACCTTCCTACCAAACACAAGTGACTGGACAGCTCATGACATGGCATGCAAGGAGGCAACTTCCCGCCAGGAATTTTTTTCCAAGAGATCAGACCTCATGCTTTCTTTCCTGTAAAATCAAGCCAAAGGAATACAATCCTATGGATTGTTTCCTATTCTTTCCTATGAACCAAAGAGCTATGTAGGAAAACTTCCTTAGGAATATGAATCCTTCAAAAATCCTTTGCCAATCCTCCATTCAAAAGGGGGCCTAAATATGTATTGGAATTAGATTTCATACCATCGCTGGATGTATAAACGCGCAGTTCTAACTCGTATGAGTATAAGTCCTGAGTCCGAGTCAAATATGGATCATGAGAGACGGAAGGACACTTTGATTGAGAAGTAAATATGGATCATGAGAGATGGAAGGACACTTTTGATTGAGAAGTAAAAAGAGATGGTTATCGAATCACTTCGTTATTTAATATTAGGTATAGGTATATAGATTGGAAAACAAGTGATCAATGTTTCTGTAACAGCACGCGCATGGAGGGTGGTTGGCGGCGTGCTTGGGCGATTGTGGTGGGTGGCGGCGCTAGGCAGGGCAGCGGCTAGGGTTTGGGGGAGGGGGCGGCGGCACACAGGAAAGAGAGAGAGTCAGCGGTAGATAGATAGATAGAGAGAGAGAGAGAGAGAGAGAGAGAGAGAGAGAGAGAGAGAGAGAGAGAGAAAGAGAGAGAGAGGAGATAACCTTTCGGCTATTTTCTTGCTTACCCCCAATGATTACAAAGCCCTTCGTATTTATAGTTCGAGGAGACTTGGTCCCTAAGCAATCTTAGGAGATCCTTATAATAATTAGATTCTCCTTTCTGGAACAATCTTAAATCTTTCCAAATCTACTAGAACTCTATTAAGGTAACTAGGTATGTGTGGTTGTGAATATATATATTGGTTATATGCATATTTTGTGAATATATATAAATCGGTTATGTGAGTATATATATATATATATATATATATACTCAACATATACACTAAACAAATAATACTATGTTTTTTTATTTTTTTAGCGCAGGGACAAAATGGTCTATTTACCCACCACTTGACACCGTTATGTGCTCAGATCTAACAGAAGACCAAATAAGTAACAAAGTTTCATTTTGAGGCCAAATACACAACTTGGAAAAAAAGGGCCAAACATTTTGAGGTCAAATACACAACTTGGAAAAAAAAAAGGGCCAAATAAGTAACCAGAGTTTTTTTCGGGGCCAAATAAACAATTCTCCCGAGTGTAACTCTGTGCACTGGGATTGTCTTGTGTCATCCTGGGAATCGTACTCACTAACCAAACTGTGTATCCTAACATCAAAAGATAAGCAAACGATTAGCCAAGTAGGTTGGCCAAGTAGGCTATACATAGCATATGGGTAGCAGAAAGGCCCCTGCAGCTTTCATCACTCAACTGAACCAAAGCAAAGTTCAGAGTCATAACTGAACAAGTTGGTCGTCAGAGGGTCACCAGTGCAAAACGCAAAACTGAGTGCTGAGCAGCTTCATTCGGAAAAGAGCAAAATCCCAGAAACACGGCGCCATGCAACAATGAATCAAACCAACATCAACAGCGTTGATCAAAGTATGCGCAACTTCATCGATGACGATGATCATATATGCACTGACCATTGGTGCATAGATACCAGCAATGCAAACAAGTGATCTATAACTTGGAATCCAGATATATATGAATAGAACAGCAATCCTAGCTGAAGTACTGAACTATGAACATCGATGAACTGAAGCACCAGCCAAACAGATTTCATCGTCACAAGTTCATAGCACACAGGCCTGAATTATCCTACGTGTGTTCATCTCTGAAATTATCCTACGTGTGTTCATCTCTGAAATTCAGAAAAGGCTGATACAGCAGTAATACTAATGATACTGATACTAATATAGAAGCGTGGAAACATAGCAGGAACTAATAACACCTAAAACAGTTTTCAAATCCAAAGCACGTGCGTGTCATATAAAAAGAGCAGAAAAGAAAAACGTATTTGCAGAAACGTGGCAACTATGGATTGATGGAACTTGACCAACGCTGCGGTTCTTGATCACCAGCATCGGCGATCACAGAAGGTAGAACTCTTCGAACTCCTGTTCGTCGTCCTGATCACACCCATAGTCGAGCTCCTGATCAAACCCATAGTCCACCTCCTGATCATACCAATCGTCTTGTGCGAGTGCATCGTCATCGCAGCCTTCGATCACAGCCTCGCTGCTGACCAACTCTGCTGATCCATCCATTCCAGCCCCAGAAGTGTAGTTGTAGCCCTCCTGATCATCCTCATTGTAGCCTTCCTCATCATTCTGAACCTCATCAGTGCAGCCTTCCTCATCGTTTTCTTCATCCTGATTGCAGTCTTCCTCATCCTCCAGATCGTCCTCGTTGCAGCCATCCTCACCAGCTTGATCGCCTTCATTGCAGCCTTCCTCCTCCTCCTCATCTTGATCATCTTCATTGCAGCCTTCCTCACCATCATCCTCATTGCCATCGATGTCATCAGCTTCCAGAGATCCGGTAACAGTGTAACTGCCATCGTCCTCCTCATCTTCCTCATCCGTGAAGGCTCCAAACCTGATGACGTCCTCGAACCCATCCGAGGAGTCGAGGCTGTAGTCCGAATCTGAAGCATAAGCTCGGACGGGCAGACCACGGGTAGCAGCGCGGTACACGTCATCGTAGGAGCTCATCTCGCTCTCCGTGTCAGAATCATCAGTCACGCCGGCGTGGGTGCCCATGACGACCTTGCCGCCGGTGACGGCCGCGCTGCCACCCACCGCTGGCACTGGCACTCCAAACAACTCTGCAGGCGCCGCACGGACGACGACCAGACGAGGCGCCGGCTGGACGACCACGGCGGGGAGCGCGCTGGACAGGAGGCGCAGCGTGGACGACCGCGGGAGCACGACGCGCAGGGTCGACGACGGCGGGGACGCGTTGGACGGGAGCGCGCTGCTGGGCCCGGGCGGGAGGTGGTGGAGGCGCAGCGGCGCCGGGGCAGAGGAGGACGACGCCGAGGCGGAAGGCGAGGTAGGCGTCGACGGAGGCGTACTGGACCTGGTCGAGCGAGAGGCGCGGCGCGTGCCAGGCGCTCATGGCGACGTCCCTGGGCTTGCAGATCCCGGGGTACCTGAGGAACCGGTCAGCCATCTGCTCGACAGAGGCGTTCCCCATGCCGGCGGCGCGCGCGGAGCTCCCGCCCGCGCGCCACGTCGAGGCCGTAGTGCTCCCACAGCATGCGGGCGTCGTGCGCGGAGCCCGACCCGACGAAGGTGACCCGGGGTCGGCGAGGAACCGGCGCAGCGCCTCCGGGATGGCGTCGGCGCGGGCGAGGTGGAACACGAGGCAGCGGTGGCCGACGCAGAGCTGGAGCGTGGCGGGGACGGGGGCTCGCCGCGGAGCGGGAAGGGGGTCGGGGTCCACTGCACGCCGAGGCCGACGATGAGGTGGCCCCGGTAGAGGAGACCGCCGTGGAGCCAGCGCGTGGTGGCGACCCAGCGCCGCGCGTCGGCGGGCCGCGCCGTCGCCAGGGACGCGAACCGGTGGTCGTAGACGCGGACCGTGTAGGCGTCGTGGTAGGGCGTGGTCCGGCGGAGGCGCGTGGAGACGGGGATAGTTTCGTCCATGGCGGCGGCGGCGGCGGCGGCGGCAGGGGTTCCTTCTTTCTTGCGGTTGGGGTTTTGGACGGGGAAGGGGATTAACGAGAGAGGATGAGAGGAAAAAAAGCAATTTATGATCGATTAATTTATTTACTTATTACTCCGTCCAAGAAAATTGCGATGAATCAAGTCAAACTAAGTCGGTTGCGAGGACTAAATTTACGATTACTTTCACTTCGTCCCTGAATACTGCAACTTCTAGAATTTTCTTAAGTCAAACTTTTTAAACTTTGACTAAATTTGTAGAAAAAAAACACTAAGATATATGATCCCAAATTAGTACCATTAGATTTATCATACAATGTATTTTCATAAGATACTCATTTTATATCATAGATATTGATACTTTTTTTCTATAAAGTTGGTCAAAGTTAAAAAACTTTGACCAAGCACGGATTCTAGGAGTTGCAAAGATATGGCTATTTTATCGCAATTTTTTTTGTGGATGTCCTATCCAAACTTTTGGTTAAAACCATGTGTACTATTTTGACGTAAAAATCATAAATTTGCCTTGTATGCTATGACAATGACTTTGACTATGAGATGTTACAACTAATAGGACCAATCTCCATGGGAGTTTATCAAAGTTTTATTGGCATTTAATAAAATGGCACATAAATATTTTTAATGATATGACAACGTTTTTATTAAAAAAAGAGAAATGAGTTTCATAGCAGTCTTAAAATTACATGTATATGCGACCATAGAATGAAACTCTCGATTAAGAGTGAATGTTTCACCCATGCTTCATTTCATTTTAAATGACATGGCATTCTTAAAAATAACGTCTTAAAACTTCTCATGGAGACTAGCCTAATATATTAATTAATTAATCCATATGACCTTGTTAGCCTAATCACATAAACATCTAAAACTTAGATTAACATTTAACTAGACTTAGGCCATGTTTGGGTATAAAGTATTTTTAGAGTGAAAAATACCATGGTTTTGTGAAATATTTTGGTTTTATAGTGCCATGAAGTATTTTTTTTTTTGACAAGTGCCATGAATTGTTGGGGTGCAACAAACTTTATAGTTTTAAAACCATGGTATTGCTGAAAAGGCAAAATAGCCATTTTGATCTTTAAACTATCTCCCGAGGCTTAGTTTGAGCTTTGAACTTTCTAATTGTCTACTTTAATCCTCAAACAATAGATTTGCAGTTCAGTCTCACCACCCCCCTTCACGTCACACCATGTGGCCAGCAGGACATGTGAAATGTCATTTCTACCCCTCACTCACTCACTCCGTTACCCGTGACCAGATTAGGCGAGCTGTGAACTAATATACGAGTTGCATATTATAATACATGCTACAGTGCATATACTTTTTTGAAGGAATAATATTTTCAAAATTAATTAATTTATAAAAGATACTAACATGATACAAAGAATTATTATTAAACTAATCATAAAATATATTTTCCACAATAAATTGATTCGAAGAAATAAATATGAACGCAATATTTTTAATTTGGTCAAATTTAGACTATTTTAACTAACACAAGAACAATAGTTTTATTCCTTTCTCGATGGAGTGGGTACTCTATTATTACTATGCTACCCAATAAAATGTAACGATAAATAGATTACCAGTGCCTACATTTAATTTGTCTAGCAAACAAAATAAATAAATAAATATTGTTACCATTTCGATAGTTAAATAGTAGTAATGCTAATGATAATGCTACGGGTAAAGGACAGAGTGAGGAGTAGGAATGACATTTTGTAAGTCCTGCTGGCCACGTGGTGCGACATGAAGAGGTGGATGAGATTGAGCTACAAATCTATTGTTTAAGGACTAAATTGGACAATTTAAAAGTTCAGAGACCAAACTGAGCCTTGGAAGATAGTTTAAGGATCAAAATGGCTATTTGCCTCGCTGAAATTAGTCTTTTGGAGTTTTAAGAACTCTACTCTAGGCTTTTTTTTTCTAAACTAGGTTTTGCACATCAATGATTCTAAAACTATAGTTTTTCGATACTATAGTTTGTGAATACTACGATATCCAAACAAAAGGCTTTATCAATTGGAGATGTACAGGTGCCCTAGGGCTGCTGCTGTCTTCGTTCCTGCTCGGGTAGCTGGCATACAATCAGGGTGTTCGACTAGTCACATAAGCCGGCTGATAAGACAAACCGGCTAATTTGTTGTGAGAAAAAAATACTATTTAAACGGCTGCTAAGACAAGTGAACAGAGCAATTGTTCATGAAGTGGTGGAAGAGGCCATGGCTCAAGGCATGCTCCTCCTATGACCGTGTTAGGCCTAATTTATTTTATTCAAATTACATAGTACAACATAGATGTTCACAATGAAGGCACAATCATCTCTATGAACACACATATAAATCTGACCATATAGCGTAGTTAAGACATGGTCCCATATAAGAGGTGTTTGGATCTTAGGGCTAGTTAATGGGCTTTAGCAAAAAAAAAGTCGGTTTGGTTGTTAGAATCCATTAGCTCTTATTCATATTTAGGCCTTGTTTAGATATTAATTTTTTTCAATTCTGCTACTGTAGCACTTTTATTTGTATTTGGTAAATATTGTTCAATTGTGGACTAGACTTAAAAGATTTGTCTCGTAATTTACAATTAAACTGTGTACTTAGTTAAGAGAGAGAGTGAAAAAACTTAGAATTTGAGGTGCATCTAAACAAGGCCTTAGTGTTTTTATTCGGCATCCAAAATTCTATTTCGAGTAGTGTTTCTATTTGTGGGGGGGGTTCTTTCTTGGGGTTGGGGGTTTTGGATGGGGAAGGGGATCGGATTAATGAGAGACTCTCTCTCTATATATTCTCCATCAAGACTCAACACAACCATCTAATTCAGCTGTTCGTGCGCATCCCACTTTCATTTCATTTACCTATCTTTTTTTAGACAATTGCCAACCAAGAACCTCATTGTGAAAAGCAAGTGTATAGTATTCAGTAGAAATTTTGAAAGCCGTGATATCGTACGTAATAACAATAATTAATCTAACTCATCTGTGTATCATATGTACAAACATTTCAAAAAACCAAGTTTTACCAATGAAAACGGAAGAGCAGTGTGACTGTGAGAGTAGATCGAGATGGCACGGAGGAGAGGATGGGCTGGGCGGCGCTCAGGAGAATGAATAATGCTCGATCGGCGCTCGAGAGGGAGGCGCGGCGGCGTGTTGGCGTGGGCGAACGACGGAGGAATCTAGCGAGGAAGGATTCGAGAATATTTTTGCTGCCCACGGATGATTGGAACGAATCCCAACAGAATGGCCTTCTCCCCTCTATCCCAACCGAATGATTGTATCCATTCCCTGCAGCCTATAAATAAGAGCCACGCCATGGCAACCGGTTTACAGCACGCACGCAGCCAAACCTCCTCTCCTTGACAAGACGACAACAATGAAGATGAAGGTCCTTGCCGCCGCCTGCTTTCTTCTCCTCCTCTTTGTCGTTAATGGTAATACTTCCTTCTCCTCTTTCGTTAATTAATGGTAACGCAGATTGATCCTGAATTTTTAGGCATGTGCGAACACAAGGTTCATACTTGTGGTTCAGTTGTGATGATGAGTGATTGATTCAACTACTAGCATCTCGGATGGGGTGCTACTGATGGTGGTGAAAGCCACGAGTTCCACATGTACCTTGGCTTGTGTTGTGCGTGTGTCGAGCATGGAGGCGGTGGCCGACGGCGAGGTGAAGGTCAAGTGATGGCGGGCCGCGCCCGAATGGACCGGGAGCGGTGAAAGGGCGGACGATCGAGACTTGGACGAGGGACCCGGAATCGCCGGGGCGGGATCGCGTGTCTGGCACTTGGCTTCGACAAGTGCATGGACATGGGCCGGTTTGTTGGTTTGGGCCTCAAAACCAACGGTGGAGGGTTTCGGTGGTTTGGGCCTCAAAACCACCCGGGCGGGTTTCGGGTTGAGCCACAAAACCCTGGGCGGAGGTCCCGCGGACGGACGGCACGTGGCGGCATCGGGGGAGGTCGCGTCGAGGCGAAGCTACCGGTGAGAAGGCGCGGTGGCCGTCGGATCAAGAATTGCATCGAAGTCGGTTCGAGTTGGACCCAATGTCCCTAGGGGCTAGGCGGTTTGCTCAGAGTTGTATCGGGGGCAAAAAACTGGAAAATGAAATAAGCCCGGTCGATAAGTAAGGTGGAGTGAGCCCCATCTCCCTCACCTCTCCCATTTGCATTTTCCTTCATCCCTTCTGGTTTTCCTTCCCCTGTGCTTTAAGTGAGAGAGAGGTCCACTAATCTTTACAATTAGTGTAAGAACCAAGTTTACTCATGGGAATGGAGGTCCCGAATCCTCCATGTTTCCTCGTGGGGTCAGATTGATGTGTTGATTCGCGTTTTGATTGTTGTTCTTCGTGTTCTTCGTTTTCCCTTTCTCCCCACTTGTTCCCGAGTTGATTTCTCGAGCTGTGGTGCATCTCTTTGCAAACCACTTGTTTCTACTTGATCATGGTCGTGGGTTGATCCTTTTCACCGAAGGATTTCATCTGAATCCTCACGAATCCACAGATCGGGTAGAATCAAGAATTTCGGGGAAAACTTGACCTAGAACTGAATTTCGTCGATTTCCGAAGTTGCAGTGAGTTTGGGGTTGTGATCTTCATGGATTAGTCTTAGAACTACCTTGTGAAACCCTCTGCAAAATCTCAGGTCAATCCGAGTTGATTTGATTGAGTTTTGGCTTTGGAATCGAAATTTCCAGGGTTCTGTCCGCAAATACCGGACACGTCCGGTGTGCATACCGGACACGTCCGGTAGACTTAAATTTGGAATTTTGAGCTGAAATTTTGTGGAGACCTTCTTCTGTGTGTCTAGTTTCTAGGGTTAAAATTTCACGATTTTTGGACATCGTTTGATTGGGTTTTTGATTTTTCTCCCAAAGTCGCTCTGTGCAGGAAATACCAGACGTGTCCGGTGTAAATTCCGGACGTGTCCGGTATTCCAACCTTGGATTTTTGATCTCATATTCTGTGGAAAGCTTCCTTAGGGTGTCTACTACCTCTGGTTAAAATTTCATAATTTTTGGATACCGTTTGGTTGGATTTTCCATTTTTCTCCCAAGATTGGTCTGTGCTGAAACTGAGGTCCGGTTCATACCGGACGCGTCCGGTATGAGGTCCGGTATGAAGACCTGAAAGCTGATTTGTTCGCTTCTTGACTGTTCGAGCTCCGATTCGACTTCCGCTTGTTGCGTTGGGTTTCTAGCATCACGTACTTCGTATCCAAGTACTCTTGTCACAAGTTGACTCGAGTATTTTGGATTGACCACTCCTTCCTTCTCGATAGGATTCGAAGTGCGCCCCTTTCGAAGTTTCGTCGAGTGCTTGTCTTCGATCTTTCTCGGTTGATCCGCTGTACCTCTTGGACATCTCCAAGGGTATCCACCTACCTGTTAGGTCGTGATCTTACCGCCGCTTGTGGTTTTGCTTTTTGGGGTTCGATTTTGGGACAATGGCCGAGAGTTTCAAAAGAAATTTGAGGCTCCCATTCACCCCCCCTCCTGGTCGCCGTTTTGGGTCCTTCAGCATGTAAATTGTAATGCAGTCGCTGAGTCGCGAGCGGTGGCCGGCGGCGGCGGTAACGCGACGGCGGCGTCTAAGCGCCGCCACCACGATCATGGTGGTCACCACCACGACAGCAGCGACAAGCATCAGCGGCCGACAAGCTGTTTGTGTTCGGGCGACGAAGTTCGCGGACGTGGGCAACCCGGGCGTCGGAGGCGTCGCTGGGCGGCTACTCCAAGTCGTTCCGCTACCCGTTCGGCATGTCGGACGCGGGCGCACGGCTGCAAGCCCACGGGCCGCTTCTCCGACGGGCTGGTGCAGTCGGACTACATGGCCAAGATCATGGGCCATCGCGAAGTCCCCGCCCGCCGTCAACGGGCGACGGGGTGGGACGGCGACGCCCTCGACCCCCTCCGGGGTCAACTTTCGCCTGTCGGCGGCGCCGGCGTGCTGCAGGCGCCTGTCCGCAACGCGCCCAAGGGCGGCGCGTCGTCACGCTCCGCGACCAGGTCAGGCAGCTCCGCGAAGCTCGTCCGCGACGGCGTCGTCGACGAGGACAAGGACTTCGAGGACTTCGGTGGCGCTCCTCGCCTTCTCCGGCAACGACTACGCGCAGCTCGACAACGACGGCGGGTTCGACGCGCTGGTCCCGAGGGTGGTGGACGAGGTGGCGAGCGTGGTGGACCAGCTGCTGGACATGGGCGTCGCCAAGGTGGTGGTGAGCACGCTGCCGCCGTTCGGGTGCTCGCCGTGGCTGGCGAGGGGCTCCAACTACACGTCCTGCCTCGCCGGCGCCAACGGCGGGCCCGCCAGGCACAACGCGGCGCTGCGGGACCGCCTGGACGGCGACGGCGACGTGATGGTGCTGGACGTGTACACGGTGATGATGGACATGGTGGCGCCGCCGGCCGAGGGGTCGGAGCTGTCGGCGCGGTTCCGGGAGCGGCTGCAGCCGTGCTGCGAGAGCTACGACGACGGCGACGGCGACTACTGCGGCGACCCCGACGGGCGGTACTGGCTGTGCGAGAGGCCGGAGGAGTACTACTACTGGGACGAAGTGAACCCGTCGCAGGCCGGGTGGAGGGCCGTCATGCAGATGCTCCAGGGACCTGTCATGGCATTCCTTGGCATCTCACAGCTCAACCACTTCTGAGTCGTTATTTGAGTTCATCAGTTAGTTGTTAGGATATTTCAAGTCGATCTGCATGGAATGGCATAACGAATGGACGAAGTCCGCTAGAGCTAGCTGCTTGCTAGGTATCTATCTCTCTCTCTTAGATTAGCTAGGAGTTTACATAGGGTTGGAATTCATTATTAATAAAAATTCTTCGTCCATGCTATCTATACCTAATAATAAAGAGGCAAAACTTTCAGCCAATTTTTTTTTTGGTTCGGACCTATTTTTTCTCCAACTAGGAGATCGATTCAATTCCGTTTAGTTTTTCTATTTTTAAATATCCAATCTCTTTAAAAGAATTTCTGCTAAACAATCTAAGGACGTCACGCTCGTGCTTAAGGATTACTAACTTCAGCCTGCTTGAACCAAACACAATCAGATCAGCGGAAGCAACAGAAGCAGTCACGTTCGATTCAGTGTTCCAAGAATTATATATTATACTGAACTAAAGGAAGCGATTCGGTGACGAACTGAACGGCCGAGTCCAGCGAATTCCGGAGACCGGAGACGTCTCCCTTGACGAAACTGAAGAAGCCGAACGCCGCCTCCTGTGCGTGCGTCGTCGGTCTCTGTGGCAAGGTCCATGGCCTTCAGCAGCGCTTCGGCGAGCTCGATGACGCCGCTGAACTGCTCGGAGAGGCAGGGGCTCTGCTTCCACGGGCCAGTGTCGCCGTCCTCGCCGCCGCCGGTGGCCTCATCCAGGAACCCCAGGAGCACGGCATCGCGTAGGTGGTCACGGGCGCGCTCGACGCTGTCGACAGCCGGCACCCGGGTGGCGAGCGCGGCGGCGTTCCCGAGCTTCTCCAGTGCGCACCACACAGCGGGGTCGCCGGTGAGGTCGTCCACGGAGCCGAGAGGTGCGCCGCCGCAGAGCGCCAGGTGGCTAGCCGCGCCCGTGCTGGCGGCGGCGAGGCTGAGCTCCATCGAAGCGCCCTTGAGCACATGCTGCGCAGCCCACTTTTTCTTCCATCCACCTCTTTTTTCGTCCAACTAAGAGATTGATTCAGTTCCATTTAATTTTTTAGTTTTTATATGTCCAACTTCTTTGAAAGAATTTTTGCCACATAATCCAGGGACGCCACGTTCGTGCTCAAGGAGCATGGTCATTATCGCCGACCTCAATGTGCTGCAGCGACTCCGGCAGATTGTTGGGTACCTGCTCAAGAAGGGGGACATGGCCATCGTCGCTGATCTTGGTGCACTACAACGCCTCCTGCAGCTCGTTGGGTATGGCAACGCTGCTGACCTCGCACAGACAGGATGCAAGATCACTGCCATGGGAGGCAAATAGAAGGGGCTGGTTATGAGGGTCTTCGATTCCAAGCAAGACTTGGATGCTGACGTCGCAAAGATTACCAAAGGTATGTTAACGAGTGACAACATATTGTAGCATCTATCACTATAAATGCTCATGCTTCGTTGCCTAAACATGAGATGTACAAAAACTTACTTGTTCACACTTCTATACATATTTTAATAGATCATGGAAGTTATGGGACTCAATGTAACTCTATCAACACATGAATTGTTATATTTTAATTCGATACAAATTTATAATTGCCAATATTAACATAGAATATGAATCAGAATATGAATCTCATGGTTATTATTAAATAAATTATAGCTTTAAAATTTTATAGAAAGAGTAACACATGTAAATAGATATGTAGCATTCTCAGCTTTGTTTTCTATTAGAATTTTTTTTGCGACTCCCAGTTAGAGATGCAGACGCTTACAAAAAGAGTAACACATGCATGCACACCTTACCTCTGTGAGCACCTTTGAAGAATTGAGTAAGATCGACAAATCTTGAGATTGACGAAATCACCACAAGCATCTCACTATCGATGAGCACGTCGCCTACCATTGGAAGAATAGCACCATTAATTAAATCTTGGAATAAATCCAAAAATGCGAGCACCCATCAAATCTAGGACTTAAATACGGTAGACAGGTTTCACCATAAGTAACCCAACTAGAAGGTGGCTAGCTTTTTTTTCACCCATAGCAATGCACGGGCATATTTGCTAGTATATATATATATGCATCATAATATCAGAATAGCTACCACCAGATTAGGGTTTTGGAGTCCATCAGCTGACGCGGCGCCCTTTTTTTAAAAAAGGGAATATATTGATATTTCAGCCTCAAAGATCGATTAATACATATAGCCATTCATTATTACAAACACATATAAAACGATTCAGGGAACCTCAAAATAAAGTTTTGAGCCATAAAGACTAAAATGTTCTTAGAAGAAAAATTAAATAGCGATTCTATTGCTAAATCTCTAGCTGTGTCTTGCAAACACTTCCAACGCGGCGGTCTCAATAGTCCTACACCCTATTATCACTGCATAACGATCCTCCTCCTTCTGAAGAAGTGACCAAAACCTGGCCTAATATATTGCTTTGAAAATAACCTGCAAATAAGATGGTGCTATAACCTTATCAAACACAATCTCGTTTCGTATAAACCAAAGCGCCCAACAAATAGCACTTACTCCCACAAGAATTTGGGATTTTAGGTCCTTTTCAAACCTTTCCAACCAGCATGTAAACATATTATGTACACTGGTTGGAGAATTTAGATTAAACGAAACCTCAACAATTATCCATATGAATTTAGCGTAATGACAATCAAAAAGTAAATGTTGTATAGATTCATCGGAAGAATAAAAACAACATTTCATATCTCCTTGCCATGTCTTCTAGCTAAATTATCTTTTGTTAGAATTACACCCTTATGCAAGTACCACATAAAAACTTTAATTTTGAGAGGTAACTTTAATTTCTAGATTAACTGGTTGTATGGTAATGCCTGAACACCTAATAAAGCTCTATACATTGAATTTACTTAGAACACTCTATTCTGATGCAACCCCCACACAAAACGATCTCTCTGATTTGATAAATGAATGTCAGCAACCATGAGCACCACATTATGCCATGCTTGTAAATTATTTTCTACCAGAGATCTTCTGAAAGCTATATTTAATGGTGTGATAGACAATACAACCCGAACAATGCACTTTTTTCTCACAATGTTGTATAACGGCAGGAAAATTATCTTTAGAGGACGTGACATGATCCATGAATCCTACTAAAAACGCACCTGAGATCCGTCAGCTAGCTCAAACCAGCCTATGGAGAGGAACTCCTCCTTGACCTCCATAAAACCAGCCCAAAACTGAGAATCATCCTAAATATAATGGAGCATCGATCAATATATTTCGTTGGTTGAATATTACCTGAGTATATGTATACCTTTGCATTCTTTTTATTTTGGCATAACCATAATAATGGAAATGTGACTTTTACAAAAATATGCTTAAATGTTTATACCTTTTATCAGGTATAGTAATAGTAAATTGCATTATATTGTACGTCACTGTTTTTTTTTGGCATATCGTGCAACCGTATTAGTTAAACCTCTTAGCTAGATATGGGGGTTGTTCGTCCAAGACCACAGATGCGCCAGCGAATCTAGACTCGAGATTACATGAACGCCCATGATTACATCAACATAATTTGTGGTTCGCATATCAAATTTTAATTGATGGTTCTTTGGCCTCTGATAACACAACCACGACCTCACGATTCCACGTTTCATGCATTCATGGTCC